>PVIU01000598.1:0-294141 GCA_004026605.1 Ondatra zibethicus | reverse complement strand
CCTTTGGATGTACACTGAAAAGCAAAGAAAAAAGCAATTAGAATAAATATATTCCAAGTTGCAGATTTTTGCAATCCACTGTGCCATTTCACTACTAGAATAATTCTGTGTTTCCTCTCCAGGGCACACTTGTGAGTGCCAACTCCAGAAGCAAGCTCACTTGTGTATTCTAAAAACTAGCATTACAAGATATATGAACATTCTTAGTAAATATTCATACTGCATCATGTAAAGTCTTTTCCATTTTTATTGAGCTTGTCACATTTGGCTTCATCCTTAGCCTTTGTGACAGAAGGGTGTGCACAGAACTGACTCTGTGTAACTGATCACTCTCCTGGGTGCTCCTGAGTGGATTAATAAAAATAGGACATTGGGTAGGAAATTCCCATCCAAATTATATTATCATTCCAGACAAGAGGAAAATTTTGGAAGCATGTTTTCAATAAATAGGGAGAGGTTAAGAAAAACCCAAATTGCATGCGTATTATGAATAGAAGTCAATCCCCTCCACGTGTGGGGGCGGATGACTTAGCAGCCATGTGAGTGTCAAAATGCACTGGGAAGCTGCTCTCTGTGCTGTTCTCTGTGAGCACAGTCCTCCAAATGGAGGCTGACAAACAGCAAATGAATAAAAACATTTCCCTAATGCTGGAAGATGCAGACCATGACGGGACAGGAAATAATATTTGCTTTATTTCCAGTCAGTGGAATGACATTCCTTCCTTTGGCTCTACCACTGGAGAGACCATCCAGAACTTTCTGACGTGAAACCTACTGCCATCTTCCCACCGTGGCAGCCCTACATGTGCACATTGTTTGGCATTTAAATATATATTGCTTTTAAATTTTAAATGGCGATATGAGTGAGAAGCCTTGGCAGCAAAGAAATTAGATTGGGAAGTCAAGTGAGGAAACAAGAACAGGCAAATATATTAAAATAGGGCTCTCATTTGTTGTGCCTCCAACACCCACCTGGAATCCAGACCGAGTCTACAGATGGCTAATACTCCGTTTGATGTTTTCTTGAATGCTAACACTTTGGGGGAGGCTAAAGCTAGGTTTTCAAAACAGATAGTTAGAGGCAAAGAGAAAACCAATATGGATTGATCAGGAGACAAATTGAAAATCTCTTCCCTAGACCATGCCCCAGAATGAGAGCCAGAGAAGGAAAATAAAGTTCAGCTTCAAAGTTCCCTGCCAAACTACATTCTTTCCTACACAGCAGCAAACGACAATCTATTTATTGCTGCAAAGGTGGACAGAAAGGTAAAGTCATATCTCATACGCAAAGCTGACCGGTATAGAATTCAGCATGAACGTTTCATCTAGAGGACTATAGACGCACTGGGTTCTTTCACTTATGTGTGTGCACACCCATGCGTGGCCTTTGGAAAATGGTACTGGACTAAAGCAGGTGAAAAGAAAGCAAACTGATAGACAGACTTGAGAGTAGAACAGACAGAGAAAATGTGACAGACAAGGGATACCGAGAGGTGGGGAAATGAAAACTTTACCTAAATAATTACACACTGAGCCCAAACACAGGGTCCAACCAGGCCTGCAAGGAATCAGCCCTTTCACTGAAGTCAAACAGCCTCACTGAGCACCCACCCTTCGTGGACTGGGAGACACAACTCAGCCTTAAAGGGCTAGTAGGTGAGAAAACATTTATTTTAGGTAGACATGGCCAGACAAGTGACTTGAGAGGAAAACTCACTTTTGAAGTAAAAGAACCTTTTTCCCCAGGAGGAAAAACAGATGCTAAGACAGCTTTTCTGATGCTGTAAGGAGGGCAAGTGGAAGGTGCACTTCATTTTACACGAAATAGGTAGGTTAGAAATGCTGTTGATTTAGTCAGGACACAGTGCAAAATACCCACTGAACCACCCACAGGGTGACAAAATTCATCATTATAAGATCACCCCGACCTGAATTTCCCTCACTTAGGAAACATTTACATGACCATTGCTTTCAAAAAGCATAGCCATCAAGAGCAAATAAAAATGTATTCCTTTGTCAAATAAAACTCAAAACACTAGTGTGTGAACCAGCTCTTTCTTTTTTTAATTTTTATTTTTTTTCACATTTAATTTTTTTATTATTGCATTATAAATAGTACCATTCAAAATTTCCACCTCCTCTGCTCCTCCCATTTCCCTCCCGCTCCCCCACTCCCCCTCCCCTTTTTCCCTCCAGTCCTAAGAGAGGGCAGGTTACCCTGCCCTGTGGGAAGCCCAAGGCCCTCTGGCCTCCATCCAGGCCTAGGAAGGTGTGAATCCAAACTGACTAGGATCCATTGAGATGGTGTGCCCGATCTAGTGGGAGCTCACCAAGGCCAGCTGGACTGGGACTGAGTGAACCAGCTCTTTCAACTGGTATGAGTGTTTAACCCAATCGGAGAATATCCTTTGAGTTGAAGAGAAAACTTCTGAAAACTAAAGGAATATTGAGCAGGTTGCCGGTCTGGTCTGTTGGCTTTATTGTTATTCGCACTGGACCCATGGGAGGGGCTGAGAATTCCAGATCAGCGCCTACCCCCAAAGCTCATTTCCATTTGAGTACCTGGAGAATAGTCCACAGTCATCTTTATTTCACATTTCCTGTAGTCTATAAGATAAGAGAATTCCCAGCAGGTCTGAGCAGGCCTGCTGGCTAAAAACCCTAAGTTCACCCTACTGATCAGAGGAGAAACGGATCGTTGAATTCATTGACATTTTCATTCTGTGCATTTAGCAGGCAATATCCTCTCCAAATTGGTGTGATAGAATGCATTGCTTCTACACCATATAATGGTAGGCAGTATGTTTCTTTCTTCCTTTTTTTCCCCCTAATGCATGGGAATATGAAAATAACTACCCAAG
This sequence comes from Ondatra zibethicus, assembly GCA_004026605.1. Taxonomy (NCBI): domain Eukaryota; kingdom Metazoa; phylum Chordata; class Mammalia; order Rodentia; family Cricetidae; genus Ondatra; species Ondatra zibethicus. The sequence goes on along the minus strand of PVIU01000598.1, from coordinate 291,280 downwards.
GATGAGTTATTTGAGTTTAACACACAAGCCGTTGCTGGTCACTAAAACCCATTTGCGACTTGTCAAGGAAATGTGTGAAATCACAGAATCATTTTCCCTGTTGGTGCTGCCACTTGGTGTGCGCAGAAACTGGGCATTTCTGATTGGATGTCTGTAGGAGAAGGACCTTTCCAAGAAACCCCTTTTAGCACTCAAAACACCGCAGATAACAAATTTGAAAGCTATAGCACCTAGCTTACTGCATCATTTCTCCTCGGCACTTTGAGCAGCACCCGTAACTTTCAGACTCAGTGCAGACCCTTTGCAGCAGTGAGTTGGGGGCAGGGGTGGGGGAGACCGGAGGCATGGCAGCCTTCCTCAAGCTTGGGCAGGCAGTTTGAGCCAGGCCTGGGAAAGGAGTCACAGACACCCTGTCCCCATTTCCCTGAAACACGGTGAGCTCCATGTTTACAGAATCATCTATTTTGAAATGTATATTAAATGAAAGGTCGGCCTACCTCACCTGGACCTAATGGCTAATCGATCTATCAGTGACCAGTTTGCCAGTCTTGTAGCCGGTCTCCCTTCCTTCCTGGCCACACTTGTTTTTAGATCCTGTGACTGAAACTTGGAGCCTATATATTGGCTTCACTGGGATTCCATGTTCTCTGACTCAGCTCTGTGCTACCCATCTCTGGTGGACTGCTGACAGTACTACAGATAGCTGTAATGGTAAAAAATAAAACAGTGCTGTTCCCCGAGTGGCCCGTGGGCCACAAGGAGCAGCAGAAACCGACACAGATAGGCATGCCATGCAGAGTGAGGTTTGATATTTATTTAATGGGTTATGGGAGGGAGAAGAGGGGAAGGAAAGAGAGGGAAAGAGAGAGAGAGAGAAAGGGAGAGGAAGGGGGGAGAGGGAGAGGAGCCACAGCAGCAGCTACCTCTTTGGGAGAGAGATGGAAAGGGAAGGGACTCAGGCTGAAAGCAGAAGGAAGACCTGCCTGCCTGGGGGTGGACTGTGGAGGGAGTTGGTGGGGCTTGTCATTAAAGGGACAGGACAGACCATTATATTCCCATCTCTTTTTATAATAAAAAGGCAGGAGGGTAAGCACAACAGCTTAAAGGAATTGGGATGGTGGATATTCAAGACTGCTTCCTGCTTATTTGTGGGTGTTGTCTTGGGGGGGTGGAACCTGAGAAAGCTGGGTACTGGTCACATTCTGGGATAGCTGGTCTGTTTGCTCCTGTCCGGTGTTTGTGGTATGGAAATGTCTGGTGTCTCTTATACCTGTTTAAGGTATTGGCAGAACAGAGGACAAAGTTAAGTTTAGAAAAAAAAATTTTAGGACCAAGGAATTGAGAGGGGTGTATCTAACCTGTTTAAGATAGATCCTTTGTTTTGGCTCCCTAGAACTCACAAGAATTCTTTGGGTTTGTGAAAATATAAGTTTTAGACATACACATTGTATAAACAGTAGCATATTTATGTCAGAATGACTGTGACAGATGTTTTTACACAATGAAAAGTATTTTTAAGACTATGGAAGGCAGCGTGAAAAAGAATTTTGATAGTGTGTTCTCATCCTCACACCTTTATAACTTGCAGGTACACACCTTAATAACGTGTATTTGTATTTTGCTGAAATTTGTTTGGTGAGGTTGTCCTTTTAAACTGACACAACCTCTCAGCTGTCAAACTACATCAGAGATCTTGGAGAAGGACAAAATTTTACTTGAGTTATTGATTAAAAAATGACAGAGAACTTACTTGGTTGGCACCTAGAGCTACTCCTCAGGGTCCTCCATGGTCACTGAGGGTCATATTTGCGTTTGTTGTTTAGCGCAGGGCCTGCCAGGCTCCAGAAGATCCTGTTAAGAAATCTGTAGGAAGACAAGCCTACCTTGACCTGAGCAGCTAGGATGTCGATTCCAGCGATTCTGTCCACTGTCTGGAAACCTTCAGTTTAGATGAAAGGAAGTTTTTCCTAGTGGTCATCGCTTGGCAGTTGAAACAAATTGCAGGTGGACATTGTTTTGTGTCCATTGTTTTCTGTCTTCTTTGGAGGAAGTAGAGTGCTGCTGCTAGGAGACAACTTGCCTCATTGTTATGTAAAGTTTTTTAATAATTAAATATTTAAATCCCATATTCCCCAGATCTCTGAGCAGTTGAGGGCTGTTTACTGGGTATAGATGAGTTATAATTACAATATAGAATCTGCCTGGAGAGCTGGGTCCTAGCTTGACTGTACTGGCTCTCAACTTAACAGGTAAAGCAGGGTTGGATTAAGAGACTTAAAGTACATACCAGTTTAAAACATGAGACTTATTGTTTTGTAGTCTAGAATGAGATACAATGAACAGACAATTATAACATTTAACAGTAAACATAGGTGCATTTAAGTTACCTGTATAAATACACACACAGTGAACAGGAATTGGGTGAAGTAGATGGTTTGGTGGGCCCTACCAAAGGCATGCCACTGCACAAAATGCACATGCAACAGAGTCAGTAAGAGGAATTTAGAAACAAAAACATAAAATGTAAACCGGGAAACCAGGCAGGGTATACCTCAGTAAAGATGATGGAACTTGGTCACCTGACCTGGCTCTCAGTTAAGATGACAGTGAAGTCACCTGACCTCAGTTAAGATGATGGTAAGGTCACCCATGTAACAGAGTTAACACTGGGGAACCAGGCAGGAATTACCTCAGTAAAGATGGTGGAACTTGGTCACCTGACCGGGCTCTCAGCTAAGATGGCAATGAAGTCACCTGACCTCAGTTAAGATGGTCCTAAGGTCACCTGACCTATGTCAAAATGGCAGCAGTCACATGTTGTATGGAAGAGAGACCTAGAGGCATGATCTGCCCTGTTGCTGAGCCACCATGCCACAAGCCACAGCGGGGAGCAAAGGCTGGAATTGAAAACAGCTGCCTTGTGGATCTGACCAACCTTGTCGGCAGTGGTGGCAGGGACAGTTTGAGGAAAAGTCAAGCCAGCAGGACACTGGCAGAGCATAGTTTGAGGGTTTACACCATAGCTGAAAATGTGTAAACCCAAGAAAAACACCACAGGGCCTATAGAAGAGCGTCCTCTCTATATATATAGGTGGGATGTTAAAGCCTGACTAGATCTGGTCTGGGTGACTCAGAAGCCAGAGAGGCTATAGGCCGCTCTGATCAGTCTCTCATGGCGGGGACAACTTATGAGTGGTCCAAAAGAAAAGAAAAGAAAGAAAAAGAAGAAAAATCCGAGGGACCCTGGGCCCCCAAATCAAATGCTCCACACAGTGTGTGCAGTGCTAGCATGGGAGGACCAACCCTGGGTAGTCCAATCACGTTTTTAGCTATGGGAAGCAACCAGAGATGAATGTCAGCAAAGGGCTCAACCGTGGCCATGAAGGCTATGGTTGGGGCTGGAAGGGGAAAACTCACCACTGAAGCTGCTGGTGTGTGTAGAGGTCGGTGTTCAGGCAGGTAGAACGCAGAGCTGTTGTAAAGAAACCTGGTTCCTGAGCAAAGGGTTCCACACATCTTCAGCGGGCCCGCCCACAGGTGGGAAGGAAAGTAGAGAGCCTGGCTGAGTTATGGCACCAATGTAATGGTAAAAATAAAACAGCACTGTTCCCCAAGTGGTTCATGGGCCACGAGGAGCAGCGGATCCCAGGCAGGGAGCTGTGTGGCAGGTGAGAGACTGAGACAGATAGCACGGCATGCAGAGTGAGGATGGATATTTATTTAGTGGGTTATGGGAGGAAGAAGGGGGATGAGGAAAGAAGGAGAGAGAGAGAGAGATTGAGAGAGAGAGGGAAGGAGGGAGGAAGGGGGTAGGAGAGGAGCCACAGTAGCAGCTACCTCTTTGGGAGAGAGATGGAAAGGGAAGTGATTCAGGCTGGAGGAAGACCTGCCTGCCTCGGGGGGTGGACTGGGGAGGGAGTTGGCAGGGCTTGTCCCTTAAAGAGACAGGACAGACTATTACATCAACTAAGTCAGGATCATCAAAGGCTAGAATACTGATGCTGATCCAGAGCCAATGGAGGATGTCTTAAGCAATTCCCCTAGAGGCTTCTCCAAATCCTTCTCTTCTCATATTTCCAGGCCCACCCAGTGTTTCTGACAACATCTACTGTTGTTCTTTACCCAAAGGAAACCCAATAACTTGTCACAAGGGTAAATGGAATGAAGGAGGGATAAACTAATAATAGTGATTTGACAAACATTATTAGTAAACATATTAGGCTCAGATACTGATGATCTTAATAAGCAACTATTAAACAACTTACAAGTGTGTTTTGTGTTATCCCAAAATGTTGACTTAAATGATACTTAAGAAATATCTGAATTAGTTATGAACTTTCATATATTTGGGAGATTTCACATGTAATCTGCATTTCCTCCTTTTCTTGCAGGAAAGAAAGAGGATTTGGGAATGTCCAATTTGCATAGCAGCATACACACCCCTTGCTGGTACTTTGATGCCCCAAACTGAAGTCAAACTGGATTTAACATAATTGTTTTGGGCAAAAAATAGTAGTATATGAGTATGACTAATAGCACCCTGGAATTTTACCAAGGATTTCATTTGTAAATAAGTCATCAGAAAGATTTTACTTGTTAACCACAAAAATCCCTGGCACACATAGTAAAAAATCCATATGAGGACTCCCAAATCAGATATTTACCATTTCAGCTATACATATGGCATTGGATAGGTCTTCCTAGGAGACCTTGCAGCCGTCCGCATCCTAGCATGAAGAAGGTGGTACACTTGGTTTGGGTCATTCAGTGAGCTTAATGAAAGACAAATTTTCAAAGATGTGAGAGGCCCTTATATGCTGAGGCCTGAAAGGCAAGGGGGGTACTATAATGGTCTGTCATATCCCTTTAAGAGACAAGCCCTGCCCACTCCCCACCCCCATCTGCTGAGGCAAGCAGATCATCTTTCCACTTCCAGCCTGAGTTCCTCTCTTTTCATCTCTCTTCTGAAGAGGCAGCTTCTGCCTCTCTCCCTTCTCCCTACTTCTCCCCTTCCCCTCTCTGTTTCTCTCTCTCTCTCTCTCTCTCTCTCTCTCTCTCTCTCTCCCCCGTCTGTCTCTCTGCCCCTTTCTCTGCTCTTCTCCCCTTTCTTTTTCCCCTCAATAACCCACTAAATAAATACCCACTTTCTCTGCATGGAGTGCCTAATAGGTCTCTGTCCCTCACCCGCCGCAGAGCTCCATGCCTGGGAATGGCTGCCTTTGTGGTTCACCATGGCCTCGTGGCCACTGCCCACTGCCACCACTTGGGGAACAGTGCTATTTTATTTAAACCATAAAAGGTAGCACTTAGTTAAAGAGTTAAACAGTTACTTGCTTTGATACTTTGAAACATTAAGTCATTAATTCATGAGAAAAGCATTCTGTTGTTTAGGCAGTGAACCCACCCTAGACCAAGTATCCTGAAGGCAGTCACCCCCTAAGTCAAACCTATTAATTCAAAAGAAGGAGCAGAAGTATGCTTGAATTCTCTGATCTTTGGTCAGAGTGGAGTGGATCTACCTGTATGGGCCATCTTAATGTTCAAAACACCAAGTAACCATACCCCAGGTCAGGGTGTAGTCACACTTGCTGTCAACAGCTTTGAGTAAGCTAAACCTTCAGACAAGGTGGAAATAGGCTCACATTTTTGGGCCTCCACATTTTCCATAACATCACTTCTTATATTCCAGGATCAGATATGATGTTTCATATGCATGAACCCTAACTCCAGGCCTTTATAGTAAGGATGGAATGCTATCCCCAGCCCTCAGTAAACTAAGGTAGGTATATGATATAAACCTCTGACACTGAAGGGAATTTCAACTCTGCCTTGGCTGGAGCAGCTTAGCTGCAGCTCTCTGTCACCATGAGGTGAAGCAGAACCATAGCGTACACAGGAGAGCAGAGGCTCTGCACTGAGCTCTAACTCAAGGCGCGATCTCTCTCTACACATCCCCACAGGCAAAGCCAATGTTTCCATCCTTAAAGGTTTACTTAAAGCAAGTCAAGGTTTCTGACCTTTGTACTGAAAGAGGTCTGTCTGATCCTGGCATGTAGTCCAGCAAACAGGAAGCTTACCTGACGTGAGGGCTTCCGATATGACTGGGACTCAGCAAGGCAAGCACACCCCACAAAGGTCTAAGAAGTCACATCTAAAGGAACCTGGTCATCTTACACACCTCCCTCCCTCCCTCTCCTTTCCACCATTTACCTGTAATTATTTCTCCCCTCGAAAGGAACAGTTTAATACTTTCAGATAATTGCAAAGTCTAATTAGCTCTTTGTGCTTTTTTTTTAAATCAACTCGTGACCCAACTTCAGTGTAATTAATAATGCCACGTAACCTAAAATTATCATTTCAGCGTATAAACAGGGAGTGAGTGTCACCCCCTCAGCTGTGTGCAATATTCTCTGCTTGTAGTGTGGGAAAGACTCCAGTCACCAGGGGTGCTAATCGATCCTTAATGGATGTAAGGATGATGAGGCGCACCACTACGGAGCTAGGCCTGCTCTAAGACAAATTAGCCCTTGCTTCGCCTCCATTCTCTTTAGGAAACACCTAGCTAAGCCATGTGTGGCAGTTTGCTGCCTGTGACCTAATTCCAGCTTCATTATAGAGCAATTAGCCAAAAAAAGTGTGTTTTTAAATGAATGTCATTTAGTAAAAAGACTCTCTACCTTGATGCTGTGTTTCTTCCCTCAGCAAGAAGGAAGGAAGAACACGTCTTTCTCAAGCTTTAGTGTTTCAGTCAGCAGGCTTCCCTATGGCATTCTCATGCATATATGACATTGCTCTGTGTTCTTATTTACCCCTCCTACCCCATCTGCTCTATCCATTCAAAAGCCCCCACCCAACTAGGAATGAAGACTATTCCATTTTTATTTAAAAGGAAAGTACAATAGAAAAATAGAAACCATTGGGTTACGTGTCTTTCCTGTGAAATCTAAGCGATTTTTAAAAATAAGAAAAAAAAAGGAATTTAAAGGCAGTAACCATAGCTTTCTACTTTTTCCCTGTGAAAAAATAAATAAAAGTATTAATAATAGAGACTGCCTTCTCCCCAAGGAGAGGTGTTGGGCACATTTAGGCAAGCATTTTAGACTGTCTTTAAAGTCTAAAATAAACAAAACAATGCTCCTCCTCAGGAGGAGCAGTGTGATCCGACCCTGGCACCCTCTCCAGGCACATCCTTTTTAAGGAGGCAACGCTGTCTGATCTCTTCCTGTCAGAGGACTTTTTTTCTTTCTTTCTTTTTCTTTTTCTTAGAGATGCATATATTGCAAGCATATTATTTACCAGCTACCATTCCTTTCTTCAATTTCCAACAGGGGTTCTTCTTTCCCACAGGAAAAAAAAAGTTTCTGAAAAATACAGCTGTGGTCTTTGTATTTAGAAGAGAATTATTTGCTCATAGTTTCGTTTGGGAGGATCTTTCTCTCTCTTTCTTATTTTTTTTTTAAGCTTGTCAATTCACTTTTCTGGAAAAAAAAATCTTCTGGTATCTATGAGAAAAACAGGTGGAATTTAAGTTCTGCACTCAGAGTCCCCAAAATATGACCACCATTGCCACCAAAGTCTACAGGAAGGAAACTTTAATGGGTTCGGATGTCACCCCTCTCAGTCATGAATCCTTTTCCAGTTCTCTTTCCCCAGCATCTTTTTTTCTCTCGCTCAATCGCTCTCTTTCTTCTTTTTCCTCCACACAAAACAACACAGAATCCCAGGGAACCCTTTGTCCACTGTCAGGTCAACAAGAAGCCAAATTAAAAACTAACAACTTTTGGATTTCAACAGGCGGACAAAGTGAGTGTAGACTAAGAAGCAAAAAGAAAAAAAGAAAAAAAAAGAGGGGGGACGGGTGGGGGAAGACCCTAAAGAAAGAAAAGCCAGGCTGAGGGATTTGGAGGGCAGCGACTCTGGAGGGGCCAAGCTGCCTCGTTTGATGTGGGAGGTCTGCCCACAACCTGCTGGGATGCTCTCGGGGACATCTCATTAACCGTGTCATCAAAGCCCCCTCAGGTCCAGCGAATCATAACATTATCTCTGACAGTACCACACAGACACAAGGTTCCCGAGGCAGTCTATAAACATGCCTGTACTAACCAATTCATCGTGGCTTGACACCCCGGCAAGGGCTGGATGCCCTTTAGTGAGCTCCGTGAATTGCCCCAGTCATTCATCAAAGTTCCTTGGAGTGCATTTCACACAGCATTAAATTTAATTAAAGCAACATTGACTGCATTGTAATCCTCGGGAGACTCTTTGTCGGGGGACCTGGAACGCTTTCGGCTTAAAATGTCTATTGTTTTGTTGGAGGTTTTCTTGGTTGTTGGATTTGAGGTTTGAACTATTTTTTAAAGGATGGATATCCGGACCAAATTGAAGTGGTGAGGACTGCCCACCCTTTACTTTTTTCTTCCCTCTACTCTCCTTATTCTCCTTCCTCCCCCCTCCCCCCTTTAAAAAATTTCCTAGATCAAGAGATAGGAAACACATGTTATACAACTAGCTTCAAGAAAGTGGGTTGCAGTAATCTAACTAGCTCTGGGATCTCAATAATGCAGTCGGTGCACGGCTGGAGAAAATGGGGTGCATGCTGGCGCCCAAAGACTTTCTAGTACAGAAATGTGCTAGCCTCTGCCTCGGGAAGCAGAGAAGCTCACCCGGGCTTGCACAGCTCCACATGTGCCCTGCCTCTCAGCCTCAGACTGACTGGGTTGGGGGGGGGAGGGCGCTGATCTTAAAGCTGGGCTACTTTGTTGCTGGAGGTCGTAGGTAATTCTCCCAGATGCTTGGAGTCCTTACTGATGTTTTTAGATGAATGTCCTCCGAAAGGTGGGCTGAACTAAAAATAAATGCCCTTCCTTTTTGTCAGCAAAGGAAACTAAAAGGCAAGAAAAGGATGGAATACCAGAGAGGTTCACAGGCTGTTCTTATATCACTTAGTATTTGCACTGCGGCTGTGTTATTTACGGAGTGTGACTGTGCTGGGGGGGGGGGAGAACAGAGACACAAAGAGAGAGAGAGAGAGACAGAAAGATAAAGACAGACAGAGGATGTATATGGGAGTGGGCTAGGGAGGCAGTAAAGAGAAAGAAAAAGGAGTAGACAAGCTCATGGGGAATTTCAAACATGTAGATCTGTCATCATTTTTACTTACTTTTGAAAAAGCAAACTATTAAGTCTAACTGTCTTCCTACATTAATCCCACAAAATCCCCCTACATTAATCCCCCAAATGACACACACAGTGATGGGAATTTGAGGAAGTGTGATTTGGTTATACCAAGCTCAGGCTGGTCGCACTGGAGAGAAAGGAAATCCCTTCCAGAGATCACCCATACTCTTTTTAATTCTTTATGATCATCTTGGTGTGGTTGAATTAAGTGACCCGATTTCTCCAACAAACTCTAATATGTTTAGTTCTATGAATTTAGCAAATAAGCCCCAGTAGGCATTACCATATAAATCTGAGCACATCAAGTCTGTTTTTCCTGAGAATGGTAAGTCATTCGAATTTTCAATTTCAATTTCTTGGTCGGCAAAATGGGAATAAAAAAAATACTGCATTCCCAAGCTCATAGGGTAGGTATTGCAGGATCATGCAGAACAATGCATCGTGTGCCTGGCAAAGTTCTGGAATCGGTGTGCTTTGCAGTGGTAATATGAATTTAACATAAAATATCAGCTACGAAAAATAATGACAAAAATGTGATTTTCCCTTTCAATGGAAACATTTACCATGCTGATGGATGTTTGAAACTCAGATAATCTTCCATCTTTTACATGTATGTCCTGGTAAACAAAGAATAGGAGGATGAGTAAACAGAAAGAAGTGATTTGGGCCAAACAGAAAAACAGTAAATTTCACATCGTGCAGTAGCAGAACAAAGGCAGAAATGAGAAAGGATTATTTAACATGTTTGATACCATGAACAAAGCAGACTAGAAAAGAATCTAGGAGAAAATCTATCTTGGGCTTAAAAGACAATTTATTGTTCCATTTTCTCTTACCATAGGCATACCTAGTCATCAGGGAGATTGGTGTTGTGGTCAAAGACACAGAGTGTATGTCTAGACATGGTATGCCCGGCCCTAGCTTCACATCTTGCTAGCATGTGATCTTTGCAATTAACCTGCATCCCGAGCCTATGCTTCCCATCAACCATAGGAAGATAAAGAAGTCTTCTCAAAGCTTATATTTCTTTGAGGACTGTAGAAATGGATGCAACAATGTCGGACACAAGCACATTATACATACAGATTACGAAGAGAAACAGTAGTCCAAGACATACAGGTTGTATAGGAGACCCTAACTAGCACGTGGAAGACTGATTAGAACAACCCCTTCTAGACTGTGAATTTGTATTCTTTGTAATACCCATGACCTCTCTGACTAGGCCTATTGTAGCATGATTAATAAAAACCCAGAGACAGATATTGGGGTTCAATCTGAAGGTCAGAAAAGCCAAACAGTCAGCAACTGGCTATTATTCTCATTCTGGGGTTTGCTGGAGGCAGGATCACCATTTCGGACTGAGGTAGAGGTAAGAGCCAGTGGCTGGCTATTTTGCTTTTCTGACCTTCAGGTTGAACCCCAATATCAGTCTCTGGGTTTTTATTAATTGTGCTACAGACTATAACTATCATTCCACAAAAGTATTTGTTGGACTGTCAGGAAACAGAGGAAAGTGTTTTTCCTCTTGAGCTGGCTTGTAATACTATTGCAGAGAAAGATCTTAACAGAGTTGCTCAGGAACAGGGAGGAAGCTGAAGAGCTCCCGCCCCAGAGACTCTGGGCAACTGGAAGGATCATAATAGTAACGAGAAAAGGACATCTACAAAGGGATTATTTCACCGTGTAAGTTCAAAGGTGCTCAAAGAGGCGACTAAAGGCATTCATAGCATGAATAAAACTCCTGGGAGGAGTTTTAACTAAAGAGCTACAAGCACTTCCGGTTACCCTGGGAAGGAAGCTCTATGGCAAGAAGCCTCATGGAGACCGGTATTCCACAACCTCTGTCTCCATGTCTGGCTCCACAGATCTGCAGATATAAGTGTGGCTCCTGGGGGAGAGTAAACCAATAGCATGTGATTTAAGTATTTCTGATCTTTCTTACTGTACACAGGCACTTGTAGTGTTTTAACTAGCTGGCTTAGCTTTTCACCCTACAAAGTCATACACAGCCTTGACACCAGCTTGCTCTGACAGTGAGGGCTTGGTCCTACACTGTGATATGCCTTCTGTGCTGGCCAGAATTCAACCAGAGGACAAGCGGAAGGTTAGGATGAATGACTTGCCATTCCCTTTCTTGTCCATCAGTACATGAAAAGCAGCCTCCATCACACAAGGGCGTTCTTGAGGTCCGCATGGGGCTGAGGGAACGCTTTGAAACATGAGCTAAAAATAAATTCTCCAAACAAACAAACAAATAAAAAGAAAAAGAGGAGAAGGAAGAGTAGGAGGAAGAACACAGCCACTACCACAAAGAGCCAGCTAGCAAATCCAAAATCCACAGGCAGATTGCCTAGAATCCTCAGATAGATAGAGCTGCAAGCCACAGACAAACTCAACTCTTAAGACTTTTTACCTGATTAAATCAGACTATTTCCACACGAATGCATGTACACACACCCACCTGAGCACATACATATGCCAAGCCAAATCTGCATATGCATGTATGAGTGTGTCCGCATGCATGGGTGGAGGGGGCATGCACACATGTGAACACATATGCCACATAAAGTCTTTTCACAAAAACATCAAGATTGGTGTTTGACTATTCTCCAGTCAAGGCGATGCATAAAATTAAGCATTAGTCTTACTAAGTGAAGACTGAAGACTGGGTCCATCCCTTTACCAGCAGATTTCCTGATTTCATCTTCCTTGGTAGCTGAATAGTATCCCACAGTTTAGAAGCACCACGTTTCCATTATCCACTCTCTGACTGTAAGACATTTAGGCTGTTTCCATCTCCTAGCTGAGAAGAGAGCAGCAATGAACATGACCAAGCAAGTCTACCAGGAGGAGGATAAGCATATGCCAAGGAGTGGCATAGCTGGATCACATGGTCGATTTATTTTTAGCTTTAAGAATCCTCCATACTGATGATTGCACCAGTTTCTTGTCCACCTTTTAATGGCATAAATTATCTAATTACTGCATTCAGAAATTCATAGGTCACCCCTCCTACAGAGGAGGCTACAAGTAGGGGACTTCGCTACTCAGATTCAGCCCCCTTCTATTACTGTCGTCTCTTGGACGTTTCAAATTAATCCCTAAACCTGTCCTGCGAGCCTGAAAGGTCACACTTCCTAAGGAGTCCAGGGGTTGTCACTATCTACTTGGTCTTTTAACAGTTCAGGCTGATTATTGCCACATGAATTTTACTTTCTTTAGTCCCTCATTTAAAAGCAGGCAGGATTGCTGCACTAACTTCACTCTGAGACTCCCTCTTTCCTGCTTCGCCCCCCAGCAGAGCTGTTTGTCTGCCTTTCCCATCGCTCTGCCTCCGTTAAGAAGCAGTCTAATAGTTCCAGTGAGCCAGTTCCCACCAGTCACATAGGACCTTCCTGTTGCTAAACCCAGTAGATGCTTTGGTACTCACAGAACCTTCTCAAACAGCTGACTGTCCAGCTCTTCTCTGACACTCTTGTTCATAACAAGTACCTGCTTTACACATGCTCTTTCCTTATCTTTCAAAATCTTTCAAATTGTCTTTCTTAGTCTTTTATTCTTCTTTACTGTTATATTGCTATTTTTTTTCTTAATCCTTGGTGTCTTCCAAGCTCTATCCTGGGCCCTCTTTTAGCCGCTGGTTCCAAATATCATTCTAGTTCAAACTAGCATTGTTTCTTTCCTGGATAGGGTTCTCTTTTACCCTCCGCTTCAGTCAGTTTTCTCTTCCTATGACAAAACACCTGAGAGGAAATCAAGTTAAAGGGAGGAACACGTTACTCGGTCTCATGGATTTACAGGCTTCAGTTCATGGTCGCTCGGATCCATTGTTCTAGGCTGTGGGAACCAGAATATCATGGCAGAAAGTACGTGGTAGAGAAAACCGCTCACCTCGTGATAGCAAAAGTAGGGGGGAAAGAGGACAACATATGCCTCCCAACAGCTGCATGCCCTTCTAATGTCTCTGCCACTGCGAAAGAGGGATCCATCCTTGGAATAACCCATAAATGAGGAGGGAGCCACCAAAAACTCAGTCCCTTTCAAGACTCCATTCCTGAGCTGCTGCCCTGGGGACCAGACTTTCAATATGTGAACTTTCGGAGGACGTTTCTGACCTGGTTCATGATACTTTCCTTTTTCAGTCCCCAAAGTGGCGTGTGTGTGTGTATGCGTGTGTGTGTGTGTGTGTGTGTGTGTGTGTGTGTGTGTGTTAGGGAGCAAATACAGAGGTTAGAGGTCAACACTATATGTCTTCCTCAATCTTGTTTCATCACACACACACACACACACACACACACACACACACACACACACACACACACACTGCGAGATAAGGTCCCTCTCTGAACCCGGAGCTTGCCAGTTTGGTTGGGCTTCCTGGCCAGCAAACTCTCTGGATCCTCCTGTTTCTGTCTCCCACTGCAGGGATTGCAGGCCAGTCAACCATGCCTGGATTTTTCTGTGGGTTCTGGGCATCTAGACTCAGGTTTCATGCTTGTATAACCAATGTTTTACTCAGTAAGCTATTTCCCCAAGTCCTAGGGTAATATTTTAAAATCCCTCTTTAACACCATGGCTTTCGTTACTCTTCAGAGACTGTAAGTGGGATCCACAAGAGCTGAGTGCTGCCCCTTCTCTGACGTTTTTCTCTCTCCTGCTTTTCCTCAATGCATGGGATCTTCCTACTGCCCTCCTGAAATACAGTGTGTTGCTCATACCCTAAGAATTTCCCTTTTGGGATTTTTTTTAAGTTCTAAAACTCTTGATTCTTGCTGCCCTTCACATATCAGCTCAAATATTGCTCTCTGGAGAAGATGTTCCTGATCACTAGATCACATTGCATCCTCTGACTCAAATCACTCAAGGTTTTTTTTTTCCTTTGTGGCTTGTATCATAATTTATAACCATGGATTTATTTGCTTGACTGTTTAATCATCACCAGTTTCTTTCATTAGAATCTGAGCCCCTGGAGAGGAAGAGCCATCATCTTTGCCTTCCTCATTATCTCAACCCTTGTGTCTTCACCAGTCATGGTGCTGGTCACAGGCTAAGAACCAGTAAGCATTTGTTGAATAAATATTGACATAAAATTGTGTTGACACATTGGCAAATTTTAATCAAGCAAATAAACCAAAAAATGAATTTATTGATTTCTTACTATGTATCCAGAACTGTTAAAAGTCCAACTAAAGAGAAAAATAGTAAATTTAAGGAGAGTACTTGCTAATGTTCTGTTGGGTAATTTCAAAGATGTGTCTTCAGTGACCTCTGGTTCTTGGCTCTGGTCATCTTCTAACTTTTCTATACTGTCTAAAACATGGGGCAATTTAGAGCCAAACTCCATGCCTGTAGTCCTTGAGCATTTGGGGCAGGGGAATTAGAAGGCCAGCCTGGGTAATTCCAGGGGATCATCTCAAAAGAAGAAAGAAAGAAAGATAAAAAGAAAGGAAGGAAGGGGAAAGAAGGAAGGAAAAAAAGGAAGGAAGAACAAACAAAATTTGGAACATTTAGTTTATGATCAGTAGATTCACAATTGCTCTCTCTCACATACCTCTCTCTCTCTCTCTTTCACACACCCACACACACACACACACAGAGAGAGAGAGAGAGAGAGAGAGAGAGAGAGAGAAAGGACAGAGACCAAGACAGACACATGGAGAGGTATATGTCTCCTCCCTCAGCCTTTCTACTTTCTTTACCTTCTTCATTTTCTTCAGAACATCTCTTTCTTTTTTTTTTAAACAAAAAAAGATTTATTTATTTATTTTATATACAGTGTTCTGTCTGCATGTGTGCCTACAGGCCAGAAGAGGGCACCAGATCTCATTACAGATGGTTGTGAGCCACCATGTGGTTGCTGGGACTTGAACTCAGGATCTCTGGAAGAACAATCAGTGCTCTTAACCTCTGAGCCATCTCTCCAGCCCCCAGAACATCTCTTTCATTGTGAACGTTTAATGAGCTTCTGAAATAAATTTTGTGGGCATGAATGTCACAGGTTTGACATGAAAAATGCTCACGCAATGGTGTTGTGCTGGCCTGGTGTAATATTTGAATGTAATTGGCCCCATCATCTCATAGGGAATGGCACTGTTAGGAGGTGTGGCTTTGTTGGAGTGGGTATGGCCTTGCTGGAGGAAGTGCATCATTGTGGGGGTGGGCTTTGAGGTTTTGTATGCTCAGGATACCACCCAGTGTCTCAGTAGACTTCCTTTTGCCTTCAAGATGTAGGAATTTCAGCTATTCTGATACTAAGTCTACCTGCAGGCCACCATGCTCCCTGTCATGACGGTAATGGACCCAACCTCTGAAACTGTAAGTGAGATACCTCAATTAAATGTTTTCTTTGTAAGAGTTGCCGTGGTCATGGTGTTTCTTCACAGCAATAAAAACCCTAACCAAGACACCTGACTAGCTCCTACTTCTTCAGTGCCCCCTGAATCTCCTTATGTCCCTTGAGGGCCTCACTGTCCTAATCCTATCTCCTGAGATTGAAGTTGAATGAGGTACAAGACAGCTCTTGAGTCTTGTGGCTTCCTTTGGATGCAATCAAAATGGAAGCCTAGACTGAAGACTGGAAACAGACAGGAAGTCCACATACATGTTTCGCCGTTTCTTCCTCAGCATTCAGGGAAGTTGCATTGTACCAGTATAGTTCAGAATGTATCTGGTGCTCTGCTCCATCAGAAGCCCATATGAAGCTGTCAGGAATGTGGGGGTAGAGCAGAATACTTGCTACTAGTTTTACAGTGTGTTGTGGGGAAAATGGTACCCTTCCCAGCCTCAGTGTCTAAAATGTGTGTTACTATAGAAGGTCCTGGATGCCAGTTCCAGGATGAATAATTGTCATAGGGTGTTTTTTCCATTACTGATATAGATTCCTGTAACCTTTGATGAGGCTGTGAAATCAATAAATTTTATATATTTCCATAAATCTATTATATCTATATTCTGTTTTTTTCCAGTTTAATGTTTCTTTGTATTTTGTCCTCTCAAATAGAATTTTTATTCATTCACTTGTCATTTTCATTTTTGCATGTTTCTTTAAGCATGTTTACATGTGTAAGAGTACATGTGTGTGCATGTGTATGTGGAGGCCCAAAGTTGACACTGTGTATCTTCTTCTATTGCTGTGGGATAATGCTTTTGTGCCCTGTAAAGATTTGTCACTCATATTCGTTTAATAAAATGCTGATTGGCCAGTAGCCAGGCAGAAGTGCAGAGAGGGCAACCAGACTAGGAGAATTCTAGAAAGAGGATAGGCTCAATCAGCAGTCACCACCCAGACACAGAGGAAGCAAGATGAGGACGACTCATTGATAAAAGATACCAAACAACGTGGCTAACATAGACAAGAAATATGGGTTAATTAAAATTGTAAGAGCTAGTTAATTATAAGCCTGAGGTAATAGGCCAAACAATTTATAATTGTTATAAGGCTCTGTATTTTTGGGGGACCAAATGACTGCAGGATTGGGCAGGACAGAAACTTCCATATACATTCTATCATTCTACCAAGCACTGGGATTATGAGCAATATCCATACCTGCCTAGCATTTTATGTGGATTCTGTTGAACAATCTCTTCAACCCTAGGACTCTTATGGACTATCTATCATCAATATTGTGGACTTTTAAAAATCATATTCTCATTTTCTTATAGTCAGTCTCTCCCTCTTCATTGTATTTAAAAGAAAGCAAATCTTTCCATAACCAAATTTTCCATGCCATGACAGTGCTGATGCTACCATATCCACAATTTAAAGAAAGACAGAAAGCTCACATTTAAGTATTTACATAAGCTATGTATTTTTACACATAGTTATGCACATATTTGTGTGAAATAGATGATAGCTAGACCAACAGATGACCAAAAGATATTTATGATAGATGATAAATAGATATTAAGATACAATGATTCTCATCAAATTTGTTCCTTGACATTTTTTTTTCTAGACCTTGCCCTCCCACCACCCCCCACCCATTTCTGTTGCTCTCCAATCCTCCAGAATTTCAGTTTTGTCTGATCTTTATTCTCAATATCATTTTAACCTCTGGACCAAGTCAGCACATTTTTCCCCTCCAATTTGTCTTTTTGTTTTTAGAGAAAATAATCCACCACTGCATTCTAGTATTTCTAAATCTTTCATTTGCTGCCAAAGTCAACTTTCCAAGCAAAGGAGACGCTACTGTTATCCATGCTGCCCAGAACTTCTCAGTCAGTTTTTGAAGTCGCATCTTTCATTTTTATATGACTCATCAAAAATTATATCAATCTGAAGAATTTCACCCAGCTTTCTTCATGGAACAACATATCCAATCAGCTCACTCTTTTAATTATCTAGTTGCTAAGTCTTACCAACTACTCAACTAGTTCCATAAACTACCAATTGCTCCCCCAGGTTCTGGTTATGGGACAGTGCTGCATCTTGGGAGCACTCCGTTTGGGTCTGGTGTCCTCTCTGTAACTTCTGTAACCCTCTAATCCAGTAAGCACTGGCTATTGTCTCCAAAATCCCAGTTTCATCTTTTTACCTATGAACCACCGAATTTTAGCAAAGTAGCCAAGATGAAGGCTGCATTCTTTCTTGGATACATATACATAGTCACATCAGTCATGTGGTCAGTCCCAGTTTGAAGATGGGGCTTGGCTTTATTTACCTCTTGCTTGCCTCCTGTCTGGCTTGAGCGGCTGTGCAGCTGATTACTGTGGACTTGATGGCAAACAGGTCTACCTTGGAACTGGGGTAGGGGGAGAAGGTGGTTGGGAAGGGTGGGGTCCTCTAAGTGCTTAAGGAATGGAAGATTGGTGTTAGCTTACCCTGCTTACCTCTCATTCTTGTGGACATATGAGAAAGTTTCACAGTGGAGTGTATTATTTGGGGTAATCCTCCACTTTCATCTTGACCTAATCTCACATCTGGGGTATTGCACGGCAAGCTGCCACAGTTAATTAGTCACTGGCTTGGTTTCCTTTGTAAGGGAGCACCTAGCTTAACAAAACACTACAACGAGGTTCTGCCCCATCACTCCCAGCAGCCCTTTGAAGGCCACCATGCTCTGTATGAGACTGAGAGAGTTCGGCATGCTGGTGCATGGGGAGCACTTTAGGACACATTTAGCCAATTCTTGAAGGAGAAAGATAAATTCAGGTCAGGGCAAGTTCATATACAAATAGAAGCAGAAAGGAACATTTTTGGTTTGTAGCCAATAAGTAACTGAAAAAACAATGATTTAAGTTCTTGTGTGTGTGGCAACCCCAAATGCATTTATGTCCTAAGTGGATCTGTGAGAAGCAGCAACCACTAACCATGGGTAAGACCGGGCTCCAACTTAGTTCACAAGCATCCTGTGTACACATGGGAGCCAGCTCACAAACGTTCTCTCACACCATGGGAGCCAGCTCACAAGCATCCCGTGCACACAAGGAAGTCGGCTCACAAGCATCCTGAGCACACATGGGAGTCAGCTTGTGAGCACCCTGTGCACACATGGGAGCCAGCTCACAAGCATCCCCTGCACACCATAGGAGCCAGCTCACGAGCATCCCCTGCACACCACGGGTGCCAGCTCACAAGCATCCCATGCACACCCGGGAGCAAGTTCAGCAGAGCTCATCTTCAGGTGACTGCAAGGGAGCATCACCACTGCTTCAGTGAGAGAGAAGGGAGGTAAACACAGCAGAAGATGGTGGCTTTCGTCCTTGGGTACTTTATCAAGGCCAGTGGGCAAGGGTTGCCCACATAGGAACCAGACTGGACAGACAGACCAGAAGCCTGCCAAGTTTCTGAGGGGATCACATGGCCAAAGAAACCACAGAGTCGTTTGTAGAGTCGGTCTACAAAACTCTGGCTAGCCCCTGAAGTAATCCCTAGGCTCCAGAACCAGTGCCAGCAGGAAACGGGATATAAAAACTGTGAAACCCCAAAGAAAGGTACTGCTCCAGGGCCCCCCTCACCTGCGGTTACGGAGCAGAGCAGAGAGGAAACAATCCCAGCATGCACATCCAGTGACTCCCAAGGACAGGGGTCCAAGGACAACTTTCCAGGCACTAGGAGGGGGACATCCAGGAGGACTAACCAACACACTCCCTTGGAGATTTTTACCCAGAACTTTATTGTTTCTGTAAACCAGTGCCCATAGCTTCCCTGTCTCCTTTCTAAATGAACATTTCAGTACAGCGATTCTATTTTTGTTTTGCAACGATATATAATGTGAGGAGAGGTGAATCACCAGAAATAAAATTCAGCAGATGAACTCCTTGATTTTGTTTTAACTTCTGACACCCTTCTGGATAATAAATAAAATTATCATGCCCCAAGTGCCTTTTCCATCATAAGCATCACAGAGTTTTTAAAACTGCTTTGAAACACAGCAAATTTATTATGCACTACAGAGTAACCTCACTACTATAAATGCAAAATAAAAAGTGGAGGGGAAGCAAGAAGATCCATGAAGTTAGAACTGGAGCATTCCATTATGCCTTAGCAGCGCCCCTCTGGCTTTAAAGGAAAACATGTAACTTTATTCTACTCTCCCTTGGCATTAGCTACAATTTCCTTTCCAAGCCTCACAAACACACAATAAGCTTTTGATTATCAAGATTCCAAGTGTTCTCCTAGATGGCCAGTGTGTATTTCTGAATGGAATCTTTAAAGAAGCAATTTGACTCCATCCAGGGAACTCTTTCGAGAGCCCTAAGCGACCCTCTGTGACTACAGCGGAAACTGAGACCACTCTGGTCTTATTTTCACACTTGCTTTGCTGTCTCCAGGGAAATGCACAAAAGTGTTATTATTTGTTTATTGACACCCACCTCATCCCAGGAAGGCTTCAAGACATGTCAGGAAGATGCACATGATAACATGAATGTAAAGAGTAGAAAAAACTGACTTCAAGTTAAAAGTATAAGAATTACATCCACACTAATAACTTAGGGTTCAAAAGGTATCACATGAACATTTGCCCAAACTGGGCCACTGCCTGAATCCTTAAGGAGGATACTGTTTAAGTTTGCTTTTTATGATGTCCACAAGATCAAAACCCACCAGACACTCCACACAAGCATGGCTGATTCCGGGAGACATTTTCTGGTGGGTCCTCATAGAATGAATAACGTCTAGATCTGTTTTATGAAAAAATATTTATAAGGTGTTACAATATTCTTTATTAGAAGTCAATGAAACCATTCTAAATCATATTTAAGGGAAATACTTATATAAGGGTAGAAGTGGTAGAAATAAATATGTAGTGACCTGCTGTGGGACAATGGTTTACCCTGTAAAGATTTGATTCTTGTGCTTGTTTAATAAAATGCTGATTAGCCAGTAGCCAGGCAAGAAGTATAGGTAGGGTGACCAGGCAGGAAGTGTCAGGGTCCCGTGCTAGCCCAGACCATAAATTATTTCTCTCGACCAGACCCCAACATAAACTCTCTCTGGACCGGCATGGAGGAATAAAGACACAACTCACATGGCTTTATCGGGAGGGAGATTCTCAGTGGTTCCTCATGAAGTCCTGAGTTCACATCCTGAAGAATTTCCCTCGTTTATTATCCAAACAGCTTTTATAACAAAACATAAACTGAGTGGGAAATGCACCAGCATTCTGTCTCCTAGGTAACCAGGTGAATGGTATTTTGTCACATCCGCATCCACCTGTCTGCTCTGTATGCTAGCTGTCACGTAGGCTTGAATCAGCATCTCTGTCAGGCATCCTCCAAATTACAAACAACATCCTGACCCTTTGTTAGGGCAGTGACAGCCTGTCTGCAGGGCTGTGTGACTACCTCAGGTGGGGCCTATGGCTTCAGAGCCTGGCTGCCACACCATATAGAAATATGGGCCTATGAGGAAGTAGAGGCGGAGCAATGAGAACCAGAGAATTCTGGGAAGAGGAAAGGTCAGCCTGCAGTCATCACCCAGACGAAGAGGACGCAAGATGTGACTGCCTCGCCAAAAAAGGTACCAAGCCAGGCGGTTAACACAGATAAGAATTATGGGCTAATATAAGTTATGAGTTAATAAGAAGCCTGGGATAATAGGCCAATCAGTTTATAATTAATGTAGGCCTCTGTGTGTTTATTTGGGACTGAACGGATGTGGGACCTGGCGGGACAGAAACCTCGGCCAGCAGTGACCTGACTGGAAATATTTCTTCCTGACTTTATCCAAGAGCAGGACATACGTTCTGCAATGCTTAGCAGAGCGGAAGAATTCCATGTCCTTAACAATCATTTTCTTTCTTTAGGCTACTCAGCAGTCACCTGTGCTGAACAGAGAACAAGCTGGGCTTAGGCAGGGGAGTCTTTATGCACAGTTTTAGCACCTTTATTTGAGAAAAATGGCAGATAGAATAGATTATCTCAAAAACTGATAAATGATTATCAGCTCTCATAAGTGTGCTAATGGAAGCATCCAGAGTTCAGTGGCCTGAAATAAGACAAGATGGGAAGGAAGTATGTTGTCACGGGTGGAGGCTGTGGTATCAGGAGGAAAACAGGGAGGATGGACAGGAGAGCCATCAGCATGGCAAAGAGCACACATGTGTGCTGTGCCTTGGGGTAGATGTACTTTGGTGTTCCTGAGAACAGAGAGAGGAGGACAGTATGGCTGGAGACTGGGATGGGGGCAGGAGAATGAGACAGAGAGAGACAGAACCCAGAGAACATGGGACCTCACCAGACAGATTAGGACTTCGAACTCTAACCAAAGAATTCTCAGAAGACGTCAACAACTTTTAAAAAAGGAAGATAAGCCCACTTGTGTTTGTTTGTTTATAGACAGGTCTCTTGCAGTCCAAGATGGTCTTAAACTGGCCAAGTAGCTGACGATGGGCTTGAACCTTTATTCTCCTATCTCTACTTCCTATGTATTAGGCAAAACAGTTAATGCTTAGTTTATACAGTGAGGTATCAAGCTAAGGGTTTTGTTAGGCAAGCTGTAGGCCCAGATGAAAACTTTATTAATTATAACACTGTTTGGCCTACTAGCTCAGGCTTCATATTAACCAAGTCTTACATCTTAAAATAGCCCATTTCTATTCATCTGTGTATTGGCACGAGGCTGTGGTCGCCGGTAAGGATCTGGTATCTGTCTCCTTTGCTGGTTACATGGCATCTTTTTGACTCTGCCTACTCTTTCAGCCTGTTTTTACTTTTCTAAGCTATTGGCTGAAACAGCTTTATTCATCAACCGATAAAAGCAGCACATATACAGAAGGACATCCCACATCATCTCCCCTTTTCTGTCTAATAAAAAAGGAAGGTTTTAACTTTAACCTAATAAAATTACATATATGAAACAGTTATCAAGCAAGAATTATGGTTACAATATTTAGTCCATTTACTATTTGGCAAATTATGGAAAATACTCTATCATCTATCCCATCTTTGTGAGTTTAAAGTTTTAGAAATAATTTGTCTTTTATCATAACTAAGGAGAACTCTAAATATCTGTCTTCAACTCTTCAAAGATCCCAGAAGGATATAATATTACCTAAGTAAACAGAATGTGCCTTGTAAGCAACTTCCAAAGTTCTAGAATTGACCAAGACATCTCATTACCTGGACAGTTATCCAAAGTTCTTCTGTACCATTGGGGCATCCACCTTCAGCCTACAAGACCAGAGTATCCAGCAAACTTTACATGAAGCAGGAAATTTGAAGATCTGTTCTGCTTCATAATGGCAAAGTTTATAAGTTGCTTTCTTCTGTTTCCTACAGAATGTCTAGCAGTTTCTTGTGTGAAGCAGGAGCCCTGAAGGACCATCCCATCTTTTGTAAAGTTAAGCAGTCACTTTTCTGTGAGTCCTGTATGTCTGGTTCATATAGCATACCATAAAGCAGTCACAGGCAAGAACAGTTTCATGCCCAAATAGCTAGCAAACTCCATAAGTAGCCTCTTCAATGCACATTATCCTCTTGAAGTAGATTGGTGTTGCCAGAAGCAGACATGTCTCACTGTCGAGAAAAGTCTAAGTTCTTAAAACATTTTAAATGCCATATTCTGTAGGTCTTTGAAAGATTTGAAGAATACCTATCCATCTAAAATATATCTCTGTACATCTAGAAAACCTAACTAATATGACTAGTTTGACTATTATAGATGACTATTAATCTGCATTTCTTAATTATACAGTACATTTTTAAATGAGCTGCACAAACACAATACCTTAAACAAGAGCAGAAATACATATACACAGTATAACAAAATTGACCTTAAATCCGTATCAATAGACCAAGATCCATGCCAATGCAAAGTATTCATCTCTATATATCATATCCCCCTTTAAATGAAAACAAGCATTTATAAACAATCATTTTGGGAATTTGGGCATAGTTTTCTCCAAACTGCTTCCTGCTATTGGTTGGACAAAGTATTTTTAGGGTTCACGGAGACCTTTCAGGGGCCTTGTTCCATCAAACCACATAAGCCTGGAAGGAATCCACAGGTTCTCATCTTCTGTGGAAACAAAAGCAGAATCTCTTTTCCAAAGGAACATATCCTTAGACTCAAATTTTGAAGTCAAGATACCTTTAAAATATATATATTGGCTTAGCTTAGTAGTCCATACAAAGAAATGTATCTGTGTACTTAGCTCATTCATAGTCAAAAAAGTCAAAGAAAGCACAGTAATATACATAATCCAGACTCTCTATGTATATTCTACCTTTATGTGGCTTATTTTTAACTCCATTACTTTTTAATATTTACTTTATTATCTTTACTCCTTTAATTTATTGCTGTCTGTACTGTCTTTTCCTCTCTCTCCCAAGCCTATGTACATTTTCTAAACACACTCTATCTCATTTAGAGGTCTTTTATATCTGAATCTATTCTATTGTGTATCCAAAATACTTTTCTGACAGAGCACCTTTTTAAAAAAAAAAATTAAATGCTAAGTGGGCATGGCTATGACCAACTTCCTGGTCCTACTTGTTTGCTCTGCCCAGTCCAACGTGACAGAAGTTTGTTCACCACCTGTGCAAGCCATGCTCTCCGTCCCAGCTCCAGGGACACAGCAGGACTAGATCTCCACTAAGCAACTTGTGACATGCTGCTGACAAACCCCATTTAAGGGCAGGACCACCTGAAAGAGCCAGACTTCCCTTAAAGAAGCCAAATGCCAAGTCAGGAAGCCTTCTTGTAAAGGAGCTGTGCCTCTACTTATCTCTAGCAAACAGAGCCCACCCAAGAAAATGCTGCTACCTAGAAGCCATGCTTAACTCTGTTCTTTTTTGTCTAGAATTCCTTCCCAAACTCTCTTTGGTTTTATGTGGATGCAGTTGACCCACACTGGTGCCATTTTGTAAACAGAGACTGCTAGTTTGTTTCCCAGCCACCTAGACTTGAATAATCACAAAGAAATTATATTAATTACAACACTGTTTGGCCTATTAGCTCAGGCTTCTTATTAACTATCTCTTACATCTTAAATTAACCAATTTCTATTAATCTATGTATTGGCACAAGGCTGTAGCTTACTGGTAAAGATTCAGCATCTGTCTCCTTCAGCAGCTACATGCTGTCTCTTTGGCTCTGCCTACTCTCTCTCTCCATATCTCCATACACATGGTTCTACTCTGTTAAGCTATTGGCTGAAAAAACTTTAA
Organism: Ondatra zibethicus; assembly: GCA_004026605.1. Lineage (NCBI taxonomy): Eukaryota > Metazoa > Chordata > Mammalia > Rodentia > Cricetidae > Ondatra > Ondatra zibethicus. Next base: position 266,491 of record PVIU01000598.1, on the reverse strand, counting down.
TTCATCAGCCAATAAAAGCAACACATATTCAGAAGGGCCTCCCACATCAGCAAACATACTGCTAACCAAGCTACATTTCCAGTTTCTGATATTCTTCAATTTTAAAAGTTTGCCATCACATGTGATGACATACCCATGTAGTTCTAGAACAGGAGGCTGAAGTAGAAGAATCATGAATGCAAGGCAGGTCTGGACTTTACAACAAAATTGTCTCCTCCCAAAATGCTGTTTTTATTATGATTTTAAAACCACTTATTGTTGGAGGGAGCCTACCCAGCTAACTTAGACCAGAAATAATCACATAGAACTGTATTATTTAAATCACTGTTTGGCCCATTAGCTATAATTTCTTATTGGCTAGCTCTTACATATTAATTTAACCCATTTCATTAATCTGTATATCTCCACGTGGCTGTGGCTTACTGGGTAAAGTTGCCAGCATCTATCTCCAGTGGCTCCATGGCTTTTTTCTGACTCTGCCCTTCTTCCTCCCAGAATACAGCCTAGCTTTCTCTGCCTAGTTCTGTTCTTCCCTGCCATAGAACTCAAAAGACCTCAAAGCAGTTCTTTTTTCATCAACCAATAAAAGCAACACATAGACAAAAGGACCTCCCACACCAACTTATTGTGTGAAGACTAGGAAAGTAATGGTAAGAATAAACATGGAAAGAAGCAAAAAACCTCTTGCATTCCAGAAGGTTCCAGAAGTTTCCAGAAAACCCAGTTGGCTAAGTTGGCTAGGGCTGAAGTGAAGGTGTAAGTCATAAAACAACCCCACACTAGTATGTAATTGTAATTAATAAAATGGTTATTTATTTAAAGGGAAAAAAACTTAGAGATTACCATCCCAGAAAACAGCCCTCTGCGCAATCAGGAACGAAGTCTAACAGCCAGAGGCTGGAAGCAAGAGAGAGAGCATACAGCTGCCGCTGCTTTTTTAAAACTAAAGACACCACGCCCCAGTGGGCTGGTATCTTAAAGGCTATTGGCTGAAGGAGTGGAAGTAGCTCCCGCAGCACCTCCCCCTTTTGTTTAAGTAAGAGAGTTCCAAACCCAATACAAAACAATATACATAAGGAAGAGATATGAAGTATAAGGTTAGAATTACAATCAGCATAAACAATATTAAGCAAGGAAAATATGCTAAATGGTTTTAATAAACATTCTATCCTAAGGAGTCTAAGTCTTGTATTGGAGATGGCTTGGTTAGATCATAAGAGGACAGTAACTATGATTATCTAATCTTCAACCCTATCGAAGGCCTGAGAAGGGAGATAATATTACTTGAGCAGGCAGGAAGTATAATCAAGTAGCTTCCAAAGCGAGCAGTGTGATAGCACACACCTTTAATCCCAGCACTGGGGAGGCAGAGACAGGCGGATCTCTGTGAGTTCAAGGATAGCCTGGTCTACAGAGGGAATTCCAGGACAAAGATACACAGAGAACCTGTCTCAAAAAGCCAAAAATTAAAAATAAAAGAAATAGCCACATAAAGATGGAAAACACACAGAGAATCTTGATACTGTATGTTATTATGCTCTCTTTGAATTGTTTGAATGCTGAGGAAGGACCAACAGCTACTAAAAGATTTTTACTTATAAATGCTGCTGAATTAATCCAAGATAGGTATTTTGAAAATACCTTGACTTCAAAATTGAAGACAAAAGGTGTGTTACTTTGGAGAAGAGATTTTACTTTTGTTTCCACAGGAAATGAGAGGCTGTGGATTCATTCTGAGTTAAGAAAACTCAGATTTTATCAAGGAAGACCACCTGAGAAATCTCCGGTAGGAACGGATGGCCCAGATGTCTGGCCCAGAACAGATTCAAGACTGCTTCCTGAGATGCTCAAGCTTCACAGGATACTCCAGTCAGGACTTGATCATAACTCTTAAATTTTCTTTGGGCCCCCATAAGATTATCAGCACCCCCAAACAGCCAGAAGTAGCCTGGAATACTATGGCCACATTCCAAAAAAAAATGGACTATGGATATTTTCCTTTGTTTAAAAAAAAAAGAGAGAGGGAAGTGGTGTGGGAGAATTTCTGTATTCTGTCAATCATGATTTAAATAAATGCTGATTGGCCATTAGCCAGGATGTATGGGTGGGACAACCAGACAGGAAGTAGAGGCAGAGCAAGGAGAATAGGAGAATTCTGGGAAGCAGGAAGCTCTCTCAGCACTCCTTCCAGACCACCGAAGAAGCAGGATGTGACCTGCCCCGCTAAGAATGGTACTGAGCCATGTGGCTAACATAGATAGGGATAATGGGTTAATATAAGCTACAAGAGCTAATAAGAAGCCTGAGCTAATGGGCCAATCAATTTATAACCTAATGTAGACTCTCTGCGTGATTTTCTCTGGGACCTAATGACTGTGGGACCTGGTGGGAGGACAGAAACCAACCAGGCCCTCATGCTACACTGAAGTGTGGAATGAAGAGATGGAGATGGATATAAGGGACGTTCTGGAGTTCACATCAACTGGACCAATAATTTTTGCATTCAGGAGACATAAATAGCCATTGACTGGCAGTAATTTTGAGAATATATTTCCCAACAAGCTCACAGTGGGCAGTTATTTTATGTGGCAAGCTAAGAACAACTCCACGTGCTTTTAAAGCTAACTGGGCTGAGGGAAGAATGAGTAAAACCTAAGAAGCCTTGGACTAAGGCCATGTCATCTCCCCTAGGAAATGAGTAGACAGGGTCCCAGGCAGGGCTGAGAGTCTCTTCAAGAAGGAATTCTGTAAATCTACTTGAATGCACAGACCCAGTAATGAAGAACCCAATATCCTCTGCCTTAGAGTGTAGGTGGTAAGAAGTTTATTGACAGTTTAAGAAACCGTTTTGCTGCCTCCACCATTAAAAACCTTTGTTAATATTGCCGCCACTTCCTGTTGTACTATTGTGTAACCTTCACGTGTCCTTCCAAAACAGCCTAAAGAACTGGATTCACCTCACTTTTCCAAATGAAGTGAGAAGTTACAAAGACTAACAAATAGAAAGTGGAGGTTGGAGAGATGGCCCAGCAATTAAGAGCACTTACTGCTCTTCTGGAGGACCTGAGTTCAGTTCCCAGCATGAGTGTCTGGCAGTTCAGGATGACCTCAGACTCCAGCTCTCGAGTCTAATGCTCCCTCTTCTGGCCCCCACAAATGACTTTTTAAAATTAAGAACATATATAATAGATTAGTCTTCTGGATGCTAAAAGTGTGTCATTTGTGTATGAAAAAGCCTTATTAAGATCCACCAATAGTGATTTAAAGGGGATGCGGGAGAGCCTGGCCCCTTTTGTGCACACTAAGAAGGTCGCCCATTCTCCAAGTACCATGAAAGAAGACAGTGATGCACATTTCCTTTGGGGAGTCTGCCTAGACCACAGGTAGCTCCTTTTGAAACATGCAAAGGCTCTAGCATGACCCAGGCATCTAGTCCTACCTTGTCACACAGAAAACAATAGATAATCTGCAGGTAATGTTTGCCCTTGGGCACTGACCCAGGAGTTGGATCTAGCTTCAATATCAACTTACAAAGAGGACGCCGAAGTGAAGGCCAGGAAAGCTGAGCAGTGTGGAGCAGGACTCAGTCAGAGCACCTTCCCTGATACGGATGTGGGTGTGGAACTAATCTTGTTTCACTTCATTAACTCTCCAGGGTAAGAGATAAGCTGAAGGAAGCCTGGTACCATAGCCCAACTGTCCCAGATGTGGGATAGTAAAGGCATGGCTCTTTAACATAGTGCTAGAATATTCCATGTATTTAAACATAATTCAGATTACAGAAAGCCCAAATAGAATACCAAGTAGTTAAATGTTCTGTGTTGGAAAATTTAAACAGAGGGTGGGTCCCATGTTTTACATGATTTACATGGCTGAGAGGGGAGGGAGGGGTATTTTTAAAGTCTGCAGTGGTGCGGCTGCTAGTTAGGCTCCACGCCCCAGCAAACACACTCTCAGGACCCATTCTTCTGTAAACCATCCTAAAGAATGAAACTCACAAGCTGAAGAACCCATGAAAGTATAAGGAAGGTCACTTGGGAAGTAGGAGGGGGTTGATGAGAGAGGGCAGAAGACTTCAGGTCCTGCAGGGATTTGAACAGGAATGCCCCTTTGCACTCACGTGTTCCAATACTTGGTCCTAAAGGAATGGCACTATTAGGAGGTGTGGCCTTGTTGGAGGAAGTGTGTCATTAGGGGGTGGGCTTTGATGTCTCAGAACCTCAAGCCAGTTCTCTGCTTGATGCCTGTCTATCCAAATGTGGAACTCTCCCCTCTGTTTCCAGCACCATGTCTGCCTGGGTGTCATCATGCTTTCCTCTATGACAAAAATGGGCTAAACCTCTCAAACTGTAAGCTAGCCCCAATTAAATGTCTTCCTTTATAAGAGTTGTTACGCTCATGGTTTCTCTTCAGAGAAATAAAACCGTTAAGACAGAGAAACCCAGGACAAATGGCTAAAGTGCCTATTAATGTATCAAAGCATACATTGGCCAGCCCTCCCAGCATTGTGCAGAACCTGTGGCTCCTCTCAGAGCTTACCACTCAGCCCCCACCCTAAGCCTCTCTAGTCCAGGGCTGGGGTTCCTTTTCCCCAACTTTGGATTTCTATGTAACTCAACCATTCTGGCTATGTGCTCTCTTGGCCTCCTTGTCTCTCTCTCTCTCCTCTTCCTCTTTTGCTCCCCCTACCTCCCTTTCCTCTGATGGCCTGGTCTATTCTGCTGGCTCTGTTCAGTCTGGACCCTTCCAGATACCTTTGACTGTTCACTCCCTTATATCTACAATAAAACCCTTCTCCTCAGCCATACCTAGGAACCATCATGTCCTCATCTTTCATTCAGGGACTAGAGAGGCTAATGCTGGGAGGTGGGAAATGTGGCTGAAATTCACCACGTACATGTATGAAAATGAAACCCATTATGACATGATAAATACATGCTAATCAAACCATTTAACAATCAAGAGAAAAATGCTTAAGTCTTAACATTACCAAGAGTTTTAGAACAGAAAGTGGTTTAAAACCAGCACAGATTTAAAGTTTTTGTGTAAAGAAAATCTCCATAATTATACATAGATGACAAAGAAGGGCACAAATAATAAAATCTAACAGGAGCATCACAAAAATATTCAGGAACAATGCTAGTAAGTCATGAGAAAGGGGCAGATGCAGATAATGACAGAAGAACTAAGGAAAGGCTGGGAGAAATGCCCAGGCTCCCCGGAGTTCTGCCCAACCCCGGGGGCTGAGAACTGCCAGGCCTGACCTGCAGGCCACTTTCAGGCACACCTGTCTGCCATGTATACTGCATGTGGATCTAAATGATGGAAAGTCACATCTAGAAGGGTAGAGACTGGGCAAGAAGTGACAGAAAGTGGGAAGGTGGTGGAGACACGCGAGAAAGTGAAGGCACAGTCCAAGGCTTACCGGGTGATCACACTCATTTTCAAACTGCCTAGAACCACATAAGGTAGATACTTTTATTATCCCCATTTACAGTGGAGGAAATATAGCTTAAGAAGGTGAAGGGATGCATGGCCAAAGATACATCAGGCATGTGGGACGGCCGGAGTTTGAAGCTGCTGGTGTTCAGTTTCCCATTTCTAGCTTCTAAACTGCCAAACACAACCAAGGTATTTACTGTGCCACACAACAAATCAAAATATAAATAGTATTCAACCCTCCCAGCTATTTTCATGAGCCCTCACAGTTCAGACAATTGCACTTCATTTCCTTCTGAGACTTCCAGCGAGGATGTTGCCACATGTGCAGTCCCTGAGAACCCCAGGGTTGTGTGTGGGTATGATGATTTACTGTGCCTTGTTAGGCCCCTGCTACTGTCCGGCCAGCCTCACACTTGATCCAGTCCTTTTTCCCTAAGAGACAACAGTAGAAACAACAACAACAAAAAGCCTCCTCCCTGGGCAGAAGTGCTTCCATAGAGATGCTAAGCCCGTTCTTTGGTCAGCAGCCCCCTCCTTTCAGCCCTCCTTGCCAGGCTACCGGCCCCTCTCCCTCACTATTCCCAGCTGTAGAATCACCATTACATCTCTATTCATTGTTAAGTGACCAGACTAGGCAAACAGGAAGACGAATGGTTAGTCAGGCAAATTTGGGCCACCATGATTGGAAAGGTACAGAGGAAAACATTATGGCTCGAGTCCCTTTGAAACATGCTGACAGTTGACAGATGAGCATCCATAAAATGACAAAGGCCTCCCTGTGTAAAGCCCTTTGCCGCCAGTGCTTCTCCCTGGGAAACTCACTGCCTTCAACTGTCAGGGAAAATATAATTTTTTTTTTCTGGTAAGTATTCTCATCCCTGTTTCTCTAACCACAGAAGAGCCTTCGGTTTGCATGAATAACCACTGCTCCCAGGCCCCACTCCTGGGTGTCTTGATAAGAAGTGATGGGTTAGCCTGTTAGTCCATTGATTATATCCAAGAGATTCAACTGGAGCATGGAACTATGTGAAACCTGTTTGTACTTGGGTGTGAAGCTAGGAGCACATACTGGGAGAAACCCATGACATGTTAGTGACCTCGGGAGCTATGAAAGGGGTTTGTGCTTCTACACTAAGCTCTGAGTTTGTGGCAAATAATGCCAAAAAGCTGATACCATGCCTGTCCTACAGAAAGCCCTGCTGGTGATGCGGTCCCTTGTTGTCATCCGTTTGTCTCTCCCACTGCTTTCTATACTAGAGAATACTAAGGGGCAGGGTGAGGACAGAAGAGGAGGGAAGAGGAGGGGCGTCAGATCAGGTGGCAGAATGCAATGACTCTACAATAGGATTTCTTCATCTGGGACGTCCTTCCTTGAGTCACTTAGAAGGCATTTACCTTTTCAGGTGAAGGCCAGAATCTCTAGATCTGTCTCTTACCAGAGTAGGACTGTCCAGGGGCATTTGCCGTGAGGATAAAAATGTGTGCTGTCCAACAGGAGGCATAGGCACGCACAACTCTGTTGCAGGATTTGATCACACTGTATGAAAATGGATTGCTGTTTTATTCTGATGGGTTTAATAAAGAGCTGAATGGCCAATAGCTAGGTAGGAGAGGATAGTAGGAACTCAGGAGATAAATCTAGGCACACAGGAGATGCCAGGGAGACACTGGAAGTCGGATGTACAGTATGGAAGAGATGTAGTGAGCCATGTAGCAGAATGTAGATTAACATAAACAGGTTAATTTAAGTCTTAAGAGCCAGTTGGGAACAAACCTAAGCTAAGGCCAAGCTCTCATAATTAATGAGAAGTGTCCTTGCCATTATTTGAGGATTGATGGTCCCAAGAAAGTTCAAGAAGAAAGTTCAACTACATGGCATTTGAAAACTCCAATGATCAAGAACTTTACATCTATTTTCATTTTAATTCAATATGTTAGAGTTTTTTTCCCTTCCCTCTCCCCTCATTCCTCTTCTCCTCCCTCTTTCCATTCCCTTTTTCCTGTATGTATTTGGTACTGGAGATCGAACCCAAGGCCTATTGCTTACTAGACAAGTGTTGTATGTACCACTGAGCTACATCCATGATCCTACATCTGAGTTTAAGAGTGTGCGTGTAACCAGTCGCATCGGACAATACACTGCAGGCTGCCATCATGTCCACCTGGATGCAGAATGTTCAGCCGTTGTGGTTGTAAGCCTCAGTGGGAGTAAAGCCAACCTATCACAAATACAGACTGTTCCGTATTTGGGCCATTAAGCAGTGATGGGCCTCTCTGCAATTCCCTAGCTGCCCCCTCTTCCTGTCCACAGTTTTTTCCCTGAAACAGCCCCGGGGTCGTCCATTTCAGCCCCTCGCTTCAGCTGCACTCCATTTCAGGATTTGAATGAGTAACTCCTTGGCTCTTCTGTGCTTCAAGCCTGTTTCCATTGGCATCAGATGAGAATTTCCTCCCTATTAGCCACCTGATCCACTAGCTGGGACAGTGGACACTGGGCTTACAGCCCAGGAAATGTCTGAGCAGTTTTTCCTCAGCTTCCTGGCTAGGCTTCTGCCCTGCTCAGTGACACCTGCTGGCTTTCTGTCCCCTCTGCTCCCATGTTCTGCTAACCCTTGCTATGCTTGCTGTGTGGCTTTGAGTTTTTCCTCTTTCTATGTCCCGGGTGGCTGTTTCTGTGCCCCATGCCATGCCCTCAGATCCCCTTTCATGAGAGCTACATAATTCGGGAGCGTTTACCATATGCAAGAAAGCTCCCCACTGCTTTCCTGACACTGTCAGCCCTCTAGTCTTCACAAGCTTCAAGCTCCATGGCTATGCTCACATTTGGTCAGGTTTCCCTTCCAGCCTACCATCTCTTTGGGGGAAGGCATTAGCTATATTTTCCTTCTGGTTCTGTTTCCTCATTTCATCCTACCCGCCCCCTACAAATAGGCTGTCACGTATCATCAAAATTCACTGAACCATGTTGCAATGAGGGGCTCGGGCTGCGTTCCGGCGCCGGGCCCCTTGTTCTGTCCCACCCGGCTCCTGGTGCGTACCCAAAATAATTACACGGAAACTGTATTCATTGAAATACTGCCTGGCCCATTAGCTCTAGCCTCTTATTGGCTAACTCGTTTAACCCATTTCTAATAATCCTTGTGTCACCACGAGTCGTGGCTTACCGGCATGAGTTTAACCAGTGTCCATCTTGTGCTGGAGAAGCATGGCGTCTGCCTCTGCCACACTGTCTTCTCTCTCACAGCATTCCGTTCTATCTACTCCACCCACCTAAGGGCTGTCCTACCAAAAGGCCAAGGCAGTTTTCTTTATTTAACCAATGAGGGCAATACACAAATAGAAGACCCTCCTACATCATTTCCCCTTTTTCTGTTTAAACAAAAAAGAAAGGCTTTAACTTTAACATAGTAAAATTACATAACAAAATTTATCAAGTAAGAATTACAGTTACAACCTATTTTATCTTTTATCATGACAAAAGAAAACTATAACTATAACTATCCATTCTTTAACTCCATCAAAGACTCCAGAAGGATAAGATGTTACCTAAGTAAACAAAAAATAAGCAACTTTCAAACTCTAGAAATGACAGAGACATCTCGCCGCCTGGACAGTCACCCAAAGTTCCTCTGTACCGTTGGGGCATCTATCTTTAGCCTACAGGCCCATAGTATCCAGCAGACATTTTTATGATGCAGGAAAATTTAAAGACAGTTCAGTCACTTTCTTTTATGTCCTGCAGAATGTCTCGTAGACTCTTTCATGAATCAGGAACCCTGAAGGATCATCTCACCTTTAGGCAAGTTTAGTAGTCCTCTCTCTGTGGGTTCTTTGTATCCAGTTTATGCAACAGTCCAGGCAAGAGCAGTTTCTTGTCCAATTTTATAAGGATTTTCTTGCAAATTCCATAAGGAGCCTCTTCGATGCCCATCTTCCTCAACAGAACCATAAGGTAAGCTCAGTATGAAGGAGTTCTTTTAATATGTGTGGCAATATTTAATGAGAGATATTTACAACTGTAGGTTATCTTTCTTCTCTTAGAACTTTCTATCCTGATCCCTATCACTCACCTAACATGAAGGAACATAAAAACATTTTGTTACTTGCATGTGCTGCACACTTGTGGATGTTGACAGAGTTTTAAAGCTTCTTTGAAAGAATACCCCTAGGGTGAGTCAGAGTAGAGTAGCTTCCTGTAACATGAAGGCCGCTTGTTGGGGTTTCTGTCGTGCCCAGTTCCTGCAGCCGTTTAGCCCCAAAGAAAATCACACAAAGAGTCAGCATTAATTATAAACTGATTGGCCCATTAGCTCAGGCTTCTTATTAACTCTTTTAACTTATATTAACCCATTATCCTTATCTATGTTAGCCACATGGCTCAGTACCTTTCTCAGTAGGTCAGCTCACATCCTGCTTCTTTGGTGGTCTGGGCAGGATTGGGGAAAGACCTTCCTTCTTCCCAGAATACTCCTGTTCTCATTGTCCCACCTCTACTTCCAGTCCAGTTGTCCTGCCTATACTTCCTGCCTGGCTAATGGCCAATCAGTGTTTATTTAAGACATGATTGACAGAATACAGACAATTCTCCTGCACCAGCTGCCTACTCTGAAAATTGCCTGCTGGCCAACATGGAGTGTCTTCAACTCCTATTCTCTGTGCATAACTCAGTCCCATTCTCATGGACTGGACCAAAGATACGAGGCACGCTGTTTGAGTTCATTCCATTGGATGAAGCATTAGTAGAGGAGATTTTAAAAGGGAGTATTTACCTCTCAAGAAGACTGAAAATATGAGGGTTCCTAAAAAATTTCAAACCAAAGCACCCACAATGCTGATAAAGTGAAAATAATCTACCCAACCCGTGCTGTTCCATGAGCATCATTCATATAACCAGGATGCTGTTCTCGGTCTGACCAATCTTGCCATCATAAGACAGAGTGATAAAGGAGCCATCAGAAACAAGTCTAGATTGTTGATGATCAAGGTTTGTGACAAGAGAACACAGGTTATAAGTGGCATGGGCATGACCTTGTAAGGAACTTGTGAAGACTGCTTCACAATATCAGGGTCTAGGGACCCCAGGAGACAACCCAACATAATCTATTAGCAAGTTCTCTATTTTCAGATACCACAGCCCTCAGACATAACCAACTACAGCATGGATTCTAAGTCATCTTCAACAGACCTCCTCCAGCACCTGCATCCACTTCTCATCATATCTGTAGATGGTCCGTCCACCTACATATCCTACCAGTGTGCCAGTAATGGTACCTGTGTCTGTGCTGCAGGGACAAACAAACCCCTGAAGTCTACATGATTCTTATTTTCTCAAGCAACATAGCTGTGTCTTTGATGTCTCTGACTTGAAGAGATAGCTTGTTCACCTCACTCCAAACGTGCTCACACTTGTTCACCTCACTCCAACCGTGTTCATGCTCGCTTCAGGCAAAGGAGCTGAGTGGCTTGTCCATCTTTGGGAGATATTATCACCTAAACATGCTGGACTTGTAGGCAGAGTTACAGTGAGAGAATCACAGAACCTGAGCCTGGGCCTGACTCAAATACTCACAAAGCCCCTCTACTCATTTCTGTATATCCTTAACTGACCTAGGAGGCCTCCCCTCGTCCATTAAAAGATGGGCCTAGTATTCACCATTCACACCCTCATGGAGTTGGCATCAAGGCCAAATGAAGTATGGAAGTGCTTAGAAATGAAGTATAACAACCTAAGAAATGAGGGTGATGACAAGCATTGCTTTATACAGTGTCAGGCCAGGCCGATGGAAGGGACGTATCATTCATGTATGGGTATGTATTCTTTTCCCTAGGAGCCCATTCAGGGTTTTCTTTTAACCTCACATGTAAATGCTGACCTCATACATCATTCACAAAATACATTTTCACTCATTTTTATCTTTACTAAAACAGAATATTTTACCTCAAGCTCAAGATAAAAAAGAAATTTGCAGCTAAAGGTCTCTAGAGGGGCATGTCTAAATGAGTCCATTAATGATAACTAAGAAGTCAAGCCGTGGCAAATGGAAAAGGCAGGTAAACATCCACACGTAATGAAATCAGGGAAGAAAATAAATCACTCTCAGTCCCTCTTCTCCCTGGTGCCCAGGCTTCATGACAAGGGTTTGGAAACCAAGTATTTGGAGATAAAGTTAATTTCAAACATGGTTTCTTGGCTATTTAAATAGCAAGCCATTCCACATGTTTACTTAAATGCACACACAGCGCCACACAAAGTCCAAACACTGGGCCTTTTATATACTGAGACCATGCGGTATCAGAACAGAAGAATGGCTACGTGATAAGAAGTATGTATTTGGACCCAATCTTTGATGTTCCAAATGGAATTTTTTTAAGATAAAATCCTTGAAATGAGTGATTTTAATAGTTAATTTTTTCCATAGTGAAAAGTAATGCTGACAAGTATTCTCACACACAACATTGCCTGATAGATTCCCCTTTAGGTCATAATGTAGACCATTAAAAAAATTCAACACATTTTCTACAAATGGAATGATTAATATATATTACTTGATAGTCTAGGAACTTGGATTTTTAGGAAAAATTAGAAGGTAATATTAGAAAGTAATAAATTATTTTTAAACTAAATGCATACTAAAAGTATTTTTGGCTCAGTTAATGGTTAAAATAGATAATAATAATTTCTCTGTTTCCCAATATACAGAAGCAATGGCTATTAAGTATGTTCATCCACTCTCCCATTTCAATATAACAAAACAGATTTGTTTTGGACTGTGATTGACCTTGAGAAGGCCACGCAGTAACAATGCTGTATTAATAAGATTTTTAAGGCTTCAATTATGCCTGACCCTCATCCCTTGCATCTTATGATGTATAATATCAACAGTAAAAATGAATGGGCTTCAGTTTATTATTATATTTTGTTTTTCCTTTCACAAAACATGAAAAATAAATAAAGTTGAGGACCATGACTACTCATGGCACTAACTAGTATTCTTGTTGGTATTTCTCTCCTTGTCCTGGAAGCAAAGTAAAGGCAAAGAACAATGGATCAGAGAGTGAGCTGTGGGTTTGACTTCTTATCCTGATGCAAATTCACACCAAGCTTATCTGAATGCATTAAACTCTCTAGGTTTAAGGTTCTGCATCTGCAAAGTGAAATTAGATTGAATGATCCAGAAAGTCCCTGCTAAATACAAAATCCTCTACTGCTTACTAGCAGAAGAAATATGACATCAATAAAAACTATGGACATGAAGAAAAATCAAATATATAATTAAATACTAATATGAAAAATTAACTAAGCAAACAGCAAATGTTAAAATACAGTTAGATTATAGCTATAAAATTGATACTACTTTAATTCTCAAGATTAAAGAAAGCAGCTTTGGGAAGGGATAAAACATGAACACTAACGTGTAGTTAACCAAATGACAGCCTTGGCATTTTTCTTCTCTCGGACTGTTGAGATTGGTCACCCTTCAACTTTCCCTCCTCTGAAGTGTTCCTATTCTTCATGTAGGTTTCTCTGCCTTGTTGGGTGTTCCAGAGTCAGATGTCAATGTGATAATTCACACACTCACTGAGCCCAGCCACAGGAACACTCAGCCAACCAACACTTAGTCCCAGTCCACCAGCATCAACCTCATCCTTCCCCAAAGGCTATGATTCTGTGCCTTTTTTCTCTCACCTCCTTGGGGTTATTTCTGAATTAATTCTTTCAATAAGATCTTATTAACTATATCAAACAGTGTGTGGATCTAGAGCAGTGGTTCTCAACCTTCCTAATGCTGTGACTCTTTTCTCATAAGATCTTATTAACTATATCAAACAGTGTGTGGATCTAGAGCAGTGGTTCTCAACCTTCCTAATGCTGTGACTCTTTTCTCATGCTGTGCCGACCCCCAGCTATAAAATTAGTTTTGTTACTACTTCATGACTGTAATTTTGCTACTGTTACAAATTATAATGTAAATATCTGATATGTAAGATGGCCTGTCATGACCCACAGGTTGAGAACCACTAATCTAGAGAGATAGTTCATCAGTTAAGAGTACTAGCTACTCTTTCAAAAGACCCTGGTTCAATACCCAGCATCCACATGGTAGCTAACAGACATCTGTGATTCCAGTCCAAGTGGATCCAATGACCTCTTCTGGCCTTCGAGGGCACTGCACACAAGTACGACATACATGCAGGCAAAACATCCAGATATATAAAATTAAAAATTAAAAAAGCATAAACCAGGGCTTCAAACAATGCAGTAATAAAGACAGACACAGGGCATGTGGTTTTGAATACAGAGACCCTAAGACTCCAGTGAGAAGGCAAGGCCATTTTCCACAGGCTAGTTTGGAAGGCCCTTGAGTGGCAATAATTAATCAAGGAAAATTACAAATACCTTCCATGGAGCAATCAACCTGTTTCTCAAAATGGAAGGTGTAACCTGAAGGGCCCAGCTGCTTGTTGGGGTTTCTGTCCTGCCCAGTTCCCACAGTCAGTAAGGTCCCAAAGAAAACCACACAGAGAGTCTACATTAGATATAAACTGATTGGCCCATTAGCTCAGGCTTCTTATTAGCTCTTGTAGCTTATATTAACCCATTATTCTTATCTATGTGAGCCACATGGCTCAGGACCTTTTCAACGGGGCAGGTCACATCCTGCTTCTTAGGTGTCTGGACAGGAATGCGGAGGAATGGGCTTCCTCCTTCCCAGAATTCTCCTGTTCTCATTACCCCACCTCTACTTCCTGTCTGGTTGTCCTGCCTATACTTCCTGCCTGGCTGCTGGCTAATCAGAGTTTATTTAAAACATGATTGAGAGAATATAGATAATTGTCCTGCACCATTTCCTCCTCTTTTAAAAAATAAAAACAAAACAAAAAAACAAAGGTAAGTATACATAGTCCATTTTTTGGGAATGTGGGCATAGTATTCCAGGCTACTTCCAGCTGGTTGGGGGTGCTGATAATCTTATGGGGACCTAAAGAAAATTTAGAGTTATGATCAAGTCCTGTGAGTATCCTGTGAGGTGTGATCATCTCAGCAAGCATCTTGAATCTATTCTGCATGTAGAACTCTGACATCTGGGCCATCTGTTTCTGCCAGAGATTTCTCAGGTGGTCTTCCTTGATCAAACCTGATTTTTCTTAACTCAGAATGAATCCACAGCCTCTCATTTCCTGTGGAAACAAAAGCAAAATCTCTTCTCCAAAGTAACATACCTTTTGACTTCAATTTTGAAGTCAAGATATTTTCAAAATACCTATCTTGGATTAATTCAGGAGTATTTATAAGCAAATATCTTTTAGCAGCTGTTGCTCCTTCCTCAGCATTCAAACAATTCAAAGAGAGCATAATAACATATAGTATCAAGAGTCTCTGTGTATTTTTCATCTTTATGTGGCTTTATTTTCTCTATTTCTTTTATTTTATTTTTACTTTTTGAGACAGGTTCTCTGTATATCTTTGGCTGTCCTAGAACTCTCTCTGTAGACCAGGCTGCCCTTGAACTCACAGAGATCCACCTGCCTCTGCCTCTCAAGTGCTGGGATAAAAGGTGTGTGCTACCACACCTTGAACTCACAGAGATCTGTCTGCCTCTGTCTCACAGGCATAGGGATTAAAGGCGTGTGCTACCACACCTTGAACTCACAGAGATCTGTCTGCCTCTGCCTCATAGGCATAGGAATTAAAGGCGTGTGCAACCACACCTTGAACTCACAGAGATCTGCCTGCCTCTGTCTACCAAGTGTTGGATTAAAGGTGTGTGCTACCACATCCAATCACTCTCTTCTTTCTTTTTTATTTTAAGGACTTTAACCTTTAGCCTGCATATATTTTTAACATACTGTAAACCATTTAGAGGTTTTCTTCATCTTTGAAACTGTCTTTACTGTATATCTCTCTTTTTCTGACCACATGAGTCTTTATGGAGAGGATTAAAGCCATGGTTTTGACAGCTAGATCCAGCCCATTCCTTAGCTTTCTGAGATTTCAGCCTCATGGCTGAGGTACCATAGGAGCCATTTTTATTGCCACAACTCTGTGGTGGCTCAAGGTCCCTGCCAGCAAGCAAGCCACAGCAGTGTGCTCACAAACCACACTCAAATGCTTCATAGTCAGACTGCCTGCCTAAAAGAGTTAGAGTTTGCCCTGGCATGACGGCCCAGAAAGCTGGCATTTTAAAACAGCATGGCGTTTTTTCTGGTATGGCTGAAAACCAAAAAGCATGCGGTCAGCTTTTCATCAACACCATTTAAGTGTTTCGTGGCAGGACCTCTTAAAAGAGCTTCAAGGTTTTGCAGCTAAAGCTGAGTCAGGACCCTCTTTTAAATGAGAGTGCTTGCCTCTAGCAAGCAGAGCAGATACGAGAAATTGCTGCTACCAAGAAGCCATGCTTTACTCTATTCTTTTCTGTCTAGAATTACTTCCCAAGCTCTTTCAGGCTTTATGTGGATGCAGTTGTCCACATGGGTGCCATTCTGTAACATGAAGGGTCAGGCTGTTTGTTGGGGTTTCTGTCCTGCCCAGTTCCCACAGCCAGTAAGGTCTCAAAGAAAACCACACAGAGAGTCTACATTAGATATAAACTGATTGGCCCATTAGCTCAGGCTTCGTATTAGCTCTTATAACTTATATTAACCCACTATTCTTATCTATGTGAGCCACATGGCTCAGTACCTTTTTCAGCAAGGCTGGTCACATCCTGCTTCTTAGGTGTCTGGACAGGAATGCGGAGGAATGGGCTTCCTCCTTCCCAGAATTCTCCTGTTCTCATTACTCCACCTCTACTTCCTGTCTGGTTGTCCTGCCTATACTTCCTGCCTGGCTGCTGGCCAATCAGAGTTTATTTAAAACATGATTGACAGAATATAGACAATTGTCTTACACCAGGAAGGTGTATATCTGAGCCCTGCTTCAATTTTCAAAAGGGACTATTTTTCTTTTGCGCAAAAGGCTAAAAAGTTACTTTTACTTTAACTTTGAAGGTCCCGCAGCAGCTCAGCTCCATTCTGGGGTTGATACCTCTACTGTGTGGCTTTGGGAAGGACTCATTCAGTCCAGGCCCAGTCATCTCATTTTGGTTGCAGATTCACATGAATGTAAGTCTACTTTAATGAACACTTTAACCTCTAAGAAAATGTCGTAATTTGATTTCTATGAGCCTTTCATGGAGGACACCATTGGGTGTCCACTGATCTGTGTGATACATAATTCTTATAAGTAGGACCCATCTTAAGGGAACATTTATATAAATCTCTTTTAAATCTGATTCAGTATATTATGATAGAGATGTGATGGGCTCGAAAATATTGCCAATCATTGACTAGCACAGAGGTGATGGGGGATTAGTACTGCAGAATGAGATTGTCCTGAAAGTTTTGAGACAGACATATGGAAAAAGGTTTTCAACGGAGGTAGCTAAGGTAAGAGCATTTACTACAGATAAACGACATAAAACGATATAAAAGACAGAATCGTGCAAACAAAAAATGGCAGAAGATTATTGTGTGTACAGGTTAGATGGAGATCAAGTATCCCTTAGCCATTTAGCCTGTATAGGAGGAAATTCAATATTGAGAAGTTAGATTGTGTTCTCTGGGTAACATAGTGGAATTCAGCTGTACCGCAACCTCACATCCAGCACTCTCGATCTCCACCCACTGTGATGAGCGTATACAGAATCTGAGGTGAATATCCAGGCCTGCCCTGGCATTCCTCACCTTAGTGGAAAGAGGTCCACAAATTATCTTAAAGGATTTGTTCCACTAACAAACTTAGGTGGGAAATAAGAGAGCCGAATGGGAAGAGAATAAAATACGGACTCAAAAGACAGAGACACACCATCCACCATCTGTATGAGCTCAGGCAGGATACTCCACTTCATTAAGCCTAATTGTGTCACCCCACACTGGGAATAACAACAATTCTTGCCCTGACGGGCTTGTCTGGGCTATTGATGAACAGGAAAGATAAAGGCCCTGCAAACTCTTGGTAAATATTAAGGTGGTATTTAGACCATGTGTGTGATAGTTACTGTTACATGGCAAGAATTCTTGTGCCAGTGAGGTGTGGGTTTTAGACAGAGAGTTGATTTGGAAATGTAATCTGGGCTAGATACACTGAGAATGAAAATGTCAGTTTTATTTACTTTCCTTTAAAAAAAAAAAAGTGCCAACTGCATGACCACCTCAGAGTCAAGTTTAAAGAACATCATCTCCATTTTAATTAAAGTGCATAAACTATGACCTATAATGACAGCCACAACCAAGAGGAGATGGCGTTAAGACTGGTTTTCTGGCAGCATTCCATCTGAACTAGTCAGTTTAATAGAGGGTGGGCACAAAGCCTCAGTACTGAGCACTATTAGAAAAGAATTCCCTTCTAGCAAGTCTCTGAAACTCTAGTTAACAATAGACGACAGACTTCAGTGATTGAAGACCATAAAACACAGATGTTTCAGCCCTGCCAGGCCTTCCACACAACACTCTCCCACTGTGCTTTCTATCTCCTGGAGGCCAACTTTACAGAAAAGGTCTCTCCTCAGTCTTCAGCTTTGCTCTCATCGTCTTTTCCTCCTTCGCTTCCCACCCCTTTGCTGTCAGTGACTGCCTTTTTTCTTGGAAGAGGCAGTGAGCACACCACTCTCCTGGTGCATTGTCCTCTGCATGTGACATCTCATCCCTGGCAGGGTTTCATCCCTGGCATAACCATGTAGAAGAACCCATCCCTCTTGAGAAGCTCTGGATGTGAGTTTCATTCCTTCAGAGCCCTTTCCTGTCAACATGAAAGAGATGAGAAGGCCCACTGCAGCCAAGGAGCGGGACTGTGTCTCTCCCAAGGACGGTGGACTCAGAAGACAGGCAGTTCCCAGTCTAAGTTCCTTTAGAAGGAAACCTTCACTCACAGCCTGCTATCTGGCTGTGAAACTTTACAAGTAGAGTAGAATAGTTCTCCCGAAGCCCAGATTGTGGGGTTTGGAAAGTCTGATTTTTGCAATATGCAAAGTTTTGTCTAGATTGCATTGTTTTTGGCCAGCATGGCTTACCTAACGGTATGCTAGTCACTACTAGACTCTTGTGAACAAATAATAGAAAACAAGTAAGAGGCTATCCCCATGGAGGAAATTCACTGGTGAGCATAACTTAGTATTGGGACGCGACTCCTTGGGATACTATACTCACACGTTGTAATCGTTAAAGTCCTGCTTCCTCTATCGCTAAGTTATGTTTGTCTCTTACTTTTGGGAGAGTCCACCCATGTAGCAGGGAGAAGGATGAAGTTTTAATAGCTACAGACAACTCTAGGCCAGATGCTATTCTATTCAAGTTTAGCATCTCCAGGGAGGAGCAGGAAGCCCTTCGATCCCTTATCCCTCAGTTACTCACCATTCTAAAAGAGAGGATATGGCAGTTTCCATCAGAAACAAACAGAATGAAAGATGCGGCCAAATGAATGACGGCAGCATTCCGAGAAGAATGCAGGCATAGTGACAAATGGTAGCCAGTGGTTAGGGCAGTGTGCCACCTTCAGTGCTAAGGGCCCAGCAACAGTTGCCTCTTAAACACAGAGGAGCTGCTCAGGGTCAGTCTGCCCTTCAGAAGGCAGGAAGTGCTCTATGTCGGAGAGGTTATGTTGTTAAATTACCAGTTCCATTGGAAATCCTGTTACATATATATATTACATGGTGATTAAATCTCAGATTTTAAACGCAGGGGGTTATGGATATGAATTCATCTGTACCACCTACAAACTACATATGTGATGTGAAGAAAGTTCTCATAGGCCCTGTTTCCTTGTCAATAACATAAAGCTAAGTTACATGACACTTCTGAGATCACGCCCCTGTGTTTAGGTCACAGTAACTGCTAAGGGAATGCTAGCCGGCATGGATGTTAGTTTAGACGTGGTTTGCAGGATCAGTTTGACTTTTATTTTCATCCAAATCATTTCAACACATCTCATCAGGAGCTGGAACCTCTGCGTGGTGGGATGGATTAACTGTGTTAATCCCTCAGCTGTCTTACAGAAATAAGACTGCCGGTGGTCATTTTCTAAAAGCATCCCATCGTCTATGAGAATGGGGTGTTCACTTGGGGATCTGGGGTGTGTGTACAATAAGAGCAACAGAAGGAAAAGAATACAAAGACCTAAGGTGAATGAAATTCTTGCTGTCAAGTCTAAATTCTGAAGGCAGGAGTTCTTACTTGAATTTCTAATTTAGAAATTCAGACTAAATACACAGTGTATACAAAAATCTCAATGTCTCAGTCTAAGGGATATGAGATTCAGATAACATTTATTATGCAGCTGACCTAATCATGCATGGAGCTGGGTCAAATCCAGGTCAATAGAAACCTACCACAGGAGGACCCACTAAAAGTCTTCCCAACTAAAGCCAAGCCACTGAAAATGAAACATTGTTAGGAAAGCTTAATGTCCCTGCATAGGAACAACCTGAACTGAAGAGAAGACTCACCCCTGAGGACCATTCTAGAGGAGAGTCAGGTTTCAAAGGCCTGCTGCTTGGAGAATTAACTAGGGCATTCATCAGGAACACTGAGAAACACATTAACATCTAAGAGTCAGAGAAAATAAAAAATAATATCCTTTGAGGGCCAACAGATTCTTTCCATAAAAAGTAAGATTCCATACTGGAATACAAGCAGGATATTCACTAGAGAAGAGAAGAAAGGAAGGGAGAGAAGAAGGAAGGGAAACAGGGGTGTGAGGGGAAGAGGAGAACAGTCTCCCTCCTCCAGCACACGTAAACAAACATAAAATGCCAGAAGCAGACTTACCCTGAATCTCATGAAGTTTAAGCCCTGTGACCCTTCATCATTCAAGTCCTCTCCAAACTTAAAGACAAGCCTGGGCCTCCCATTCTCAAAGGCCAAGTATGCAATTTAATTTGCTACTATTTCTTAATCCCAAACCAGTCGAGACCACTGGGCCTTCCCTTTCCATGTGCTCCAGGTAGGTGACACTAAAGGAGGCTGTAAACATTGCAGCTCAGTTTGAGATCAGAGTAAATTAAAGATAGTTTTGATTTGGATTGAGTTTCCATAGTCAAAGGAGCACATGGCCAAAGAGCAAGCTGCCGTACAGATAGAGATACTTCCAATGGAGTTCCAGCCCAAAGGGTGCCTGGGGGAGGAGAGAGGATGTTTCCTATGGTATATGCCATGGTTCATTTCTACTTCAACTTGACCCAGTCTAGGCTCACCAGGGAAGAGAGTCTTAGTTGGGGGATTATTCTATGGTTGAGGTTGACCTATGGGCATGCCTGCCAAGGAGGGGGGCGGCAGGATTTCCAGATAGTTAAAGTAGAAATAACCAGACCACTGTGGGTGGTATCATTCCCTAGGCACAGGGCCTTGAACTGCATGAGAGAGAAGCAAGCAAGCAGGTCTGTGTGCATTGATTTTTCTCTGCTATTGAGTACGGATGTGATGTGCCTAAGGGCTTTGACTTCCTGCCCTCACCTTCCTTCAGCCATGGACGGCAACCTAGAATTGTAAGCCCAAGAAACTTTCTCATTTAAGTTGTTTTTTTTTTAAATTTGTTTGTTTAGATAAACTAAACAAGAACATATGGAAAAGCAATTACAGTTCATATATGAAAGAAACTTGACAAAGGTTTTCCAGATTTGACAATTTTAAAGGTTTGCATTTTATGACAAATTGTGATCTTGAAGCTGCAGAAACTTCTGTTCTCTGACCTCTGCTCAGCAGGACAGACTAAAGTATTTTCATATTATTTTATAGAAAATGATATTACTAGTACTGGCATATAAAATATAGCCCCTTGGTTAAACATGAACTTCAAATAAACAGTAAATAAATTTTCAAATTAATTTTTACTGAATAGTGATATTTTATAATTGTATGTGTTTATGGGAAGCAAGTGATATCATGCCATGTGCATGTAATATATAATTTGGAATGATTGAATCAACCTAGTTAATATATCCATCAACTCTAATACTTATCATTTATTCTTTCTGCCTATTTGAAATATTAGATCCTTGACTAGTGTTTCCCTCCTCACATCCCTGAACCCACCCTGAGCACCACCTGCTTTTTATTTGCAGGTTCTTGCTTTGTTTACTTAGCTTCCACATAGAAGGAAACACATATTATAATAATTTTCCAATATAATAATTTTTAGTATACAGAACATACTTATAATATGCTTATTAATTACATAAAATTAAAATTTAAGAAAACATCTATATTTTAACTTGATACACCTATATATTATATACAATATAATATTATTATTTAGTGCTGATAATTAATTATTCCATATAATATATATGAACCCATATATTGTATCTGTATATATAATATATTCCAAAATCACCCCTGTGAAAAGAAATGATCAAAAGTTATGCAGCCAACAGGAAGGAGAAAAAGCATTAATGAGATTTTTCTGTTAAATAATGAACAAAAAACCATTTTTCTGGCTTCTGTGATATATAAAGTACTTAACAGTTTTTTTCTTACAATAAAAATTCACAGTTATGCTTGCATTCATAACTTTTCATAAGGATGCCCCAAAACATGGGTCTGTCCCTGCCCTTCCCTCTGTCCCACAAAGACACAAAATCCATTAGGATTCCCAGGGACAGGATGGAAAGGGCAGCCCAAAGGCAGAATGAGCTCAGGCTAGCCAGATCCATTAAGGCTCCGAGGTGTTTTACAACTGTACCAGGCAAAGAAATATCTAAGCATATGTAGAGCCATTAACAAATAAGGGAAGGAGTGAAATTAATAATGACTCTAAAACAGCTGAGATAATGAACTCCTTTTCCAACTCTGTCTTTGGCAAGATAAATAAGGAAATGGAATTTGCAGAATTAGGAAGTAATGAAGACCTTGTTAAAAATAGCTGTTAATATAAGGTGGGTAAAAGCGCTGGGAACCCTGAATAAATCAGGGAGGCTGGGAGATATGCCTCCTGGGTTCAGAGGTGAGCGCAATAAAGTTACTCCTCTGCAGACGGCTGTGTTCAGGGCTTGTGGAGGATACCAGAGGAAACTGAGAAGCAGAGACAGACTGGGAGGAACCAAATAAACGGATCAACGACAGACTGTGAGAAGCAGAGAAGTTATTCTAGTGATTAAAATGTATGTTGAAATTATTGAGTAACTCAAAGGAAATGTAACACTTATTGATAAAAAATCCTATAAAAATATTCATTAACCTTCCCAAGATTGCCAGAGACAATCATTTATATCTACAATGAGAAGGCTGAACATGACGGACTGGCCTAGACCAGGTTTGCAACATTCTACATGCGCATAGCTAGTTTTAGCTGGCTACGTGGGCTATTTAATTAAAATTGACTAAAGACTTACACATAACAATCCAAAATTGTCTTGCTAGGCCATGAACAATGGGCAGAGTGAGGGCCAAGTAAATAGGAGCCATTCCAAATGACAGTGAGGCCCATAGGACTTTTATTATAAAGATTCCTAAACAGGATCTGTAATTAATACCTGTTTTTCATTAAGGAGATACTCCAACATAGACTCCACAAAATCATGGAGTCAAAGAACTGGGAGGCACCTATCATAAAACAGGTGCAAATAATTTTTCATAAAGCAACTAATAAAATTGATGTAACTATATTCAGTGGGGGAAATGCATAACCCAGCTCATTGGTTTACAGGTAAATGAATGTCAGGGAAGTCCATGGTGGAAACCTGGTCTCCTTCTCTTGTTTTAATGTCCATTCCTTTGTATTTTGCTATAAGCTTCATGATGGCAGAAACACATTATTTTAAATCCCTATCTCTCCAGTGGTTGGCACATATTTACTTAAGAGGTACTAAGTAATATAATGAAGTATATTTCTGGGATGGCAACCATCAGTACCTTGACTTAACAGTGAGTGAATTTCTCTCTCTCCCATCCTTTGGTTCTCAGTGTTTCATGACAACGGAGTCTTGGTATACTTACTATTGAGGTATATAAAGAAATAAGTAATCTGTTTTTTTAAACAATTTTAAAGTCATTAAAAGTAACTATTGCAAAACATTAGTTAGCTCAAAACATTTTTTTCCTTAAGGATCTGTACCTGAATCACTGTGAGGACTTCCAGAGAATTGTGGGTATTGATTCAGTCAAACAGGAAGCTGTTTCTAGAGAAATGAGATCATTCTTGTAAGGAAGTGACGCTCCACATAGAGCTGTCTGCGACCTCAACACGTGATTCTTTTTCTCATGGATCTTGAAAAACACAGTGGCTTTAAAAGCTTCAACAATGATGGCCTTCTTCTTCTTTTCTTCTTCTTCTTCTTCTTCTTCTTCTTCTTCTTCTTCTTCTTCTTCTTCTTCTTCTTCTTCTTCTTCTTCTTCTATTTCTTCTTCCTTCTTCTTTCTTCTTTCTGTCTTCTTTGTCTTCTTTCTTCTTCCTTCCTCCTCCTCCTCCTCCTCCTCCTCCTTCTTCTTCTTCTTCTTCTTCTTCTTCTTCTTCTTCTTCTTCTTCTTTCTTCATTCTGTCTTCTTTCTTCTTCCTTTCTTCTTCCTTCTTCCTCCTCCTCCTTCTTCTCCTTCTTCTCCTCCTCCTCCTCCTCTTCTTCTTCTTTTCTATTTTCAAATCAGTGGGCATGAAGAAGCAGGTAGGGAATTTTATTTTTCAAACTTAGCCCAAGTGGGATGAAGGACTTAGGAACTTCATGCTCGGCTCAATAGAATCGCTGCATGCTTCCTTCTCATCTCGCGTGAGGTCGTCTCTTTCCCCATCAGCAGCTGCATTAGCAGACAAAACGAGCGGCATTTAAGGACTTTCTGTGTTAGTTATTCACTTTACGGTAAAGTCGTACAGATGTCAAAAGTGTTAGGAAACCAAATTCTGATCCTTCAGTTTGGTCAAATGGGATGCTGTAATTTGCTAAATATTTAATAACTAACTAACAGTGACTTTTCCTATACACTGAGAAATATTCTAATCTTCAAATAACTCTGCCCCTTGAATCCTAAAGCAAGAGGCATGGGTTTATAACTTCAGTAGATAGCTAGGCAAGGAGACTATAGTTTTAAAAATAGTAATGCATAGATACTTTATTGTGACAGATAAAAGGAATTCCTTCAAATGACTGGGGAATCAAGCTGGGATTAATTTAAGGATTAAGCAATTCACTCCACCTACAAGCCTACCATTGCTTAATTACCTTTTTTACAACTAGCAACGTTTACCTGGAGCTTTTCAACATGTATCAAGACTATGTGTTGGAATATATATATATATATATATATATATATAAAGACATATATATTGCAAATGGGAAGATAAATATATATACTGTAAATGAGAAGATAAATATGTTGTTTTTAAATGGGAATATATATGTATATTGTGTGTATATATTACATATGCATGTATATGTAAATAGGATGATCACTTCTAATAAATCATGGGCAGTCTGCTGGGCCAGCAGATGCTAAGATTAATAGAATGTTTTGTTAAAGATGATAGCAAGTTTCAAGAAATCTCAGCAGGTGAACTGGGCTTAGTATACAGACTTCCCACCACACTGACTTTTGCTTCTTCAATGATTGACCTTATAACAATAACGCAAGTGCCCTATGTAAGTATTGTGCCTGGCCGCTGTATTTAGTGGGAATTTCAGAATTTCAACAAAGGGTCTATGAGAAGTTATTTGTTTCAAGATGTGAGGAGAAATTATTTTTTTAAAAAAACAGTATTTTTATTTTTTAATCTAACTAATAATTTGCCTGGATTTGGGGTTCTTTGTTCTCTGTGCTTTTGAGACAAGAACAGGATGTCCTGAACTTGTTTTATAGCCCAGGCTAGTCTAAGCTTACAGTAGTCCTGCCTCAGTGCCCCAGTGTTTCCACTCAGGTTACACATTTGCCTGTGCTGATTGAAGGGGGTTTGGTCTTCTCTTGGGTATTATCAGTTTTCTAATATCCAGTTCTTACCTCAAGTCACATATGGCTTCAACTGTCTCTGTTCTTAAAAAAAACAATGTTTCATTCGGGCACTCCAGTACAACACCACAATACTCACAGAGAAAAGATCTCTCTTGTGAGCTGAAGCTCTCCTGTTCATGTGAAGACTGGGGGCAGGAGAAATGGGAGACTCGGTGCTGTACACCAGACCACGTGGAGACCAGAGAGGAACCTAATCTAGGGTGCCTTAGCAGGACCCCCAGCTCTTGAAGCAAGAGAACTTGAACCCTAGCCTTGCCTGGTATGGCTAGCTCACCACTGATAAGGCTATCTGGGACAGAGTTCTTGCTATGTCTGCTAGAAGGCTTAATGTGGGTTGTGTTTGTTTGGTGTTTTGTTTTCTTCTCAAATGGGCCTCAGTGTGTAGCATAGTCTGTCCTTGAACTCACAGCCCTGTTTCCTTTCTTTAAGTGTTGGGATCACAGCCATGCACTTCCAAGTTGTAGCTTGTGTGCTCTTAGCAGCAAGACTTTAGAGTTCCTGACTCACACACACAGGGTGTGTTCCTCATCACTCCTTCAAATGCTTTCAAACAGTGATATTTATCCTCAGATGTTCAGAACTTTCCTATATACATTAATTTTGTTCGATGATTTTCCTTACAAATCTATCCCTCAAACTTTATATTCTTGGAAAACTAGAGCTGGGTCAGTGTTGTATTAAGAAGGAGTCTTGCTAGGAAGGCCAAGGAGAAGTGTGTCTTCTCAGATGACTCGGAGACTAACGACAGAACACTGCCAAGACCTGGTTGTGGCTGACTTTGAGAGGTGAGGAGAAGGAGGTGTGTGGTTTCCATTTTGTCATGAAGAAAGTTGAGGGTTGTTTTCAGTTGGAGTTTTCACCTCCAATTTAAAGTTCACCGTCTTTAATAAAACATTGTTTTTGATAAATTGTTGAATTAATAACCCGAGAAGGCAATGATTTTATTACTCAATAAGAGACAAAAATATGCAGTTATTTTGGATAGGGCATTTTAAAAAATCTTCTAAAAACCACCCTAAGTAATCTCAGTTTGCAGTTTCTGCACATATTTGGCTCTAATTACCTGTAATATGCTGCTGACAATTATCACAGTTACAAAAAACTTTCGTTTGAATAAATCCAAAGACATAATAAAATGGCAACATGCAACAGCTATAAGTAATTAACTATAAACTCAGTAAACATCAGCAAATGAAAGTTAAGAGAATACCAATACAATACTAGGCAATTTCTAAAGAGGTAAAAGATATTCAGAACAACAAAGGCATAGTTTTACTCTGCCATTAGATTATATTTGTACTATGGATTGAACTCAAACACAAGTACCGTGAAAGAAAAGTGTGCTGGAGATGGGGTGGGAATCACCCATCATGTGGTGTAGTTTTAGGGATTACAGGTTCTTGGTCTGATGGATTGCATCTTTCAGGAACTGAAGGGCTGTGGTACAGAGGGCGTGAACTTCAGTGGGTAAATCAAGCCTCGGTGGCTGGAACTAAACACACAAGCTCCAGGGTAACCCATGGAAAGAGTCTCAGCATTCAAACCACAGTTCATCAGAACAGGTTGCCTCTGAAAAGTGGGACCTGCTGGTTCAGAGTTGTTGAAGAGGCGTCTGGGATGTCTGAAGGCTGAAGTACCCACCGTGTTAGAGGAATGAAAATACACAATGGAGGAATGAGACAGGAGAGGCAGGAGCTGGCGGTGCTATCTGAGCACTTGTATAAGATGAAGTACTTGGGCTGAGATTTGAAGAACAAACAGTGGAGAAAAGAAAGTGAATCCTAGGATGAAGAAATGCCACAAAGAATTGTGAATAGATTCCACCCTTGGGAAATGGGCTTTGGAATTCAACCTGTGTTTGAGCCTCGACTCACATTTGTTCCATAACTACATCTTCCTGTGACATCACACATTATCGCCCTAGACATATATCCATTTCCCAGATCCAAAGCAGACCAAAAACTAACCTCTCAGGTCTCATATACCTCTTAAACTCGCTGTGTTTCCAGCCAGGTGGCTTGTCTTCCTGTATTTCCTGTTTTGGTGAAATCATCTCAGACTGTTGACAGTTGTAGAGCCCAGATGCGAGAGACCATGCAGAGCGTCACTGCCTTCCACTCTGCCCATGGCAACTGCTGATGTCTGCGTGCTTCCTGTTCTAGACTGGCTGCTCTTTCCTTCTTCCCAGGCCCACCATCACCAATCTAATTCCATGCTTCTGCTTCTTGAATCACTCAACAAATTCTCATCATACTCAGAACAAAATTCACATTTCTCTGTGTGTTGGTGGAGACCCTTCACAGCTGACCCTCCACCTTTAATCAGTGCAACCCTATTCTGCTTCCAGGTCCAGCCTTAGTGATGTCTTGAAGCTAGCTCTCATTTCACACTCCTGCTCTCTAGTTCTTTGCTGATTCAAACCCTTAGGCTCTATTGTCCTTTTGGGTCAATCCATTGTAGAGGCCCAGCTCTGGTGGCTCTGTGTCTACGATGTGGGAAGTCCTTCTGTTATGTGTTGCTCTTATTGGTTAATAAATAAAGCTGCTTTCATCTCTGGCAGGGCAGAAAATGGTCAGGCTGGAAGATGTAGTAAGAGGGGCCTGGTTGGTTTCTGTCCTCCCATCAGGTTCCACAGTCATTAGGTCTCAGAGATAATCACACAGAGTCTATGTTAGGTTATAAACTGATTGGTCCATTAGCTCAGGCTTCTTATTAGCTATTGTAACATATATTAACCCATTATCCCTATCTATGTTAGCCACATGGCTCAGTACCTTTCTCAGCGGGACAGGTCTGGTGTGGAATGCTGAGAGAGCTTCCTGCTTCCCAGAATTCTCCTGGTCTAATAGCCCCACCTCTACTTCCTGTCTGGTTGACCCACCTATACATCCTGGCTAATGGCCAATCAGCATTTACTTATATCATGATGTACTAATGCTACAGAAGAACTTTGGGTGACTGTTCAGGCAGCGAGATGTCTCTCTCAATTCTAGAACTTTGGAAGTTGCTTACAATGCACTTCCTGTTTACTTAGGTAATATTATATCCTTCTGGAGTCTTTGATGGAGTTGGAGACTAGATAGTTATAGTTTTCCTTAGTTAGAATAAAAGATAAATTAGATAGGAAGCTTTAGACTCACAAAGAAATACTGTAACTACAATTCTTGCTTGATAACTGTTTCGCATATGTAATTTTACTATGTTAAAGTTAAAACCTTCCTTTTATTTAGACAGAAAAGGGGAGATGATGTGGGATGTCCTTCTGTATATGTGTTGCTCTTATTGGCTAATGAATAAAGCTGCTTTGGTCTATGACAGGACAGAATATAGCCAGGCTGGAAGAGATATAGAGAGAGAGTAGGCACAGTCAACGAGATGCCATGTAGCTGCCGAAGGAAAAGGACATGCAGGGACCTTACCGGTAGGCCACAAACTCATGGCAATACACAGGGTGAGTGTTATATACACAGTTTCAGAACTGAGCAGGCCTTGCTGGGGAGTGAAGGACCTGATCCAGTCTCAGTTTCAACATGAGTCAGCACATTCCCCTACAGCTACCATCCCTGTAAATGCCATCAACTGCCCTTGTTTAATTTACCTCCAAGCATCAACTGTCCTGTATAGGACCCTCTCTATTGCACTGGGAATTTATCAGTCTTTTCCTCAGTCCTCCTGTCTCATAAACCAAACCTGAAAAGACAAACAGAGACACATACCTGAGGCAGAAAGATAAGAGCAGTGGAGAGTGCCCTCCCCCCCCCCGGGATGCTTCTCCACCTCGTTCCTTCATTCATCAGACAGCTTGTGAAGCTGCTGGTACCCAGAGGTGACTCAGACAACTCAAGACTAGCTAAGGAGGCCAGGCAACTAGAACAGACATGATACACAAAGTCACTCCGATGAAAGCCTAGGCAATTGAACCTGAGCTCGAAGGAGATTTAGTCAGGATAGGAAAATGGAAGGATGAGACAGTTGAGAACCATCAAGTTAAGAGTTTAAAACACGCTCACCCTTTACACTTGAGGGATGCCTGGTTACATTCATTCGGATGGCAAAAATATTCATCTAAGATTTTCAAAGGGGAAAAGCCCCAGCCTGAATCAGGAGATCAGAGGAATGTGAAAGTTCAATCCAGGCAAGTTGCCACACTAGGAGAGATGGTAGACTTGTCTCAGGCAGCCAAATATCTAGACAAAGTCACCATCTCCATAAGGGAACTTAGGTCATTTGTTTGGTGAGTGTAATAGTGATTGATAGAGAAAATAATTTATCCTGAAGGATTGTTTCTTAACCTAATGATAATAATAATTATAAATAAAGGATGCCCATAAGACCAGGAACTTTCCTACATATTGACAGTTGAAACATGAATGCATTTTGAGAGTATACCTATTTTATAGACGAGGAAGCTGTACGACTTAATAAACACAGAGCTTTCAAGAGCAGAAATCGTGCTCCTGCAGTCTTGAATGACGACACGATTAGTTCAGTAAGATATTATATGATCTAACGAGATTTTGTGTTTCCCCAAATCTGTCATTCATCAAATGCATGTTTGAAAATGAGCTCAAAAAGAGCAAAGAAAAGATTCACTTGGGATCCATAGGAATAATGGAGAGAAAACTGGACCAAGAATATGTGAGACATGAACCAATTTCCACTGATGATTTTCTCTCTGATTCATCGTGGGTATCCTGCAGGATGATAAAATTAGCTACTGTCTTGCAGATAAATGCCTAGAATGCAGCAAACATAAACAAAGATACCACCAACAATGCAGCCAGTGTACCAAGAGTTCAGCTGTTGTTTATGGGTCCTTTTCTATTCCCTGCCCTCCAATGCTGGGTCCTGCAGTCCTTCTCTGATCACCCTGCACTGGACAGTTGTCAGTTCCTGAGGGCTGAAGGTGACGCTGGAAGGCAGAAAGCCTCACCGGAGCTCTCAGTTGGTAGCAGCGTTGTCTGTAGTACCTTGCTGCATAGTGCAGGCTAAGGAGCTGCTCTCTGCCTTAGGACTCCCAGCACTACTTAACTCACAGGTATCAGCTTTATCCCATCATACCCTTTCTTTAAAGGAACAAGTGCAGTGATGTGGGTGTCCATCTATACATTGTCTAGAGGGTCTGGCAACCCCATCAACTAAACTGCATGATTTGTACCCCAATTTGGAGAAGTAACAGCTGATTCACGAGGTTCTGAACACTGGCACAACATGCATTTTCATGTTTTCAACCACTCAACATCTGTGTAGCAAGTCACCTGTTACAGTCCCTGTTAAAAATACTTGGAATGCTTCCTGGTTTTCTAATAGACCTCGACATAAGCTGCATCTGTTAACGGCAGCTTAGTCTTTCTCTCTAGAGTTTATTCTCAAAGTAAGTGAGCCTCTAGAAATGTCCAGACATCATTGAACGTGGATGATAGCAACCACACCTTCAGAAATGTCCAGATATCATTGAACATGGATGATAGCAACCACACCTTCAGAAATGTCCAGATATCATTGAACATGGATGATAGCAACCACACTTCCTAACACACTATCACAGCAGGCGACCTTGTGGTGTGGCTCGGAGTTGAACAGATCTGAGCAGAAGGCCTGACTCTGTCTGATTAGCTTTGTGTCACCTAAAATGCACTGTGTTTATACACCTGAAGTTGGGGGAGTGCAGTATGAAGGTGTGAACTCTCTGGTGACTCTCACGATGACACATTGAAACACTGACCAGCTGTAACCATTGTGCAAACAGTTGTGCAACTGTCACATCGAGGTTTTCCTCCCACGCCCTTCCCTACAGGGATCTGTTTATCTCACCTTCCTTCACTTTGTATCCAGAACTTTGCATCAGAATTTATACCTCAGCCTGATGTGGAGATGGTTTTAGATTTCTTTTCCTCTTTTTCCTTCTTCTCTTCTTCCTCTTTCTCTTGCTCTCCCTTCTCTCCTCCCAGACACACGTGGCTGTGTGGCACATCAGTGAGGGCGGAAGCCAGAATAATGAGGTTTGAAGGTGGAGGTAGAGGCAGTTTTGAGTGACCAGTGTAGCTTTGGGGAACCAAATGTAATTACTCTAGAAAAGCATCCGTGTTCTTAACCACCAAACCCATCTCTCCAACTCCTGCTATGTGCTTTAAGACAATGTTTGACTTGGTTTTCATTCTTAGCTATTCCTGTAGAATAAGAAGCTCTGAGAAATTTTCATAAATTTGAACAGGTCATAGAGGTTTACACTTGGGGGTTAGACTTTAATGAGGGTCTCTAGCAACCTACTAATACTGAATACGTGACCATACAGAAGCACAGTTGTGATCCACGATCTGAAGACAGAGTGATAGTTCTGGATTTATCCAGGTAGACAATGTAAATACAGAAATCCTTCTACAAAGGAGATAAGACACCAGAGGAAGAGAAGATGGAGCAGCAGAATCGGAAGCAACGTGACAGGATTTCTTAGTGTCCCATGAGCCCATGCGTCTAGGCTTCCTCTACTATCTGGAAGAGTCAAGGGACTGAGCTCTGCAGACACCTTGAACTAACCTTTCCAGGCTCATATTAGAGTTCTGACATCTAGAATAATACATTTCTGCTGCACTAGCAAATATATGTGTGGTGATTCATTTTAGCAGCAAGAAGAAATGAATACGGTCTCTAAAAGCATGCTGCAAACACAGCATCCAGGCCTCCTCCATGTCATATACATGTGTGCTATGGGAAGTCCTTCTATCTATGTGTTGCTTTTATTGGTTAATGAATAAAGAAGTTGCTTTGATCTGTGATAGGACAGAATAGAGCTAGGTGGGTAAGACTGAACTGAATGCTGGGAGGAAGAAGGCAGAGCCAGGGAGATGTCATGCAGCTCTGCCAGAGACAGATGCTGGGGATGAAACTTTACCCAGTAAGCCACAGCCACATGGTGAAACATAGATTAATGGAGATGGGTTAGCTTAGGATGTAAGAGCTAGTCTATAAGAAACTAGAGCTAATAGGCCAAGCCGTGATTTAATTAATACAGTTTCTGTGTGGTTATTTCAGTTCTGGGCAGCCAGGAACAAAAAAGCGGCCTCCCCTACATGTGTGTGTATCCACAGTCTTCCACAAGGACTCCCAGTGATGTTCCCCAGCTGAGAAAAAAACAGCTAGTTTTTACAAAGCAAGCTGATGGGTGGCAGGCAGTAGAGCAAAAGCCAAGGTCAGGGTCTCAAGTCACCCTGATGTGGTCTGTAAATGAAGACTTTTCTCTGTCTAGCCTGGTCCTAGTGGACCGGTTTCTCTCTGTCTACCCAGGCCCCATAGTCGCTTATGAAATTAACCACTCTGAGGCTTAATATCAGTTACAATTGTTTAGCTAATGGCTTAGGCTTCTTACTGGCTAGCTCTAATTATAAATTAACACATTTCTATGAGTTTGTATTTTACCATGAGGATTGTGGCTTCCCCCTTGGCTACACGGCATCTCCCTGACTCTGCCTTCTCTCTGTGTCTTTGTTGGACTTCTCACATAGGTATATTTTGCCTGTCTATTGACTTAAACAGCTTTATTCATCAGCCAATAAAAGCAACACATATACAAAAGGACATCCCACATCAGTATTCCATCTAGTCCAGCTGATCTTTGCCATAATGGGAAGGAAAACAAGCTCAGATCCACAAACGCCAAGTTTCTCGAAACTTCTGCTTTTGCTCCTCCCTTCTCATTGTCCCTTCCTTTCCTCTCATATAACAAAATTAACCTCTGTGTGACCAATAAGTTAAATCTTGAGCTCTTCTGATTTATGACAATTGATGACCCACTGGTGATTGCCTAAGACATGATCTAATGACATAACTGTCCACGGAGATAAGGACAATGAAACTGAACACAGCAATGCTGATGTTGGATCAGACAGGTGCATTGACACAGGACTTCATGACTGAGCCATGTATAGCCTCCATGAGGGAAGCAGCCATGACTCCATAGCAACCATGCCGTCCTCCCAAATGCCAGCTGATGGGCATGTGAAATACCTTTGCTTTTAAATAGTCACTGCATTTAAAAAAGCACCACTATGCCTGTCATAAAAACAAACAAAGCAATCCTCATTTTGATCTTCTGCGATGTGCCTGCCAGGCTTCCATTTGTAACCTCTGGGTGAGTGCCTCAGCATCACTGGGTGAGTGCCTCAGCATCGTGTTCTATTCCCTTGCAGCTAGTCCAGACTGCTTAGCAGCAGCCCCGTTCTGCCTGGTCTTAGCTGAGAGCCCGGCAATGGGGTTGTCTGCTCCCACCAGAGTCTCCTCCTCTGTAGTCCTAACCTTCTACACTTCTCATCCTTTGCACTTCTGAACCTGCCTGCCTTTCAAAGCAAAGCTGTAGCAACAGCTCGCCCTCAAACCTTCCATGTACGCTAGCTGGAAATAAAGCTCTCCTCACCCAGCACCCCCTGGCTAGTCCCTCCTTGGGCTCTAGGTCTGTGAGACTGTTTCTTATCCCCTGACTATGATGTCCCTCTTTTCTACTGTGAGCCCCTGATCCTTAGGGAACACCTAGAGAGTCACCTACCAACACCCCAACACTGACACCAAGTTTGTTGACCATCTCACTAAGCTTACTGCCTTGATTCTCCACATCTAGTCTTCCTGGGTCTGTGCTTATTTTCCTACCCATGACGACAAAGACCAGCTCAGCTACACATGCTATTTCAAGACCTGTGGTCCTGACCGTGTTGTGCCAGGCTGCCTTTCAGAACCCCTAGATTTGCTTTCTTTGGGAGAAGCAGCCTTTGATAATCTCAGCTGGGGGAACTTTATCAGGAGTGCTTATTGAAGACTGTGTACACACTGGCTGTTGCCCACCCACTGTCTGCCCTAGTCAAGGTGGCTCATGGGCTGTGCTGGCTCACCAGTGGTGTCTGAAGTTATTTCTTTTTAACACCCAGCTCCCTTTGCAACGACTTGTCAAGGGGCCAGTCTCCATCACTTGATTGTCAAAGGGGCACCATACCAAGATCAAAGAAGCTAAGTAGATGGAATGGAAATATTAGGATGACAAAAAAAGAAAAGGAGAGAGAGAGAGAACAAGAGGAAGAGGGAGGGGGGTTAGCGAGAGAGAGAGGGGGAAAGAGAGAGAGAGAGACAGGTGAGACAGAGACACAGAGAGGAGGAAAGAAAGGGAAGATCGAGATGAGCAGAGCAGGGAGATAGTGGAGATAGGATCAGGTGACAGTGTCAATTACAGATGTCTTTCTGTAGGTTTAGCTCTTTATAGCCAGCCACTTTATGTTCCCAAGGTTGTTGGCAGCCAGGGCTCCCGAGCAGATTATGTCCCCAAAGTGAGGCCAGCAAACTTTCAGGGGCTCAGTCATGATTGCTGTCTCTGGACTTTGAATACACATTTCCCACTGGGTTCTGTTTGGTTAGTGCCGGGCTTCACAGCTGTGCCGATTGCTCAGTAGGGAACACCATGTCTGTTCTCACAAAGAATTTGACAAATTAACTATGAACAAAGTTGCTTGGACGTGACATAGAGTCTCACACACTGTGTCATGCCAAGAAGAAGCTTGTCAGCATGCTGTTTTCACAGATATGAAAAGAGAATTTCCAGGGTCTGCCAAATGGATTGCTCTGTTTAGAAAAGAAAGCAGGAGACAAGGTGAGAGCAAAGGGCAGCATTGCGGGTCGACATGGAAGTCCCAGGATACCCCTGTACCAACAAGGCCACTAAAGGAGTTCACCGATGAGAGGAGTGAAGAAGTTTATACTATGTAAATCCCCACTGATTAGCAGAATACCTACATTCAAGGATCAGTGACTTAAAACCAAACAGAAAAAGAGAAACTCTTTGACAGTTCAAACTACTGCAGGGTTTGTGTTTGGGATATCGTCTTAGTTGGGCTTTCTATTGCTGGTATAAAAACATGACCAACCAAACCCACCTTGGGGATGAAAGGCTTTGGTTTCCACTTACGTGTCCTGATCACAAGCATCATGAAGGGGACTTAGGGCAGGAATTCCAGGCAAGAACTTGGAGGCAGGAACTGAAGCAGAGACCATGAAGGAATGATGCTTACTGGCTTGCTCGCCCTGCTTTCATAGACAACTCAAGGCCAAACAAATAAATAAGAGAGAAGCAATTTTTTGTATTCCATCAGATCATAGTCAAATGAAATCAAATCAGCAGTAAGCAGTACTGTAGAAACTACATGTACACTTGCAGCAGGAACGACACACTTTGGAAAAACCATTGGTTTTGTGAAGAGATCAGAAAGGAAAATTTAAAATTCCTAGAACCAAAGCAAAAAATAGCACAACCTACCGGATAACTCTGGTTTATAACCAAGGCTCTCTGTCTTTCAGAGATGCCGAGTTCCCAATCAAAATGTAGACACCGGTCAACGTGAGGAAGTGGGGCCCATATCTAGAAGGTCAAGGCATTTCCCACCCTTTCAGAGAGTGGAGGCCGGGTCCGCTGGAATTGTTAGTGACTCACAGCTTACTGGTCATAGACTGAAACTGTGCCCAGTCCCTGCCAAGCCTACGGCACTCTGGCCTCTAGTTTAGGAATGGTTCAGCAGTCGCACGGTCACACATAGATGAACCGGCCGGAGACACAGATGCCATTGCATTGTTCAGGAAGAAACCACACAGCCCCATGTCACACTCTGCACCACTTCCTGGATTCACACAAACAAACCTTTGATTCATGACATTAAACCCTGAAATGAAAAAGCAGTATGTTTTTGTTTGACTTAATTTGAAGCATACTAAAATGTACTCTATTTCCACCAGGAGGGGATGGCAGGAATGTTCATGGGGCTCAGCCTATTTTTTAAGCTGTCATTAGAAATGATTAATATTTAAGCAAAATCAATAAAAATTGGATTTGGAAAAAATCAATATTTAAGCAAAAGCATTACAAATCACACGACTAACACTGACACCCTTCATATATTAAAAAGGTTTGTTTTCCTGTGGCATATGGGTAAAGCTACAGCTGTATGAAGCAACATTTTAAGGTTGATATATTAGTGTGAGCCACAAGGATAAATCATTTTGAAAATCAACCTCAGTCCTTTAGAGAAAGAAAAACATTGGAGTAAATGCCAGCAACTATTAAATCTCACTGTCACATATATATTAAATATAAGTACATATGGATTTGTATATGT
The DNA here is from genome assembly GCA_004026605.1 of Ondatra zibethicus. Lineage (NCBI taxonomy): Eukaryota > Metazoa > Chordata > Mammalia > Rodentia > Cricetidae > Ondatra > Ondatra zibethicus. The sequence goes on along the minus strand of PVIU01000598.1, from coordinate 229,940 downwards.
ATTTATTTCTAGCAATCTTTCTTCCACCCTTTCTTGCTCTCATGATAGCTCCATCTAAACGTCAGACACAGTTAAAATGGTAAACACCGTTGTGTCTCATGTTGGTTGTGATAGATGAAAAGTATAGTATCCTTAAACTAAGAAATCATGCCACAATCTCAATTCTAAAGCACTGCCCAAATAAATACAGGCTTTTATGGCCGGTTACAACTTTATCATCAATTCATTGTGCTATTTTTCCACTCTGGATATTGTATGACGCTCACAGCCTCTTCCTGACTCTTGAGCAGCCTCATCTTTTCCCACAACACATCACCCTGGCCGTGTCTTACTCCTTTAGCTACATGTGACCTGAAGGGACGTAACAGGAGAGACCATTTGTGAAGACTTCCATTAGAGTGTTTTCTTTAATTGCACCTCAATGTCAAAGATCACTCCCAGCCTTTCACCAAGAGCTTTCCAGCACCGTGTCATCATGGCACGCCCACCAGCCTTCACAGAAGAAGACATGGTGCTTAATGCCAACCCTTCCACCTCCTCTGTGACCTGGAGCCCTAGCTGAGGTCTGCTAAGAAAATGCATAACCCAAATTCCTCTAGCATTTGAAACATAGATTTTATTATTTAGGTATATTGTTATTTCTGCTCTTTATTTTTTATTTTTTTCCTTTTTATTTTTTAAAAGAGAAAACAAACTATCTTTTCTCATTATGCATACCAATCCAAGTTCCCACTCCCTCCCCTCCTCCCATTCCATACACTTATCCCCCCTTCCCACCCCCACCCACTACTCAGAGAGGGTAAGGCACATTGCTTTGGGGAAGGTCCAAAGCCTTCCTTACTATAACTAGGCTGAGCAAGGTATCCATCCAAAGAGAATAGGTTCCCAAAAAGCCAGCACAAGCAGTAGGGATAAATCCTGGTGCCACTGCCAGTGACCCCTCAGTCTGCCACAACCATACAACTGTCAACGACATTCAGAGGGACTAGTTGATCCTATGCTTGTTTCTGTTCTTTAAATCTTGCAATATATATGTATGTATATGTATATGTGTGTATATGTGTGTATGTGTATATGTATGTGTATGTGTATATGTATATGTGTATGTATATGTATGTGTATATATGTGTATGTGTATATATATGTGTGTATGTATATGTGTATGTGTGTATATGTATGTGTATGTGTATATGTGTATGTATATGTATGTGTATGTGTATATATGTATATGTATATGTGTATGTATGTGTATATGTGTATGTATATGTATGTGTACATGTATGTGTACATGTATATGGTGGCAGAGGCAGGCACATATGCTCAAGGCCAGCCTTGTGTACACAGAAGTTCCAGGCCAGCCAGGACTATATTATACGACTCTGTCAGAAAACCTAAAGAGAAATTGGAATAAATTACTGCTATTATGCACTAAAAATATAAACAGTTTAAAATGCATCTAAGAGCTTTCTGGTAAGGGGATTTTAGATGCTTACTTTTCTTTGCAATCTGAAGCTAGTTAACTTCCTGCCAAATATTACACACAATTGGGGCAATCCAATTTCTCTTTACTTGGAAATTAATCTTTGAGCCATTAAAGAGGATCATTTAAATGAACTACTTCTCCAAGAGTTTATGGAATTTGTATAATGCCTCATATTTTAAAATGCAAAGTTGATTGACTAGATATCTTGTCAAGAATAATGTGATCAAAATCTATTTCTAGAATTATTGTTGAATTGAGTGTGTTCACATTCTACTGAAGATAATGTGATGGTGACTTCCTTCCCTCCAGGCCAAGGCTGTCATCTCTGTCTAAGCTTCCTCCTCCAGAGGATCACATGGGATGGCAGAAGACAGATCTGAAATGCAGATTAGTTCCTATGACCCCCTGGTAGAGGAATGGGCTCAGAGGATAACAAAACTACAGCAAGAACAGATTCATGTTTCTCTAGTAACACAAGCAGAAAAACAGGTGAGTCAGAAGCTGGCCAGAGGCAATAATCTTGAGGAATATACAGGAGACTTGGCAAATACTTAAGCTACAAAGCTTGCAAGACTTGAATAATAAATACGTATTTGTCTTGGAGGGTGAATAAAATGGCAAAGTCGGGAATGGCTGGTTTCTGACTTAGGTGTCTGATGATGTCACTTAGAGAAACTGAGACCACAATACTGCAGGAGATCCTAGACTGGATGACTTAAGTTTCAAAACGCATTTAAGAGGGTTCTACCTCTCTGATCCACTCACCACCAATTGAAGTGACTACTTATATTGTTCTATTATTAAATGAACCTTGGGTGTAAGATGTCAGGTAAAAACCTGATTGTTCAGAAAAGCGGCAGAGAAGCAACCAGTGACCTCTTCTTTCTCTCCTTCCTAGATCCCAAAGGCCTGTGATTCTTTCTAAGCCCCTCCCTACTACTTCCTAGGTCTCCCTGCATGTCCTGGGTCCTCCAAAAACCTATATGGCTAATTCTGGTGAACTAGTAGCTAGCCCCACCATCTGATTCAAGGTAAACTTTACTGTCAGTCTCAGGAGTGTCAGAGTGCAATCAGAATATCCAAAACGGCCAATTCTTCTTTCCAAATACATCACACTGCAGAGAGGTTAGCCTTCAGCATGTGACTGTAGGGAAAGCAAATATTCAGACCATCCAATGTGAGGCAGATTTTGGAAGCAGGCGTTCTGTTCTCTGTCTCTCTCTTCCTTTATGCATTTGCTGTTATTGAGATAACAGGGTTTGTGTGGCTCAGGCTGCCTTCCAACTCACTGTGAAGCTGATGTTAGCCTTGAACTCTTTAATATTATGTTTTAGAATTTCATTTTATTTACTTTATGTGTATAGGAATTTTGTCCATAGCTATGTCTGTGCACCACACACATGTCTGGTGCTTGCAGAAGCCAAAAGAGGGCACTGGATCCCTTGGGACTGGAGTTACAGATGGTTGTGAGCTGCCATGTGGGTTCTTAGAATTGAACCCAGGTCCTCTGGAAAAGCAGCCAGTGCTCTAGACCACAGAGGTATCTCTCCAGCCCTGCCCTAGCCTTGAACTCCTGATTCATTTGCCTCCACTTCCCAGGTGCCAGGATGACAATCACATATCACCATATCCATCTCAGAAGTTGTTCATTTCAATCAGTTTGGTTTTGAGCAGGTACAGATTGAGTTACACACTTATCAGAATGCTGTTGAGTATAGCTGATTGAAGCAGCAGAGAGTCTGAGCGAGGACAAAATTGTGGATATATTCAAGATAATAATAGTGTATAAAATTCAAAAGCAGATTTGTCCCAGCCTCTACCTCCCTCTGGCAGGGGAGATGTTAATTTACTATCATAAACATGGTGAGCAGTGGCTATTATCTTACCCAGTCTTTTTCAGGAAATCCCTTCTTTTACCTTCCCTTTTGAGAAGTTAGTGAATATTTTTCCAGTTGTATGCCATGAGCCACTAGTGGATGCAGTCAATAAAATTCACTCATCGTGATAACCATCCTGAGCCAAGAAGAAGGAAAAATAAATCAGTCTAGATGACTAGAAAACAGAATGTATTTTGTAAAGTAATTGTATGTTTAAAAATAAAGTTAATTCAAGATTATTTACCTTTGCTCTATGAAAGATATTTTTCCTTTTATGTTGGGGGAGGGGAGTCCTGAAATAGAGATATCATTAATAGTAGATTTTTTTCTCCTCTATTCCCAGCACCAATTTGGGCATGTGTGTGTGGTGCGTATGTGTGTGTGCATGTGTGTGCATGTCTGTGTGTGCACGTGTGTATGTGTACGTGTGTGTGTGTGTGTGTGTGTGTGTTGTGCTGGGTTTCAATGTTCAAGTTGCAATTTTAAAAACTGAAGTCCCTGGCAGAGAATGAAAGAGATACAAAGCAGTCTTTCAGATGGGAGAGAAAACCAAGTATCCAAAAAGTACAAAGTTAATATACAACCAAAGCAATTCACATTCATATTCAAAAAAATACATCCTAGGAATTCTGCTTATCACCTACAGTTAAGTTTCCTTGGCTAGTGTTTAGTGAAGTGATCACACCTCACTAGAAGAGGCACTAGCAATAAGACTTTATTCTGGGCTGTTGTATGTCTATATAGCTAAGTTCTATTGCTATTGACAACAAGAACAGCAAAGAATAAACCTGAACATCACCACGTGCTGGGTGCTCTTTTAATGCTACATATCCTTACTAGAGTCCCAGAGAGCCCAAGATCACCATCACCCCTTCACTGTGTTCTGTCTTCTCATTTTTCCTGCCATTGAGGGCTTTTCAAGGGTGTTAGGTTGCTTTCAGGCTCTGGCTATTATGAATAATGCTGCTATGAACATAGTTGAGCACATGTCCTTTTGGTATAATTGAGCATCCTTTGCGTATTTACCCAAAAGTGGTATTGCTGGATCTTGAGGTAGACTGTCTCCTAATTTTCTGAGAAATCGCCATACTGATTTCCAAAGCAGCTATACAAGTTTGGACTTAGACTTTCAGTGCTAAAGTAAGAAAGTCTGGGCCAACAAAGTCAAGATGCTGCCCTAATGCTGACAAAACCAAAATTCTCATATGGCTTTTCAACAATGTTATCAGTCCTAAAACCAGACTTGGAATGCCCACTTAAAACATAGTCTCCGAAGTTTGAAGTAGAATTGTATAAGTTAGTTCTGTGGTAGAGAATGCTTCATCTCTGAGGACAGTTTTCCTGTCTCCAAATAGTCAAGACTCCCTGGGGACAGGTATAGTGAAGGCCTGACAGGAAGGCTCTATGACAACACCACCAAACTATGTTCCAGGGAGCAGCTGAAGTGCTGACATCGTGTTATGGCTGAAATAGTTCCCTCGTGGGACTGCAAAGAAGTGGCATGGGGGAGAACCTGCTAAGGAAAACGACCTGCTACTTCACAGTCACAACCCATGTTTGTAAAAATTACTATAGCCTGGGGATGCAGAGGTAGCTCAGTGGGTAAAGGCACTGTCAGCTCTTTCAGAGGCCCCGGGGTTTAAGTTCAAGCACCCACACAGCAGCTCACAACTACCTGTAGCTCCAGTCCACCAAGGTCTGGTGTCCTCTTCTGACCTCCTCCAGCACTGCATGTATGCAGTGCATAGACAGACATGCAGACAAAATGCCTATGCATGCACACAAAAATAAAACGAAAAATTTAATATAGCTTAGCACATAGCAAAAGACCTTATACGTTGATAGGTTTATATTTAATTCCTTTAATTGTCTCAAGTGTTTGAAACTTTTTACTGAAAGCAGTGCCTCAATTTTTGTAGGGAACCTGTGTTATATTTTTAAATTGTGATTTCCAAGTCAGTGTTGTGCAGAGGTCATTCTTCATTTTTGGGCTTCTCCTTAGCTGCTACCATGGTGAATGGCACAGGCAAGGAGAGGCCCACAGATGAGGAGGTTATTTGTGTGGCTTCTCTGACACACCACCTCAGCACTGAGTGCCTCTGTCTCACCGGAACTGGAGAAGAAACCAAAGACCTGCCACAACCTCGTGATCACTTATCAAACACAGACGATATTTCATTTTGTAGAATCAGAGACAAGACCTCAAACATCCGCTGTGATCTCTGGTTTTAAGTGAAACAAGACAGTTTCCCGATATGAGTTCCCGGCAACACGCTTGCAGCAGTAGCGGGGAAGTTAATGATAATTAGTCTCTGTAGAGGGGACACGTCCACATCGGCATAGAGCCTTGGTGCTGAGCTATGAGTTCATTGACGCATAGGCAAAGAAAAATCTTTCAACTATTGAGGAGGGAAAGTGTATTTCGCCACCCTCGCTCTTGCAGATACACAAGAGCATTCTAGAATGAAAACCTAAGAACTCATAAGCCACTGGAAAGGGACAATACTTAAGTCTTGACACATTTTGTTCCTCAATTAAAATCCTTCTTAACCACTGACTAGTTAATACACAGCTAATGATGTTGATATGGATATCCTGTCCCATTCACTGTGTGAATGAATCAAATAAAACAGAAAACACAATTGCTTTCCATACGCTATCGCCCACCTCATAAGTGGGAGTAGGGGGGTCATTTTGGTTTAGTTTGTTCTTGCTGCAGTCAGTGTGCTGAGTGTTACCAGCAGAGAACATTCTGGTACTTTGCACTGATGTGTGAGAACAGCAACTCTCCCTCCAGCATGGTATCTGTCTACCAGTCATGCCACCAGAAGAGCCGCTCCACCTTTTACATCTCTTCTCATGAAATACATGCAGTCAAGATGACTTGCTACTTTATAAGACTTTCATTTGCAAAACTCTCAGTCTCCCCCGTACTTTACCTTCCCAGTCGCTCCAGCCAGGTGCTTATTTCCCAGAGAAACTGAGGGATAAACATTCAGTTACTCTACACTATTTCCCCAATGTCAAAGGATCTATGAAAAGTCAGCAGAATTTCTTCATACTGTTGATCAAGAACAAGAGCAAAACCATCTTTATGTTCACTTTCTCCTCATGTGAGGAAGACACAATAAATATACGAACACACAAGCCTTGGGAAGTGGATATGTTATTATTATAGGATAAGGATGTAATTTACACATCATGTCCTCAGAAAAGAGACACCTTAGAACAATTGTCGAGAGCTTCTGGGAACCAGGGTGCTCTTATTGTCCATAGACCTCTATGTTTAGTTTCTGCAGGCACCTAGTGTACTAGCAAGTGAAATAGGCATTTTTTTCTAGTTCTCTTACTGAACTAAGCAATAGTATGAGATCTTGATGGACATTTCTCCATTTGTGCATGCTTCTTCCATCTTGACTTGCATGCCAGCTGCATCCACCACTCTGATTTCTCTAGCAGTTCCTTCTCTCCTTTGCCAGTTCTCAATAGTTTGGGGGTTTCTCAATGCTTGGCCTTAAACTCGTCTCTAACTTCAATCGCTTCCTGAATGACATCAGAAATGCTTCATTAGCAGAAGTGAACGACTCCCAAATTTCCAGTAAATACATTTCCAGTCCAGATCATTTTTTGTGCATTCCAACTGCTCAATCAATATCCACTTAGAGTCTCAGTCTCAGAGCTGCACCAATCTATATCTGCTCAAAAATCAACTCCTGTGCTGGCCTTGCCGTGTACTCGCTCATCCCTGTTGTGTCTTGGTGGCTGGCATCACATTCCTTTCAGGTTAAGACAGGATAGGAAAGTCTTTCAAACTTTCCTGCTTTTGACAATGGTTTGTCAAATATTCTAGGCCTATAGCCAAAGCTGGATGCCCCAACACTGCAGAGAAACATTCAGTGTCTGTCCAGTCAGCCAGCTGTTTCTGCCGTTCCTTATACTTTTTGGAAGTAGCTGGGTTACACTTCCTGCTAACTCAGGCAATATTACTTTCCTTCTCAGGTCTTTGATGGGGTTAAAGACAAGATAGTTACAGTTACAGTCCTCTTGTATCTTAGCTAAGGGCATATTAGGTACAAGCCTTAGACTCTTCAGGAAAGGACAGCTATTGGGGTAACCTCTGTAATTTGCCAATTACCTATGGTCTGGACATTTAGAATGTGTTTCTTGCTTGATGTTGTTCTTGTTGGTTGTAGTTTCATTTTTGTTTACATCATTACCTTTTCTTTATTCTGGACAATACTTGATAGTTGTTTTATATAGTATATATATATATATACTATATGTACACATATATTTAGTTTTATACTAGGGTTAGAGCCTTCTTAATTAGACAAGAAAAGGGAAGTACTGTGGGAATTTGATCCCGTTAGATCAATGATATTTGGGGTAACTAGTCCTATTGGCATGATTTTCAGATAAAACTGAAGAGGGAGCACGTGTTCTCCCTCTCTTACTCCCTCCCTTCCTCTCTCTCTATCTCTCTATCTCTCTCGGATGGTCAGAACAGGAGCAAGCCTTGTGATTGGTCCTCATAGCCCTTGGGCAGAATGGCAGGACAATGGCAGCTGGATCAGCAGTGGTGTCTACCTTGTTCTGTATTTGTGAGTGTTTTTCCATTGCACCCCTTAATAAATTATTGACCAGACTTTGGTGTGGGAAGTCCTTCTGTATATGTGTTGCTTTTATTAGTTAATGAATAAAAAAGATGCTTTGGCCTGTGATAGAGCAGAATAGAGCTAGGCAGGAAAACTAAAGTGAATGCTGGGAGAAAGAAGGCAGAGTAAAGGAGAAGCCCTGTAGCCGCCAGGGACAGAGGTTTGCCTCCGCTGGAGCGTGCCGGAACTTTGCCAGTAGCAACCTCGTGGTGACGCAGAGATTAATGGAGATGGGTTAGTTTAGGATATAAGAGTAGCTAGAAATACACTTAAGTGATTGTCCAGGCAGTGACTGAAATAATATAGTTACTGTGTGATTATTTCGTGGTCCGGGCGGCTGGGAACAAATAAGCAGCCTCCTATTACAAGACTTTGTGAGTTCACACTTCAGCCTTCAATCTCATCCCATAAGGAGTTCTGCTAGACTTATCCTCTGGATCTCTTTTCCACTATCTCCCTTGTTCTAACCCAAGTTTGCATGATGATTCCAGAGAGGAGCAATAACCTCCTAAGTGATGTTCATTTGCCCACTGTTGGTCTCTTCACACCCATCCTTCACATTTCAAAAGGTGAGTTTTAAATGTTGTCAACCATCAGACTCCTGTGAAGACACTTGAGACATTTACAAATGTCTTGAGAATAAAAGAATTTGAAAAATAACTGTTGTGGGATTGCCCTCTATATGTTAAGAATATGTTTTATTACCCTTGGTTAATAAAGAATCTGTTTTAGCCTATGATAGGGCAGAATATAGCCAAGCAGGAAATCGAGAAAGAGAATGAGAGAGAGAGAGAGAGAGAGAGAGAGAGAGAGAGAGAAGATTCGAAGAGATGCCTTGTAGCTATTGAAGGAGAAAGACACCAGAACCTTATCGTAAGCCACAGACTTGTGTCAACTTGATGGAATTCAGAATCACCATGGAGACAGATGTCAGGGGATGCTTTTGAGGGATTCTGTAGATAAAGTAATAGATGCAGAAAGACACATCCTAATTGCCATGGAGATAGATGTCAGGGGATGCTTTTGAGGGATTCTGTAGATAGGTAATAGATGCAGAAAGACGCATCCTAATTGCCAGGCCAAATGAAAAGGATGCAGGCTGAACAGCACACACTGCCCTCCCTTCTGTCTGTGAACAGCTGCCTCAAGCTCCGGTTGCCATGGTTTCCCCCCTCAAGGAACCACACCATGGAACCGTGAGCCCCAATAAACCTTTCCTTCCTTCAGTTTTTTCAGGGATTTTGCCACAACGACAGGATATGCAGCTAATACACCCTGCCAATCACTCTCTAGTCTCCAAGTCAGTCTCTGCTCCAATTTCTACTATGGTAGGTGAGATTTGCCCATTCTTATACTTCACAAACATAGAGCCCCACAGCACGTGGTCATCTATGGTTTGTTTTTGTCTTCACTTACCAGATGCCCGTGGGTTCAATGCCTGCTGGGTAAATCAGCAGTTGTTCATTTGATCACTAAATCCATTCGGCTGTTTACTGAGTCTGCCATTAATGCTCATTCAAATTTCTCAAGCTTCAGCTGTGATGTACATCTTTTAGGGGATGATATTTTGTATTAGTAAACACTTTGAAATGGATTTCCTAGGCTAGAAGGTACATGTACATTTAACTTTGTAAGAAAATGTCACAAGATTTTTAGCACATTTGCACTGTTTTATATTTTCACCAGTAGTGTAGAAATTCCTTCTATAAGTAGTTTCTGTTATCATTAAAAAACAATTTAACCATGTTCTTAAGTTGTATCTCTTAGTGGTCTTTAGATGTCTACTATCATTTTTTTAAATTGTAACCATGTTGTTAAGTTATATCTCATAGTGGTCCTTAAATGTATACAATGAAATCAGACTATATCAGCCCCTACTTTCCACAGGGTCCCCCAACATGTCTTCCTCCTAAACTTTATCTCTTTCTTTTAAAAATGAACAGCATAGGAAGTCCATTCAGTGCTTCTCTTATGACGGTGTGAGGCCACACATAAGAGCATGAACTATTTACCGGCAGCCACACCCCCAAAGAACATTCCTTTCTTCCCCAGTAGCTATCAACTACCAATGTCTTCTCATTTAGGGCTGGGACCTCCTGAGTGCCTTCGGTCAATGCTGGAATTTTGGCTGTCTTGAGCTCATGCCTGCTCTACCCAGGTAACTAGAGCCACTGTGAGTTCATGAGTACAGCAGCCGCATCATGGCCAGATGACAGCATTTCCCAGCATTTCTCCCCATCCTCCAGATCTTTCTTTCTGTCTCTTCTCTGACGTTCCCTGGACTTTGGTGGAAGGGGTGAATAGCAGTGCCCATTCAGGGCAGAGCGTGCAGTCATTTATGCCCATCACTTTGAACAATTATAAGCCTCCTTATGGTTTCAAAGGGCCTTTTCCCTGGTTACTAATGGCCTTTAATAACATCTGATGTACTCATTACCTTTGGCTGTATCTTCATTGTGAAGTAGCTATTCATGTCTTTTATCAATTTTTATTGGCTTGCTTGTCCTAATTATTATTAAGTTGTAGATAGTACTTACAAATCCCAGACAAGAGTCCAGCATCAGATATATGTTGTCTTATTTTGTCCCAAATGGTAAATTGCTTATTTATTTTATAACATTATCTTTTATCAAAGAAACCATTTTAATTCTCATAGCTTAATTTGTCTTTTGTTTCCTTTAAAGATCAGTGGATCTTTTTGTGCACTCTAGGACATCAGTGCCTCACTTGATGACAACATAGTCTCATGATCTTGAAAGCTCTGTGACTTCGTCTTTTTGGAAAGTTGGCCTTTTCTACTTTGCATTCTATTGCTGTCACAAAACATGGTGACCAAGACCAACTTGGGGATGACAGGGTTTATTTGGCTTTTTACTATTCATCCAAGTCACGGTCCGTCATATGGGGAAGTCATGGCAGAAAATGAAGCAGGATCAGAAACTCAGGATTCATAAAGGGGAGGTGCTTACTGGCTCACTCCCAGGGCTCACTCAGCCTGCTTTCTTTATGACCTGGGACCACCAGTCCAGAGGAGGCATCACCCACAGTGGGCTGGATCTTCTCATATCAATCATTAAGAAAACTCCCCCCAGGCCTGCCTAGAGGGCCGTCTGATGGAGACAATTTTTCAGTTGAGAGTCCCTCTTCTCATGTGATCCTAGTTTCCAAGCTGATAAAAATTAATCTGCATATCCCTCAATTGGGTTTGCCTGTGATGTGACTATCATGCGGGGTTTTCCATAGATGAGCATATTTTCTAGATCCATGTGTTGAAACTATGTTCCTTTACCTATTAAACTTATTTAATAATTTTATGGAAAAAATCAGTATCTAGACAAGCCTCAACTATTTTTGGAGTCCCTGTGTGAGGCAGCTAACAACGTGTATTTCCTTATAACAGCACAGTGTAAGGCAGCTGGCAAGGAGTATTTCCCTATAAGAGCAGTGTGGTTTCATTGCTTTAAATTTTTAGTTAGCAACAAGGTTAAGGTCTGAGAAGTTTTCTTTCATAATGATTTTAGTCATTCTAGATCCTTCCATTTTCACATTTGCATTTCACTTAGTATCTTTCATTGTTTTTTATTGAAAATAGATTCTTCTCTCTTACAATACATTCTGACCACAGTTTCCCCTGGTTCTGCTTCTCCCAGCTCCCTTCACCAGACTCACTCCCCCTCTTTCTTTTCAGAAAAGAAGACAAAGAGACAACAACCAAACACAACAAAACAGGATATAGTAAGACAAGGCAAAAGCCCTCACATTGAAGCTGGACAGGCAACCCAATAGGAAGAAAAGAGCCTCAGAGCAGGCAAGAGAGTCCAGGCCACACCCGCTCCCACTCTTAGGTGTCCCACAAAAACAGAGCTAACAGCCATAGCAGATATGAAGACCCATGTAGGCTTTGTGCTTGACCCTTCAGTCTCTGTGAGCCCATGGGAGCCTTGCTTAGTTGATTCAGTGGCCCATGTTCTCCTGGAGTCCTCCATCCCCTCTGACTCCTATAGTCTTTCTTCTTCATCTTCCTTGGGGTTTCCTGAGCTCTGAGGGGAGGGGCTCTATGGAGACTACCCATTCAGACACTCTCTCTCTCTCTCTCTCTCTCTCTCTCTCTCTCTCTCTCTCTGCATAATGTCTGGCTGTGAGCCTCTGCACCTGCTCCCACTGACTAGAATTAAATTGAATATATTTTCAGGGTGAGGAAATTTGACAGTGTTTGAATCTGCAAACATGGTGTTTTGTTTACTTAGGAATTTTAAAATTCTTTCAGAAAAAATGTATAATTTATACAGTAGACTTACATTTTTATGTCTTTATTCAATAATTATTTGATGATATTATCAGTAATACTATTTTTAATGTTGTCCTCAAAGTGTTGGTTAGTGGTAGAGAGACATGTTCATTTTGCTGTATTCACTTTGAACTTTTTGACTTTGCTAAATTAATATATTCATCCTAGTAGTATTTTTTAAAGATTCTTTAGTACTAACACAGTTTTGCTATGTAACCATAGGATTTTACTGTCTTTGTTTCTGCTTTTTTGTCTCATTTTCTGTAATCATCCAATACAATCTGAATGCAAATAATGAAGACGACTTGGCTTTATGACCGACCTGAAGCATTTTCTTTCACCATTGTGTATAATGTAAGCTTCGTGGTGTTATTTTAAGATTCCTTTTTTTATTGTTAAAAAAATTTCTTCCTGTTTCTACATTTCAGGACTCTTTTAAAGATTTATTTTTAAGTATTTAAAGCATTTATTTTATTTTATGCATAAATGTTTATTTTTGTATGTGATGCTTTGCTCACATGTATGTCTGTGCACTACATGTGTGCCTGATGACTGCAGGTGTCAGAAAAGAGCACCAGATTCCCTGGAATTGGAGCTGTGGATAGTTTTGCCCCATCATGTGGGTGTTGGGATTCTAACCTGTGCTCTAATAAGTGCTCTTCACTGCTTTCCTAGGTCTACAGCCAATAGTCTGTTTCTTTTTATTTTATGTGTATGAACTTTTTCCTTCATGTGTGTCTGTGCACCACATGCATTCAGTGTCTGCAGAGGACAAAGGGCAAGACTGATCCCCTAGAGCTAAAATTACACACGGTTGTGAACTGCAATCACAGATGGTTGTGACCCTCCCTGTGGGTGCTGGGAACTGAACAAACCCAAGTCCTCTGCTGGAGCAACAAGTCCTCATGGAGACACAGTGACTTTTATCAAATACCTTCTTCCCATAAGTATTAGACTAGTCATTCAGATTAGGCTGTGAGGTTAAAAAGTATGCATTTTAATCCCTAGAGGAGACATAGAAAATAATGCAAGCAAATATGGATATTCGTAAAATATATTTTACAAGAGTAAAAATGTGATCCTAAAAAGTCATAAGAAGAACTAGAGCAAGTGACCAAAGAGCAAGACACCTAACACATCACATTATGACTACATTAAACTTGAAGACCTTTTAATGTCTGCATGTGTTGTAAAACCCACAGTATATTTTGCTTTGGTCTCAAAGAGTTTAATCTCATCTATGTCAATTTTACAAGGGTAAACAAAGAGTTCTTTTGCTATTTAATGACACACACACCCCACCCCCATTTTCTTCATCCTCCCCATTACACCTACACTTTTGTCTGCTCATGTGTCCCATTGGCTGAAGATTCATTTTGTATTTTTATTAGTTCAGGTGAGCTGGTGTGTAATTCTCACCTTTTCGTTTAGTTTTCAATAATTTGATTTTGACAATGTCATAGTGTGGTTTCCTGGACCCTCATGTTTATCCTGCGTCAGTCTGTTGGATTTGGAATTTTATATATTATTGCTTTCATTATACTTGGACATTTTTCAGTCATTTCTTCAGGTAAATTTCCTTTTCTTCCTCTCTGGACTCCATAAGTTATTAGCATTTCTGATGCCTTCCTTGGTTTTGTTTTCATTTTTCACTCCTCGTTGCAGGTAAATACTTCCTTTGATATTTCCTCAAGTTATGTTGATGCCTTCCCTCTTCCACACAACTCAGGATTAAATTTTAATGTAAAATGCTTGTTTCCAACATTCCATTTTCCATTTTAAACTTCTCATTATTTTTTCAGAGTTTGTATTTTTCTCTTAAAGCATCCCTTCTTTTCACCATTACACATTTCTTATTTTCCAAACCTTTTAGCATTTTTATATTTTTAAAAATCTGTTGCCAATTCAGATAACTGAACCATGGAGAGGTCTATGGCAATATTTGGTTTTGATTACAGATCATATTTTCTTGTTTTCTCAATGTAGAAACTCAGTGTCATTCTCTAAATATGAAGAATTTAGAAACTCAAATTAGAACACAGAATAATGAAATGGAGATGATTCTCATTTTATTTTGTTTATTTCAGATAATACTACAGCGATGGAGACTTTATATACAGATGAAGGGAATCTAGGACTGGACTCCTTGCTCAGTTCCATTTATGATTAGCCTAACTTCCGGCTTCCTGGGATGCAATATTTGATTTGGGATGAATTTGGATCTAGTGGCAGATACTTTTTTAAGATTCTCCTTTGATTTAAACAAACCAGGAGAATCTGAACTCTACAAAAGTGAAGAGGTCTCTCATCTATCTGATGTCTAGATGGCGTGTCTCTGCAACTAGGTAAAATGTGTGGGAAGAAGAAAGAGTTTAGGCTGAGCAAGTTGTTTTTGTTTTTAACCTCTCAATTCTTCTGGATTGCAGCTGTTTCTCTGGCCCACACTTCTCATCTAAGGTTCAGTTGGGTGTTGACTGAGATTTCTGTCCCACTCAGTCCCAAAGAAACACACAGAGGTCTACATTAATTATAAACTGATTGGCCCAGTAGCTCAGGCTTTTTATTAATTAATTATTATAACATATCATCCCATAATTCTTGTCTGTGTTAGCCACTTGGCTTGGTACCGTTTTGGCGAGGCAGTCACATCTTGCTAGCTCTGTGTCTGGCTTCTTCTCTGTCTGGGTGATGACTGCAGACTAACTGTTTCCTCTTCCCTGAATTCTTGTGGATCCGCCTCTACTTCCTGCCTACTCACCCTGTCTATACTTCCGGGCCTGGCTACTGGCCAATCAGCGTTTATTTAAAATACAAGTGACAGGGTACAGACCATTGTCCCACAGCAGTTGGGCTTCTTTTCAGCCATGTAGTCTCTTGGAATGGCGGGCTGGTTCTTCCATTCACACCACCAAAACTAGAAAACTTTCCCTTAGTGTGGAATATGCCCTTGCTGTATGGACATCTGTGAAATTTTCTGTTTTCTTCTACTGAATTTCAATCAGTATTTTCTTTATCCACTGTTCTTTTATAATTTTATAGAAAAGATTAGCCCTATGGTTTTTTTCAGGTTTTATGTGGTGAAGGACATTTACTTCCTTGTACATCCTCACTGGTGGTGGAATAGAAAAATCTTGTATTTTCTGCACATCATTAAATCTCCAGTGATGAAGATATGGAAATTTCTCTAAAGTCCTTGCACATGTATATAATGTGAACTAGAGATAATGTAGATGTGTAGAGGAGCAAAGAGAACATGATATTCACCTACGTAAGATAAAATAATAGAAACCAAGCACTGAAATAACTGCAGGATGCTTTTAAACAAAAGTACCATTGACCTTGAGAAGTTTAGTTCTGGAGGATGGCAATGCCTATGACCTAGAAGTACTACTAAACCAGAAGTAGGGCAGTGGATAAATGCCCTTCAGAAAAACATTGGCACAGGGTTTCAAATCTAGATCTTAAAAAATAATCACAGTTATTCTTGAAATCTAACATTCTGGGGTTAAAGAACATGAAAAGCATTTTTTATGAAGAACTTACCTTCCCAAATCCTTCCTCTAACTCAGCTCACCCCAGCACAGCATGTACAGCACAGCTGGGCTGAAAGTATGCCTTAGGACTTGTTGCTCATCTGTGTCTGTGCCATTCTCTTGGCAATGTGCAAGCTATTAGGAGACAGTCAAAAGCTGGAGAGAGGGAGAGTTGAGCTGGTGAGTGAAGACAGAAGTCATGTACTGTATGAAAAAGAATTATGCAATATTTAGGAACTAAGCCAAGTCTGACATCTTGTTAGGCTCACAAGAAAAAGACTCAAAAATACCAGCAGAAATGCATGAAATAATATTCCTTATCCCAGAACTGAGAACACACGTGGGTTAAAGTAACAAGACAACTTCAGCCTTCCCATTACATATCATGCCACATTGTTTTATTAAACAGGAAATAAGTAAATTTTAAAATAATTGCTAGAAAGAAATGGCATAGACCATGGATAGCATCATTGCATTGATTGCTCATTTATTTCCCACATACAGATTTACCACATGCCCTAATATTTGTAGATACAGTATGAGTAACTCTGAGCCAGCAAGGGTCAAATAGTCTCTTTCAGGTCCATTTTCTACTGGTGCCAATGATATTACTCTAACACTAAAACACTGGTATCAATAGCATTGTAATAGAGTTGATGTTTCTCTGCTGACATTGGCATCATTTTGTTGGCATCAAGCCTGTTGGCCTAGCCTCTCCATAGGCAATCACTGTTATATTTATGGGATTTATTCAATGCTTGATTCAGTGTATTTCTATGCTGGACCTGCTTTTTAAGGTCTGACAATTTATAATAAACAGTAGTGGCAGTCAAAGGCTCAGAGAATGAAATAAACTTTCAACAAGTGTCGGGGTGGGGGGTAAGTCCAAAAATGTGAGCCTTTTTCCACCTTGTCTTGAAGGTCAGAGAGGTTTAGCTTGTTCAAAGTTGTTGACAACAATTGTGAATACCTGACCTAGGGTATGGTTACTTGGTGTTTGGGACATTAAGATGGCCCATACAAGTAGATCTACTCCACTATGACCAATAGTCAGGATATTCAAGCATACTTTTGCTCCTTCTTTTGAAATAGTAGTTTTGACTTTGGGAGTGGCTGCCTTCATTATACTCGGTCTGGGGTGGGTTTACTGCCTAAACAACAGAATGCTAATGACTTGATGAAGTATTGAAGCAAATAACTGTTGTAGCTGTCCTTTGTATCACGTTAAAGCAGTCTTTTGTCTTCTTTCCCCTGTTGTATTGGGGTATGAAAGTGTATGGAAAATTACCTGTGAGTGATTTCAGTATTCACTGGAACTCCCTCCCAGTGCTAGCCTATATTTCTGTTTTATTATTTTCACTTGTGCCTTTGTTCTCTTTACTATTTTTCTAATCCACATGCCCGTACCTGGTAAGTGGTAAATTTGTTGAAGCTGGTCTCTGGTGTGTATGGTGTGTGTGTGTGTGTGTGTGTGTGTGTGTGTGTGTGTGTGTGTGAATGGGATGAGAACATTTTACCTAAAGTATGACAGTATCAGAAGTTCTGTAGAATGGAAAGTATACCACCACGTGATGCTCTTCAAACAGATCACAATTGTGAGAAATTCAAGGTTTTCTTTAGCAAACCATCTGTAATCAAGTGGTACAAAAGGAAGATTATGATCTATAGAGGATGAGAAACACATTCCTTGCTTCCTTCCCCCAGACTTCACTGAAAATTGGACCACTGACCACACTGATGTCCACATGCAATCTTGGTGTACTGGGATGACCTTATTGAGTAAGTCAGGAGTGACAGTGTATGGAAAGGAGAGAGCCTGTGGTCATTACCCAGGAGAAAAAAGTGCCGCCCGCAAAGTGAGGACATTTCAAAGTCCCATGGCGAACAAAGTGTGGGTTTGGGGAAGGGTGAAGAGGGGTGCCATTAATAAAGGAAGTATTTTGCAGCCATCCCTATTAATGAAGCTACTTATCTTCCTCCAATATACCAAACGTATCCACTTTCACTCCAGAGCCAACAGACACCTTTTGTGATCACGGCAAAGCCTGACACAAAGTTCTGGTAAAAACTACTGATGGCTCCTAACACATTAATAAAGATGGGCAACACCCTTCCCAACCTGGCCTCAACCTCTCGCCTCAGAATCAATCGCAAGGCAGTCAACATCTAGTCCTTCTTTGCTATGAATGATCTCTCCATGTTATGTGGAGACAGTGAAATAAACTTTCAACAAACACATGTACACACATGCACGTGCATATGTGTGTGTGTGTGTGTGTATGCATATACACCTATGCTGACTGTTCTTGCTGGCTGTTCTTCCTAACTTTAATCTCCTGAGGAAACAACAGTTCATTTCCATGGCTGAACTGTATGTAAGGAGACCCATAAGGGAAGAAATAAAATCAATTAATGTTTTTAATCATGTGACATTTTAATTGTCAACTTGACATAATCAAGAATCATTGAGCAAGAAGATATTTATGAGGGCTTTTCTAGCTCAGGCTGACCTATGGGCATGTCTACAGAGGTGACCTTAGCTGATGAGAGGTGACCTAGCTAAAAGTAGGTGGCACCATTCCCTGAGTTTAGTCTTGAACTAGTAAGCATGGAGAGAGCAAGCTGAGCAGTAGGCATGCATGCATTCCTTCTGTCTCTGCCCTTGACTGTGAATGTGACTAGCTATTTTGCGTTCTTGCTGCCTTAACTTGCCTGTGATGAAGGGCTGTAACCTGGAATTGAGCTAGAAAACAAAACCAAACCAACTTTCTTCCCTCAATTGCTTTCTGTCAGGGTGAAACCAAGACCTATTCTAAGTACCCAGAACAGAATAAACACTCAACAAGATAAAAATATAGACAGATTTAATTGAGGCAGACACCATAGTTTTTTCTCTCTGGTTTGATTTTACATCCATCTAGAACTGGAACTCTTATAGTGCTGATCAATAAACAATGGCATTCAATATATAACAAATACAACTGGATATAGGTGTTTCTTTTCCTGGACAGTGTGTGTGCTCACATACACAAACATATATACATGCACAAGTCTTTATACAGGAGCACAGAGAATCCAATTTATCAGCTACCTAACCCTTTTTGGTTTGTGCTTCAGGATCCAAGGTTGGTGGGGAAATGGAGAGGCATGAGACACAGTGATAACATGACCGAGGGAGAAAGGCAACAAAAGAATTGTAGGCAATGATTAAGTGCTTCAGAATTTACACAGTGAAATATGGACACTTTAAATGGCTTTGCTATATGCTTCTTTTCAAACTGAGCAATTTCAAACACCCCATGCTGCTCCAAGATTAATTGAGTTCTGCATGCTTTTAGCTTGCTTTGGGTACCAAGGAGAAAGGGTTTCCACAGAACCTGTATTTGCCAGAGTAAAGACAGTATCTCATTAATGTATGATGAATAGCCATTTGTAGAGTGATTAATTAGCCATCTTGACAATAAAGTGAGCCTACCTACATGGCTTTGCTTGGACTCACATTTTCACATGTAGAAAAAAAAGGAGAGAAATGTCTTACTTTCCAGTGCTTCCTCTCTGCATCCAGCCCATGGAAAAACCCAAAGGCCTTTGCATATTCTGGTCTTGTCTGATTGCATCTGGTTTGTCTTTAGGAACAACAGCCCTGAAATGGAAGCTCTCCCGCGTGATTGATGACTTCTCTTTCTATGTACAAGTTGGAAATTCAGAAAGGGATTTTTCCCCTGTAGGTCTCACTGCTTATTGGTACACAAGTTATTTCCACTTTGCTGCAGAATTGATTTGCAGCATTGGTGTATGAGTTTGTATATTTTTCTCACTGGCCTGTCACAAAGCATAAGTCAGCAAGTCTTCCACGGCATGATGGATTATGTAGCCAGGAGCCTCCCAGCAATGTTTCCATTAAAAGGATGAGCATATTGTCATTAACGTTCGGGGACTAGAATAATCCAAATTCTGTACCTTGACATTTCTCAAACTATATTATTTAGTAGCACCGGTTTCCCCCACAACTAATACCATCCATTGGGTCTAGGGAAGATTCCTTTATCTCCAATTTCTGACTGTATTAAAGGCACCCCCAAAATGTCAAAGCAGCTGTTGTCAGAGTTCTAAGCTTACATTCTGCTCCTTTCCAAATAAAATCATTTTTTAAAAAAAGCTGAAAAAAGGAAAGAAGGAAAGAGCACCCGCATGCCGAGAGAACTGGAAAGAGCCGTCCACATGAAGACGTACTTAGGCATCCTCATGACTTACCTAGGCAGAATACAATTAAGAAAAGAAACACCAAGCTTTGAACACCTGGTTTCTGGTTTCTTTAAAAGTCATTTCTATTTGACAGTGTAATACTCCTCATCCTCCCCTCCTTTCTCACCTCCCTGCCCACCTTCAAGTATTCTCTTATAAAGTGTGCATACTTGAGGAGGGTGCTCACTACCTATTAAATGTGTAAATGTGCTTGGAAAATCACCAAGGGCTCCTAGATCGGTGTTAGAACTTGACCCGACGTGTGGATCCATGGGATGTGCACAACACTTTGGTGCTGTTACTTTTCATCATTGAAAGATGCAACACACCTCTGAGAGTAGCTTCCTGTAACCACCGTGCTGATGGAGTTATTAAACATGACGGTCAGTGCTGGCTTCTTTGAGCCTCCGGTTGCCAGGCTTCTTGAACCTCTGTACTCCTCTGCTTGTTGCTAGGCCTCCTTGTTCCCCAGGGAAAGGTGAGTGCCCATTCCCACAGCCCCACAATGCAGGGCAATCAGATGCTATAGGGAGTCGAGCCAAGCAGGAACTCAGTTTATTACTGTGAGCATCAGCTTATATAGGTTAAGTAACATGGTGTGATGTGAGGGTACCTCCAACCAATGAGAGACAGCCAAACCCTCCCCTCTGGTTGGAGGGCGTGTACCTTGTTTTTGCTGTCTCATCCTCACTCAAACCCAAGCCAGGCTTTTTCTCTGTCCTACAGGCCTTAAGGTACAGGCCCTGAGATAATGTTGGCCCAACAGTCAGGAGGTCTGGTATGTTAGAACTGCCTGGGAGAGAGAGACCTACAGGTGTTGAACATGTATGGCCTACACTGATGAAAGGTGAAGTCGTCAATTGTAGTGATATTTCATTCGGGTTTTAATAATGCTTTCCTGAAGTTCAGACAGTAAAACAGCCACACTGATCAGCCTTACAGACAGACAGTGGGGACACACACCTTTAATCCCAGTAGCCGCACTAGTTTGCCATAGAGACTGAGCTACTGGTGCACGCCTTTAATTCCAGCCCCAGTAAGGAATATAAGATGGGAGGAGACAGCTCTCAGACACAGTCTCACTCTGAGATTCCTGGAGGCAGGATCGCCATTTTGGACTGAGGTAGAGATAAGAGCCAGTGGCTGGCTACTTTGCTTTTCTGACCTTCAGGTTGAGCCCGATTTCTGTCTCTGGGTTTTTATTAATTGTGCTTTAGTCAACGATTCATCACATAAGTTTAATGTGACTTAGCACCTTTTTGGAGACAAAAGACAGGTAACTCTCTCTTAGCATAACAGATAAATTACATATTATATTTTCCCGTGCTAACAGCCACACAAAAACAAATTTTTCTCACCAGTTCTTATGCTCATGATTACCCAATCATTCCCAAAGTGCGGAAGTCAGGAGGGAGAGTAAAACCCCCCCAGTGGAGACGTTCAGTGGAGCTATAACCGACACCTCCATTATTAAAGACAGATTTACTTTTCTCATTTAATATGTCTGAAATCAGAGGTGTCCTATAATTAATCAAGGGTGTGTCTTAGTTTAACTGGCAGCGTTTTTATTTCTTAATGGAGCATAAAATATCATCATGACTTGTAATTGATGAAAGTTTTAGATTTGATGGAATGTGGTAAGTGGCGAGAACAGACATTGCCAGTGAATTCTCAGGTGTTCCATTAGGTGACCTCCGGGTGCCATTTGAGGGTACTGCTGCCACCTCCACAAGACACAGAAGTCTCAGAGCTACTCGAGCCACCTGGCATGTGTTTAGTCAACATCAGAGGTCTAAAAGTTGGTGTGATCTTGGTGATGAAACACATCTAATTAAACACTTGCTCATTAGGAAGAGGGTTATGCAGGATAGCAACATTGTAAAAAAGAGTATAGATAATTTCTATGGGAACCACCAGGGATATATGTTATTAAGTATAAAATAAGAGCCCCAATCTTTTGATATCAGTCTAGTAAACTTAATAGGAATTAATAGACTGCTTAGGTGTCTCTTGACAACTTCCATTACCAAACTTGCTATAAAACTAAATTACACATCTCTAAGAGAATTCAATCAATACCATATCCAGGTCTCACTGTTTTTATGTGACTTCAAGACAGCAATAAATATACTTTGATTTTTTTGATTTGCTTTAAGTGTTTGAATTCAAGTGAAATATTACAAGTTTAAAAACTAGTGACAGTCTCGTATTTTATTCTTCGAATTTCTCAGGTCTTTGAATTCAGTGACTCTGGGATTTTGTTTATTTATTTTTGCCAACTTATTGCTCATTTCAACCATACAAATGACAGAGAAACAGGAACTCAACGATTACTTCTAAGTAAATAAGAAAACAAGCTTTATGTATCTTACAAAGGATTCCTGGTTTAAAGAAGACTCACGTAGATTTAATAAGAAAGGAATCAATTAGTAAGGGAGCCACTGAGCCCACCATATGCCACAACCAAGATGTAGATGAAACAGGAGAGCAGACAAATCTACCTGGGACTCATGAGCAATATCACAGAAGAGGAAATCAATGGGGAAAAGTTACCAAGTGGTCAGGGCAAGGAAACAGACACCAGATGGAGGAACCACAGCTTGGGCTTGCAATGACAAGGAGGAGGGACCTGAGAGAGGCAGATGCTCTGGAAATCAGCAGGGAGCTGTTTCCCCACCACAGTAAAGATCCAGCTTTGAGGCTAAGCAAGGGAGAAGGCGCCGAAGCACCCTGTGTGTATGCTGAGGAGTGGCTCTTTTTCTCGACCATGGTGGATACTAGTTATGAAATGATGACTTCAAAATATGGCCATGTGATCCTAACCAGCCTCCCTCAGGAAGGAACTTTTGTTTCTATAAAGTGTATGTAAAGCTGCATGGCTTGACATGACAGTTCTTTCCTTGGGTCCACTTTCTAGCTGGTAGTGCCTAAAGAGCAGCAAGCTGTCCTCAGATCAAGCAGAATCAAGGAAGGCAGAAGGAGAAACTGTGAAAGCAGTTTGAACATTTTAAGAGAACCCTCAGTGGGAAAGGGCTCACCAGCCTACAGCTGTCAGCAAGAGAAGGGGATGCATTAAGCCTGTCGACATGTGGGAAGTGGATCCAGTTCGGGAACAGATCTTACACAGACACAGGAACCTGGATTCTTCCACCCTGAATACTTAGGCACAGAGTTGTTAGTTTTATTTAGGACTCTCTCTAGCCAGAGATGGACTGATACCTGTCAAGTACCAGGATTATATAAATGAAATAGGATTTATGGAACAAGAGGTATCTTGCACTGGCGCATATTAATGACGTGCTAACATTTCATGGTGGTTCAGAATTTTTATGACAGGCTTTCACTGCCAAGAGCATAGGGGCAGAATACAGGTGATATGTGTAGTCACACCTTCAAAAGAAATGCAGCCCTGAGTCAGATACGACCCTGACTATCAGGGGACAGATACCTTGAAAATAATGAGTTGGGTTTTTTTATTTTTATTTTTTATTTCTTGCCCCTCCATGCAAATTCTGGCTCCCTGCGGGTCACCGATGGAGATCTATTCCATGTGACCAGGAGCTTGGAGCTGTTGTGAGCGAGACTGGGGTGTTCTTTCAGATCCTTTCTCTAAAATGAATGCAGCATTTTAGAGTCAACAGACTGCAGAGTCTTTCACCTGTGCACTAACTTGTGTGTGATAAAGCCAGAGTCCCTGTCAGAGAAATGATTTCACAGGAGGCTAGATCGCTGCGAGCATGGAATAGCCTTAGGTCCCCTTTACACCTGGAAACGCAGGCATTGGCCACTCCTCTACCTGCCAGGCAAGATTTCTGTCTTCCTTTCCCAAAGCCTAGGCCTTCTATGTGATTATTTTATGTGTTCTTTTGTCCTATTGAGTTATGTATAGCATTTAAGGTTCATTAAAGTATGTGCTTAAGAATCATATCAGCAATATTATAAAATTAGTTTAAACAATATAATACTCAACTCTGTAGTTAATGAGTTAATGAGTTAATAAATATCTTTTATAAACTAATGTTAACTTAGTCAAAAAGAGAAATAGACTAGAAAAATATGGGAAAGACATAATCTTTGGTTTTCAAGATTCAAAACCTGATACTTTTTTTCAACATTTATCTCTGTACAGAGAATCTACTAGGATTACTCAGGAAATGTTTTTCTTTGCATTAATGCTATTGCCTCCACCCTTGACCTTAGAGTGGTCAGCTTCAAGAGCCTTGGGTCAAAAAATTCTGTCCTTTATAAGCAATATAGTCCCAGGTACAAGATGATCAAATGAACAAAGAGTATATAAAATACAGTGTTCTCCAGCTAAAGAGTACAGATGCAAAAAGGAGATTAAACTAGAAAATTCCCCAGGACAGTTGCATCTACAGAGAAGTAGCCACTCCAGAGCCCAGCTCTTCTGACTGCAAGGTCATACTGTGTAGACAACTCAGCTGAAGTTAATCTGGGCAGCCAGACAGGGAGATGGCGGCCCCACGAAACACAACCTAGATATTTGCCTTTTATATGCACAACCTGAGAGCAGAAGAAGGGTTCTTGGGGCAAAAAAGGGGTGCAGAGACCAGGAATGGGAGCGGAAATACAACACAAGAAAATAAATAATAAATGGAGGAGCCATAATAAAAATCCACTGGTTTTATGCTAGCTTTTGAAATTAGCATGAAAAGAAATGACAGTTCAAAAGGAAAGACTGTGCAAGTCCAACGGAATATGCATCATGGCATCAATCTTTCCTTTTGCCTGTCTGCTTCCAGCTGTATTCCAGAAAATGTAATTATAGATGAAAAAGATATTAACTAAACATTAATATTATGTAGCTGTGCTAATACATATATCACAATGTTTGTACACTATTGTGCATTGCATGAAATATAAGCCATAAGTAGAATTGATATGCCAGTTATATGAGTAATAACCAATAACTTTTTAGGTATGGACCAGCCATGCCAATTCTTTTCTGGGAGTTCTCACCAACCCGATGCCCTGTCCCTCACTGTTTTTGTGGTGTTCTTCATTAATGAAGGTGACTAGCCTGTTATACAGAGTCAGGACCTTTTCCCTTAGTCATACAGAGAAAGTTCTTCATTAAGTCAAAATTGTTAAAGAATTCTCTTATTCCCTGTCATATTGTATTTTATGTAGTGGAGTGCTGGGGGCACAAAGGTCCTTGTGTCCACAGAGCACTAGGGAAACCAGGAATGTTAAATGCACAGGGGCCTCTCTTCAATGGAGGAGATAAAATACCTGTTTTCTGCCCAGAAGCTGGGAATGGAGTTTTCTATGACCTGGGGATGTTCTTTGCTGTCTGTGGAGACAGACCTTACCCACTCTTTGCCAAGGAGGTAGACCTCACCCAAATCCCCCAGAATGGATACCAGATTCCCCCTCCCTAGATGTTACCCATCCTTAGGGGAGATGTCATGTGTATTTCATGGCCTGCTGACTATAATGATATTTTAATAAATAAAATGATGTTTTAAAGTTAAGTGATGTTTTAACAAATAAAACTTGCCTAAGATTAGAGTGCTAAACTGGGAGAGGCCAGCGAGTAGTGGCTCATACCTTTAATCCAAGGACTCAGGAGACAGAGGCAGAGGGATCTCTGTTAGTTCAAGGAGACCCTGGCTAACAAGATTGAATCTGTCTAAAAGAGAAACAGAGCTCACACCAAGGTGATCCCAGAAGTTGGGACCCCATGCCTTTAATCCCAGCACTAGGGAGATGGAGACAGGAGTGATGTGGCTGGGTGGAGAGAGGAATATAAGGCAGAAGGAGACAGCAACTCATTGCAGTCTGAGGTTTGATGGAGACAGTTGCAGTATGAGGTTTGATGGAGGCAGATGAAGTCTGGAGATGGAGTCTGAGGACAGGATTGCCTCTTCCATCTGAACATTGGTAGAGGTAAAAGAACTCTCTAATGGCTGGCCTTTCTGCTTTTCTGATCTTCAGCATTAATCCCCATATCTGACTTTGGGATTTCATTATTAAGACCAGCTAGAATTTATGCTACAGCTGACCTCTATGCTAACTCAGTCAGAGATGGCACCAGATCTGAAGCCCTTTAGCTATGGAACCCACCCTCATGGTCACGTGTATTTTGTAAAGGCGTTTCTATGTAGTCATGCCTTAAGCTTTATTGTACACCTGGAATTGGACTGATTGTTGCCTGAAAACCTGGGATGGAAAGGATTACTGCCTGACAACTTTCTCAAACTGTACTGTGTCTTAGATATGCTGGCAATGAACTGTCTGGCACCAAACTCCCCAGTCTGATTCATGTTGACAAAGTCAATCTGAACGGGGTTTTCATTCTCACCTCTTTGTAGTTTGCTTCCTTGCCTGGACACCTGCAGGGGCTCCTCGGTGGAGCCATTGCCTCTTTCACGATTGGTAAGTGGCAAATGGTGTAAGCGAAAGAATCCCTGTTTTCTTTTCCAAATGTTGACTTGTTGCAGCAAGCAGGCGCCAGGAGTCTGTGTTCTTCCTGAGTTTGAGGTTCTCCACCATCGTGCATTGTTCTTGCACATGTTTCTGTCTATCAAGACTCCCACTAAGCATTTATGAGTGTGTTTTGTGTTCCTCTAGTGAGTTTTTGCAGCCTAAACACTCACTCTTTGAATGAGAACACCCCGCCACACGCAATAGCTACGAAGCTTTTCTGCAGTGCTATTTCTGAGAAATAAAATTCTGAAAACTAGTTCACTTTTCCAAATTAACACTTAGGGTTTTATCTTTTTGTTTTTTTAAGCATTACTCTTTCACCCTTCCACCCCCTCAGAAATGGTTTGTTGATGGTTTTATCAGTGGGAATATGGTAGTTTATAAAGGAACTCCTGGAACATTAAGCTCTATATGATGTTTTCAGACATAAGATGCTTACCTCAAGACAGCAGCGTATTTCTTTCTGTTCTTCATGTTTTCTCTAAAGTTTCTTCTCAATATCCTGTGTCTTCTCACTGTTATGAATAATAGGAGCATTTCCTATAGCATCCTAGCTGACTGCTCACTGTACTTCTCACTATTATATAATAATTTCATGACTCTCCTGCCATTAAAATATAAATTGATTCTCTAAGGCTTTTAATTAAACAATGAAGTAACTGTAAATACAGAGTCTGCCCACCCCTTTCATATATTTTAATGTTACCATCTTTCCAGTGTTCTATAATTGTTATTATTACCATTACTACTGCTTTATGATGTAAAGGAACAAACTTAGAGCCCTGTCGATGCTGAGGATGTGCTCTACCTACCACGGAGTTACATCTCCATCCCTCAACTTTCTATGGCATGTTTCTGTTGTTGACACACATTTGTACTTAGAGCACAATGTTAAAGAATAATAATAACAAATGTTTCTCTTGTTCTTTAGTAAGAATACTTCCAATGATTTACTAAGCATTGTTCCTGCTTTGGGGAAATTATAATATAAATGATCAAAAGGAACTTACCAAAATTTAATATACATTCTTGATAAAAACACATAAGGATCAAGCCAGGCAGTGGTGGCACATGCCTTTAATCTCAGCCTTTTATTGGAAGAGAGAAGCAGGCAGATCTCTATGAGTTCAAGGCCAGCCTGGCCTACAAAGTGAGTTTCCAGGACAGCAAGAGCTGTTACACGGAGAAACTTTGTCTTGAAGGAAAAAAACCCACAAGGAACAAATCAGTATGTCTTTCATCTATTATATCTCTCTTCTGGGCTCTGGTGAGCGCTCACATTCCAATTAAGTGTGGTATTCAATTGTTACCAGCAAGGGTATGCTGCACGGTTCTCAATGGTTCTCATGCCCTGTCTACATCTTTATAAATATCCCTCCAGAAGCTCTCTGAGACACCCAAGGATGACCATGCTGCTGTGGGAGCCCATTCTGCTCCTTCAGCCAATAGCCTTTAAGATACCAGCCCACTTGGGCGTGGTCTCTTATACTGTAAAAATACTGGTAAACGTGTGCCCACTCTCTTGCTTCCAGCTCCCGCTTCTGGCTGCTAGACTCTGTTCCTGTTCATGCAGAGGACTGTTGTCTAGGACAGTGATCTGTAAGTTTTCCCCTTAAATAAATAACCCTTTTATTATTCATAATTCTGAACTGGTGTGGGATTGTTTTGTGACTTACATCATCACCATACCTTCTGTCCAGTGGGAACTAAAGCTGACACAGGGATTTTTCATTTAAACCTATATCCTTTAATTATACATACCAAAGCTGATCAAAGAGCCTGTCTTCAACAGGATAAGGGTAAATGTGAATGCAAATCAACATGCTGCCCTCTTTATCTTAGCTTTAAAGATTATTTGTGCTAATTCCCATTCTTGTTTCCATCTTTACAGTTGTAACAGTGGTTTCAGGCATAGATCAGTTGCTGGTCCCAGGACCACACTTGCAGTGGTGCATGTAGAGGACATTGGATTCACTGGTCCCAAGATCACAGTGGCACATGGAGAGGACATTGGATTCACTGGTCCCAGAATCACAGTGGCACATATAGAGGACATTGGATTTGCTGGTCCTTAGAGATTGGAAAATGCTTGCTATTATTGCATCAGGATTTCATTCTGGAGAAGCTTACATGGCTTCCCTTGTGTTCTTCAACAGGCTCCAGTTTGTTTAGTCTCTTTTCTCCTTCAGATTTAGGGTTTGGTTTACTGTAGTGTGCTTTTCTTCCTTTGAGCTATAATTTGCATACAATAAATTCACACCTCTAGTTTCAGCTAATGTATATGATTATAACTTCTATTCCAATTAAAACTCAAAACACTTTTACCATCTCCAGAACTTTCCTAGTATCCTTTGACATCAATCCAGATTCTCTCTGGGATCCCGGATTTCTGTCAGCATCCACTCTTTTGGCGTATTATATAACCCACAGAGGTAAACATGACAGAGGAAATCATGTGATTTTGTCTCTGGCTCTTTCTCCTGATCTGCTTTGGTATCAGTTTTGGTGTTCCATTTGTCCAGAAATTTTTACATGTTGTCAACAGGTATTAAGATGTATCTGCATGAAGCTGTGTGCTGCCATTTATTAGGGTTGTTTTTAATCATTATTTTCTGTGTTCATTTCTTATGTCATCTTTTTCCTCCCCAAAGGTTCTACTCTCCTGTAGCTGCCACTCACTGTCCATCAACAGTTGATGCTCTTCAGATCAGTTATAATCAAGGTGTTCCTCAAAGTCCTTCCATTTCCCTGTGTTTATAAAACAGACCCCAAAGATCCGACTCCAGCTAACTCTCCCAATGACATAGACCAACTTAACTTCCCTGCTCTGATCCTCAAGACTCAGCTGAGCATTTTATGTACTTTAATTGACCTTAATTGAAAAGCTTTTGAACCATTGATTACAGTGACAGATTTGATGATGACACTTTCTTATATGTTTTCATTGTATCCTACATAAATATGAAAATAAAATCTCATGAGAATGCAGGGTATTATCTTTTTAGTGTGTAATGAATTCACTTTAATAATCAAATTTCTTTTCCATTTTGGTCTTCATAATTGTGAATGTCATATTAAAATCTAGACTCTCTGATTTCCTCCATCCTTGTGCAATCATTAAACATTTTCATAATTTTCATAGTCTTATCACTCATGTATCTAGTGATTTTATTTATCTAACTATTTAGGAGAAGCCTGATTTCTTTCCTATGAATGGTCAATATCCCTTATGAATGAATGGCTATCCATGAAAATATCAAGTGACCGTCCAAGTCAGAATCCTTTAAATTTTCTCATTCCTATGCCTTTCTGATCTTTTTTAACAACTGCAATATTCTTATCTCACCTCCAATGCCTTATTAACTAAAATGTTTTATTATCTGTATTCTAATTATCAAAGTTCTATTCTTCTTTCAATAGTCAATTTGAACTTTGACTTTTACATAACATTTTCCTCACACACATTATGTTGAGGAAAATATATAAAACTTACCTTGAAGCCACAGAAGGATCAGTGAGATGGGCTGCCACACTAGCTGCTGTGCTGAGGCTCAGGTACCAGCTCCAGCATGGCCACAGGTGTAGGAAGTAAGAAGGGCTTCTCTCTCTCTCTCTCTCTCTCTCTCTCTCTCTCTCTCTCTCTCTCTCTCTCTCTCCTCCATGCTCTCCCTCTTTCTCCCCCTCCTTCTCATAAGGAGATTTTTGCATAACGCTGTTCCTCCCAGCTATTCCTGGCTACAGTTGGCTGCCTAACTGCTCATAAATTATGTATATGAGAAAATAACAACATTCCCAGTATTGATTTAAAATAATCAGCTTAAATTCCCTGAAGCTGGATGTGAGATTAGTTCCCATGAAGCCCATAATCATGAGGCAGATTGTGGAATCCTAAACAAAACTCAAGATTCTCTTGGGATGGAAAAGGAAGATGAATTTATATCGGACTAATCAATAGCGAATTCTGTAATTGTGATCACTCTCCAATAATTCCTACAGCATTTTGGATATATTTTCAGTTGACATGCATTCTTGTGCTCCGGTTATCCATGTATTTACCTCCTGTCTATTTCCCACTAGCATCCAGATGACTGAAGACTGAGAGCTATATTGGACACTTGTAGATTTAAACCCATATTAGTTAAGTTCCTTGTTTTCCTCCTGGACAGCATGGTATGAAAGCGATGTCTCTTTGAGTTTGTTTCTATAGCAGATACTTTTGCAAAGCTTCATGTTTGACTGTGTCCTTGCCTCCCGCTAATTATGCTCATTGGCTCACACCTGTCAAGAAGATGCTAGAAAGGGGTCCTGTAAGTCCTTAGGCTACAAATGAATCCCTCATTCATGCTCAGACTCTCTCCCTGTTTCCACTTGTAGAATGACTAACAGGGGCTAGTACAAACTGAAGCTAAAGGACAAAGATTTCCTCTGTAAAAAGGTAACTGGCTCACACCTGGATCCCGCTTGTGGCCCAGGCCTCATTAGCACCATTTTCTAATCCTGCAGAGAGCTCGCAGCCGGACCTCCAAGAGCAGCGAGAACAGCAGGCACTCTGTGCCCAACAGCAGCCAAGCTTTGCCTGGCGGAGCCAGGGAACATCTGGTAAGATTCTGCACCATAGGGTGGCTGCAAAACATTCGATGTTTGAATTAATGAATCCCCCAAGCTCACCAAACACCATTGGAAGGGAGAAGACTCCTCCATCAAAGCCGGGTCCCCTCCTCCACTGTCAGCAGCAGTTAAACTTCAAATGATCCCAGCGGCCCCTTTCCTCCCACAGCAGGAGCACAATCAGAGCACAAGTAGGCTGGTGTTCCCCAGAGCCATGAGACACTCTATTTATTTCGAAGAGAAATCAAGCCAGCCAGCTTTTATGTGAAGATATTCCCTGGAATGCACAAACACCACTTTCTTCTCCATCGTGGAAGAAAAGATACACTGTCATTTGGAACACAGGTGAAACAAATAAAAACATTCCAAAATCCCTGAGAAATAAGGCTGACCAAATTTCTGGCAACTGCTCTAACTAGAGACACCATCAACTCCACGTTAAAGACCTAGGATGTCCTTAAGTGTTAATGTCAGTTGGTAGAGGGGCACTAACCAGTATGCCTCCTGCCAAAATGTTTGCACACGCATACACACGCATTCCTCCAGTTGCCACCCACAAAGCTGCTTCCAGAAATGCCATGGCGAAGTCAGGATCGTACAATTTCCTCAGGAGTTTGTGTGTGCATCTTTTCCAAAACTTTGAACACATTCTCCTAAAGCCAAAGACATCTGCTTTTCTCACACCAGTAGAGCTCATGAGCCTAAGCAATGGCCTGGCAAATGGCTTCAGGGAACTGCTCTCAAAGAACTAAAGGTATATCAACAACTTACTCTCTTACTCTGATGCCTTTACATTAAATATTTATGAGATATTATAGTTTCTAAACAAACAGGTAAAGAATTTTTTTAATAGGGAATTTGAGGGAAAGGGACTCTGTTTTGTTTTGTTTTTTAAACCAGTGCTTTTCTGAAGAGATGGCTCAGTTGCTGGAGGGCTTGTCATGCAAGCACAGAGACCTGAGTCCATGTCCTCAGTGCCTATATAAAAAAGGTGGGAGTAGCAACAGAAATCTGCAATCCCAGAACTGGAGAGGCCAAGACAAGAGCATCCCTGAAGCTCACTGGACAGCTAATCTAGCCAGATAGCAAGATCAGGTTCAATTAGAAATTCAATCTCTAAAAATAAAATGGTGAGTATTAGATTAAGATGCTCAACATCAGCCTCTGTCTACACACACACATTACATATGCACACACACATCACACATGCACACACACACATCACACATGTACACACACATGCTCACACACACTCACGCATGCACAATACATCACACACATCACACATGCGCACACACACACAGCACACATGCACACATACATCACACACATTACACATGTGCACACATGCACACATCCATCACACATGCACACATGCATCACACAAATACACATACCACATGCACGCATACTCACAGTAAAAATATTAATAACAAAGTTTAAAAGGCATTTCACGTGAGTACCTGTGTTACAGTAACCAAATGAATAATTAAGCGAAGGAGGGCAGTGTGGCTTCTTTTTTTTTGCAGTCTGATAGTAAAGAACTTCCTTAGCCCCTCTGAATGTGCCTCCTCACTCATACTTTACAGAAAGCAGTAGTTTCTCCTTTGTAATAGAATCAAGATTAAAAGTGACAGTCTACACAGTGAGCACCACCTTCGATACATTGTAACAACTTAAATGTTCACCCCTACAACAATCCCCATAGCTCAGCTTCCTCTTGACATGATAAAAAGGCCCTGGGAAAGATAGGACATGTCTTAAAGTAAAAATATGACTTGAAGACAGAGGTATGCTCATGATAAAAGTTATTCTGTGTCAGGTGGCCAGAACAATAATACCTCAATAGTGACAAACCAGGAAGAAAGAGTGAACTAAAGCCAAAGACTCACAGTCTTAGTTGAAAAGCTTGACTGAAAGCCAGATCCATTGCCTGGAAGTCATAACTGCCTTCTAGATAAAGTGAATCAGCAAGCCATAGTAGGCACACTGAAGGGGGGGGAGTCTCCCCAAACAGGCATTGCTGAACGTCCAAGTGTTCCACCACAGGGAGAGAGAGGTGAGCCCCCTCCATTAACCGTGCAATCTCGCTGCACACACTTTAACTGATGTGTGTAAAAGACACATGATTTCCATTCTTTTCCAAAGTCAACACAGTCATGTGGCATAGAATGACATTTTTGTGGATGACCACAAATGCAAGAATAGTTCCACAGGAGTCCAAGGGTGCAAACGATTACATACTGGTTCATATTTCCATCATACTTTCCATTGTGTTACAACCACCTACAGCAGTCAGGAGGAAAGCAGACTGTGTAGCCAGCCAGCCAGCCAGGAGCAACAGTCTATACCACACAGACCCCAGGCACACCAGACTCAGACTACGTGAGTAGACTGTGATGGTCACTCATGATGAAACCACCTAGGACATAACAGATTGCTCAGAACATGTCCTGCTGTCAAGCCACACACAACTATCTTTGAGGATGAATTCTAACCTCTTTCTTCCCCATTATCCTCCCTTTGCTTTCTAAGGTTGCTGCTTTCACAGTCTGTTTTTTAATTAAAAAAAGAGTTTCTTTTTCATTTCACATACCAACCCCAGCTCCCCCTCCCTCCCCTTCTCCTGCCCCCACTCCCTCCCATCCTACCCCTATCTATTCCTCAGAGAGGGTAAGGCCTCCCTTGGGGCGTTAACAAAGCCTGGCATACCAAGTTGAGGTAGGGCCAAGACACCCCAACCCCCATATCAAGGTTGAGCAAGGTATCCCACCATAACAAATGGGCTGCCAAAAAACAGTTCATATACCCAGAATAAGTGCTGGTCCCAACTGCCAGCCCCCTCACCTCAACAGACCAAACCACATAACTGTCACCCACATTTGGAGGGCCTTGTTTGGTCCCATGCAGGTTCCCCAGCTGTCAGTTCGGAGTCCATGAACTCTCACTAGCTCAGTTCAGGTGTCTCTGTGGTTTTCCCCATCATGATCTTGACCCCTTTGCCCTTATAATCCCTCCTCCCTCTCTTCAACTGAACTCCAGGAGCTCAGCCCGGTGCTCGCTGTGGATCACTGCCTCTGCCTCCATTACACACTTCATCTTCAGCACAGGACAAAAGCACACACTCTCAAAGTAGCTGATGCCTGCATTCTACTTTTCGTATGCTAAGCATAATCCAAAATGTCTCATATTTAGAAAACTGAGGTTTCAAAAGATTAATCTCCTTGCCTAAGCTCACAAAGGTCATGCATTGCAGAGCTACCATCCACATGCAGACAGTCTGGCCCCAGAGCCTGTGATCTTAATATCTTCACTTTGTTATATTAAATATGGAGCAAATGTTGCAAATATTCATACTTCATTCAACAAATATTCATTAAGGTCTATTATGGTAAGGTACAAAAATAAAATCTTAGACCTCAAAGACCAAAGAGTCTGGTGGATAAAGTAATTGCCTGCATAAATAATTCAAATGCGAAGAAGCATGTGCTAAATACTAATGAGTAGTGTAGGTCTCAGCAAAGAGCAAGTGGCTCCTGTATTTCCATGAGAAGTTTTCATGGAAAAATCAGAGCTCAAGCTGGGCCGTATGGAATTATTGTGTTACAATCACCTTCATCCAAGTTGTTATGAAAATTGTCAGAGTATATATTTTTCATAGTGATGCATGAATTAATATTGATTAAAAATGATGGTGACCGAATGTCCACACTCATTAGAATAGCTACAATAAAAAGACCAATAACACTAAATGTTGGCGAGGATGTAGTACAACTGGATTTCTCATACATCACTGATGGTCACAGAAATGGTACAGCTTCTTAGAGAAATAAAACGGTATTATCTGTGAAGCTAAACATACACTTACCATAAGACTCAGAAATGAAAATATGTAGCTATCCATGAGAACACTATTCAGAACAGCGAAACAGCTCAACTCACGTCAGTGTGCAAACTGTAAAATCCTTCTCTGCAACATAAAGGACACAGTGGGCACGATAACATGAGGAAGTCCCCAAACATCAACCCATGCTGCTATAGACAGCAAACCTAAGCGACTACACACTTGTGTCCTTTAGTATAAAATGTTACACTAGGCAAAACAGTGACAGCAGATCAAGGTTCCCATACCCAGCTACCAGAGGAGGAGACAGACTCTCCTGAGGAACAGAGAAATTGCAAGGAGGTGAACTCGTCCAGAAGAAATTGTAGTAAGCAGACTCATGCCTACTTACTAGATGCCAAGTCTTGATTATGACACTGACGACAATAACTGTATAAAGTTTACCATTGGTTAAGTGGGTGAACTTTTGTTGTTCATAATTTATACTTCATTTAGCTGGTACACTGCCCCCCAGAACAGTCAATTAGATCAGGGGCTCCAGTGATCTGAGCATCAATACTTTTCTAAATTTGCTCAGAAACTCTTAATATATAACCAGGATAGAGAATCCCAGTTTATGGAAAAAGCACTATGAACAATTGTACATATACATGAATGCATTTTCTTTTACAAATAAAAATGCTAAGAGCAAAACAGTGTGTTGAAGGAATACATGGCTAGATCGCAGCTGCGTTGAGAGTAAAGATTAATCTAGAAAGAGAACTCAGGGAAGATCATAGGTCATACTTTCTCATAGTGAGTGGATGTTCTGGGCCACTCATCAGAAAAGCAATTTGCTCTTTGAAAACGTGGAGAGAAAACATCCTCTGTGCTTTGAAGTGAAAACATTTTTAATGCTCATGTCTTTTAAGTGATATGATTATTGCAACTGGTAATATTCATGTGTTATCGTTGTATCAGGGTATTGATGGGGGCTGTCCTGTGTCTTGCAAGGGTTATGAGCAGAGAAATTATTATGCCTCTATGTGGTCTTAAGCAGTCCTCTGTTCCTGAGCTCAGTGAATTTCTATTTAGCAATCTGTAAACCTGAGAATTAAGTTGTAGGATTTCTTAGACTCCATCCAGCTTCTGCCTATTCCTTCATACACCAAGGAATTGAACTTAGGGGAAAATGCCATAGTGGGAATACTGGCTAGGGTGGGGTCTCAAGAAAAGGGAAGAGCAAATCTCCTGAGACATGCTGGCTACAGTGTTTGCTCAGGGGTCAGATGGTGTCTGTCATTGCAGCTGCGTGCCCTTTCTCACTCTGCAGACCCATTTCTCCTGTTAGTTTGTTTTCCAGTGGTCCAAAAATGGCAGCCCCACAGTCTGTCACTCCAACTTGGATCCCCAAGTGTGTGAAAGAATTTAGTTATTGATAAAGCTGTCCTCTGATCCATTGTGCATCAATTCCTGACGCAGTCATCTCTTCAGGGACATTTTTGAGAGATGCTGGTCATTAGGGGTATTAAAACCTCAGTACCACTCCTTCCTATGTAAGGCAGGCAATGGAGCTGTCTCACTAGCATCTTGCGGTCCAGTTGTTGCCTGTGCTGCTGATCTTGCTGTTCTTGGAGAGTCTGTACTTTTATTATCTGACTACAACTTCTTCAGGTGTGTGCATTGCATGTGTGTATGCTGATGTGTATGGGTGCTTGTGTATGGATATGGATATGTGTGTGTTTATGTGTGTGTGTGTAGACTTCAGGTGATAATCTACTGCTTACTACAATTTCTTCTGAAACAATTATCAACGTATTAAATATTATTCAAGTATAAAAGACTTCTCAAATGTTTGTATTCCATCTTAAAAGTTAATATAGGACAAGAAAAGAAACAATTTGCACCTGACTATCTGGCTATATCAGTAATATTTTCTGATTTGTGCAGGAAAAAATCTCAGTCATTACAGAAAAGATACAACATAAAAATTACAAAAGCGGAGACAAATTTTTCAAGGGAACAATATGCCAAGACAGAGAATTTTTCCTTTTCCAACCAAAACTATCAGTGATGATCAAGAAACAAAGATTGCAGTACTGACATTTTATGAAACCTAACCTAACAGTTATTTTTGCAAGCCATGCATTGCATTAGAATTTCAACTCATGAAGTCCTGATAAGTGCATAGATTGATATAGGAGCTAATCCAAGCAGAAAAGTTTAGCCCTACGAAGTCCTCTAAGACCATACACTTTACTTTCAACAGAGACTGGGGACTTTCTACAATTAGCTTCTAGTACAAAGATACAAGCACAGGTCTAAAGGGAAGACAGACAAGACAGGGCCTTCACAGCACACACTTACCTTGCTGAGAATAAAGACTCACAACTTGAAACCTAAGCACAACTTTGCTCCACTAGACTATGTGTAGGATTGATTGCATGCATAACAATTGTGTGCACACATGCACACACACCACAGAAACATATAAATATTTAAGGTAACATTGGAATAGTCCATGCAGATCATTAAGAGTGCACATTTAACTTTTTTTTTTTAATCTAAACTCCTTTGCTGTCATTATAAAAATAACTTCTGCCACCAAGAAGACAAGAAACGGTGCAGTTTACTGTGCATTTCTGTTGGTCTGTGTCTGCTTCCTCCTCCCTGTATCTCTCTTCCTCATTTGACAAACTTTAAGTAGAACTGAAAAACATTCCTTGGCATTTCCACACTAACACCATTTCCCCTAGAAGCATTTAAACTTACATTGGAAAGAGATTTTGCCCACATATGAAACTTCTATCAAGTTTGGTGGACTTTTAACCCCTTCTTAGACAATGACACAGCATCACCAGCTTGAAATGCAAAGTTACTTATTAAAAATCAACAAGAAAATAGCTCCCAATATACAGGAAGAAAAGGCCTGGCTGTTATCTCTAGACTGCATGCCTCATCAGAGCACAAGCAGCCGCTTCCTTCGGTGGTGGTAGAACAGTAAATCTGAAAGTGTGGTGATTCAGCTATGGGATGGCTAAGGGGCCAGAAAAGCACAGAGAAACACTGGGTGAAAAAAATGAGTTGCTGACCAGCTAAGGTTACTAGCCAGTGCCAAAGGCTGCGGCAATATAATCATCCCTGCTTGCTCTACAAGAGAAACTCAGTATTGCCTTAATTACTTTGCTCTTGTCAGCCACTGTATTCCCACTGTAACAGTACCTCCAGCAAGCAAAAAGGCAGCATTGTTTATATACAAATTTTTATTATCTAAGGTATCATACATACCCCCTCCTGTTAATCAAACTATGAAAGTTAGCACAAGTTTTAACGAACGGGCTAGCCCCACGTAAGGGCACCAGGTGTTGATAAACTGGGTCGGTACAAATAAATAACCAAGCCAGCTCAATAGGAATAGGTATTTTTAATGACTAAAAAGGGGGAAAACTCACGCTACAAGGGTGGGAGGTCCAGAGGTCCGAAGACACCACATGGAGAGAAAGCACACCTGTGTTCTCTCCGTTTATCTAACTGGGGGTTCAGGTAGCCACACCCCAACTGGATGTGATTGGCTGATAATTTCCCTCATCATCTAAGTCACTAAACATCTGGCTTAGGACCCAGGGAGGAGCCACTCTTAAAAATCCATCTTTCTAGGGGGGGACTCATGCCCACCTACCCCGTTGATTCTGGAATTTTGTCTTGCTTGTGAGAAGTGATCACCATGAATATGATATCGAGGTCCCCTTCTCCCCCAAGGCTCAGCTTATCTCAGAGGCAGAAAGGTTGTAAGAGCCAGGAGCAGTGAATGACCAGAAGGAAATACTTTCTAGACCAAACAGGACAGCTTTCTTATGTACTCATGGCAGTTGTGAAAGAATACACAAGATGTGAGCATAAGCCGTTACTAATTTATAGCTGCAGGGACACAGAGTCGGTTTTCTTTAAGCATGTGGCCCCCGGTAACTTAATCATGCTCTAGATGTCCTCATACTTGGGTAACACTTGACCAAATACCTTCATACAGCAAGTTGAGGAAGAATGGAAGGATTCATTTTAGCCCATGGTTTGGAAGAATATGGTCCATCATGGCATGGAAGGGACACGGAAGCGGGGGCATGTCCAGCTGGCCACATTGCATCTACAGTCAGGAAGCAGAGAGAGACAGTGGTGGTGTTCATTTGGCTTCCTCCTTTTCCCCTTTTCATTCAGTCTAGATCTCCCTCTCTAGTCCAGCTTCTCTGTAAAACACCTTCTTTTGCTGGCTTTTGGAACCCTGCTCCTTATTCCTTGTTCCTCACTTTGCCCAGTCTTAATGGTGAGGTGCTTAGTCTTAGTTCAACTTGCTATACATGCTTTGTCTCTATCCATGGGAGGCCTGCCCTTTTCTGAACAGAAATGGAGGAGGAGTGAAAGGGGGCTGGGAAGGAGAAAGGGAGGAGCTGGGAGGAGAGGAGGGAGGGGAAACTGTGCTAGGATGAAAAATGAACTTCAAAAATGGAAAGAGTAAACCCAAACACCCAAAAATGTAACCACAGGCTTACTAGATAATTCACGTCGTCCAAAACAATCCATCACAGTGCTAAGCACTCAGCCCACATTTCTATCAACCTCGTGCGGAACCTGGCACTTCCGAGACCAGCTCCTTCCGTAGTCATATGTTCCCGCTCCCGGTCAAACAGCTTCCAGCTTCCCAAGAATGACATCTGTACCTCCAGATGTTCATGTTTTATCAGGCCCTTCTCAGCCATTTTGATCGGGGTGCATGTACACAAATTATATCATAAATCTCCCCACACTTCATGCACTATATCAAATATGAGAAACTGCCAAATTTACGCCGAGCTATATTAAGTCTAGGGAACGTAACTTGAGATTTAACACGCTATTTATAAGGATCCGCTATTACTCTAATCCCCCAATTAATACAAGCTAGCACCGCTGTACAGATTTATTATGGACCGTATGCTCTTTAATTATCATTGCCTCCCAAAGATCCCAGTCTGCACATCTGCGGGCGGGCGATGTGAGCTGCTGTCCCGTGTCCCTGCCTCAGCAGGATCTGTTAACTGTTTTTCAGCCGGGCACCTTGGTGAAGAGTCGGCTCCAGCCATGCTTCAGAAGAGAGATTGAAATCAGGGAGGCTGCTAGGAGCAGACGAGAGCCCTATCCGTGGTGCAGCGCATCTCTGCGTCCGCTATTGGCTGAGTAGTTTTAAATTGAAGATGGCAATGTTTGGTCCCACGCTTCAGTCATTACAAGTGGAACTAATGAGTGCGGACTTCCTCTCTGGAAGCAAATGGGCCTGCAGGGTGCGGAAAACACTGATACTCTTCTCAGACTAACACACGCCGTCCTGGCTTTACACCTTTCAGACCTAACAATCGAGGGAGACATGCATTCGTGGGACTTAGATTACATTTGTAAAGGTTTAAGCTATAATTTTAAGCGAAGTTCTACTTAGTTCTCTACATCACAAATGGCCAGTTCTCAGAAACTGTTTTCCTCTTATTGACCATTAGTATTCATAGGGTCCCAATCTCTTTCTTCCAGTTGAACCAGGAGGTGTAGTATCAAGACATAGGCTTTTCTGAGCCAGTATAGGCATGAGTAAAGGATGGGGAGTCTAACAGAAAGAAAACTTATAGACCAGGAGGCAGACAAAAGAAAAAGATAGCTTGGAAGCTCTTCTATTTGTTTTAGGAAGGGTTTGAGCCAAAAGGCCTTTTTAACCAGCTCTCCTCCTGTAGCCCATTGTGGTGGATGGTGGGGCTTCTAGAAGTCATATGGTTTTAAACAAAACTTTAAGTGTCAAATGTGGGACATCTTTTTATAAGTTGGCTAGAGATCCTCTAAAAGCTCCCTGAACAAAAAAGGCTGTTGCCGTTGCTCTTGGTTGCTCACCGGAACTAAAGGCCAAAGCTCTATTGCCAACGATACCACACGCTTCTTGTGCGAGGCATAGAGAGAACATCTGGAATTCCTCTGAAAGCTTTCTCCATGGTGGTGAGTGTTCGCAACACTGGAAGGCGTCATGCAGACCACTGGAGGAAAGAAGTCATCGATGGTCTTACCTAGATGTACACTCTGCATGCTACAGGGCTGACCTACAAAGCAAGATCTGCCTATGGCATGCAATAGTGACAACTAGTTTAGAGGTGACCAACCATTATCTGATTGGCTTTCAGACCTGCCCAATGGGAGACAAGAAATATTTGGTACTGTAAACCAGGTCATAACTTTGGAGGTTACAGGCTCTGTGTGTCAGGGGTGTGGGATTTGCTGCTGCTATTTTGCTAAATGCACATGCCATCAAACTGTCTTAGGAATACTTATGTTTATGGCCATAGACAAAGTTTGCTCTCAGCCTGGATCAGAGAAACTTCTTCTTACCCTAGGCAACAGTTAATGTAAAAACTGATAGCTGGCCAAGGGGATAAGAGTAAGTAACTGTTGAATATTCAGCCTTAAAGGGGATATCTATGCTACTCCTTCCAAGGCCCACAGAATGTTTCAGTGGAACAGGCAGAAAGGTTGTAAAAGCTGGAAGATGGAAAGGGATGCTGTGAAATACCATCTTCTGAATATGATGTAATTGTTTCTTGAATAAAAGGATTTAGCCATGAAGTAACCCAGGAAAGCAGATGCTTGTTGGGTATTTTGCAACTTAACACAAACAAAGACTGTTTTAATAATTCATTCTAGCTCTGAATATTTTATCATAAGAAACAGCTTGAGAATCAGTCTCTTGCTTTGAAAATTTCCTTACTACTTCCAAGATTGTCTTCCTAAAAAACATTCAAAGGCAAAACTCAATGAGTAGCGTTACTGAAATATGTAAAGGCAAGACTAGTCTTGGAAAGCTAGGGGATGATTAAGAACAAAGCTATAAGTCTTCCTACAAAATTTCAATACTAACTATAGAGCAAAAGTCCCTTCGACAGTGGCTTCAGTTCAAGGATCACAGTAAACCAAAGACAGAACTAAAGGCCTAGAAACAAGTCCACATTGTCACGGTCACCTGATAATAAAGGTGTCAATGCAGCTGGGTCTGGTGGTACAGGTCGATAATCCCAGCTGTTAGGGAACCTGAAGCAGTGAAATCACCATTTCAAGGACCGCTTGAGCTACGTAGAAAGCTCAAGACTTGCCTGGGGAACTTAGACCCAGTCTCAAAATAAAAATATTAGAGCCAACAATAGAGTTCAGTGGTAGAATCATTTCTTACCACGCACAAGGCCATAGGTTAAACACACAGACAGATACACACACAACCTGTGCATACACCAACATTGTCATCCCAGCACACACACAACTCTTTTTATACTTTGTTAATTTAGCTAACTCTTTCCCAAATGACTTTGGTGCATATCAAAAATGTTAAGAAAATATTCCTAAACCTCACCTTTCCATTTCCTATCAGAAAACCCAAAATTTTGTCTCAGGACTGAAGTTACTCACCTCATATGAGCCTTCCAGCCTTGGTCTCTCCTCCAGAGCTTCCTGCATGCACCATGATCTGACTTAAAATGAGTCACAAGAAACGTGTTGTTTGTAAACAAAGCATCAAAGTTTCCATTGGACTGTCCAGAAAAAGAGAAAACCGAGTGGCCCTTGACTAGTCCTAGTGGGGCAAAGTTGGAAGAAGTCAGTAGAGCAGAGGTGTGTTTATATCCTACATGCTTCTAGAGAGTGAATCATACATGTGCCATGAAGTGGTGGCTTGCCGATGACATGTCACACAACAGCAAGTCATTAAGACCTTAAGGCTTTATTTTTCCAAGAGTAGATAAATTCATTTCAATGGCATTACCAATCAGCCATGTAGCCAGGAGACTGCAATCACATAGTAAAATGTTAGGGTCACATGCCTAAGTAACTAAAATTCTCAGGTACTAGGAATTATATAACAGGATTTCTGGCCCAGGAACATGGCACTGAAGAACTCCAGAAGTAAAAATACCTACAAACTTGTACCTACAAATTTGTGACAGATGGAAATATTGAAGATTTGTACACAGTGATGGCTAATTAGAATTGTCCACTTGACAACATCTGGAGTCAACTAGAACCTTAGAAGCCGGGCATATCTATGAGGGGCTTTCTTGACTGGATCGTCGGAGACTGGAAGACCCACCCTAAATCTTGGCTAAGCCTTCTGGTGGCAGACCGCATAAAGGACATTGAAGAAGGAAGCTTTTGTTCTTCACCTGCTTGCCCTCACTATTGCTGGCCAGTCCATCCTCTACTGCTGAGGCAGTACTTCGCTGATGTCAGAACCCACTTTTCTGGACTCCAACATAGACCATCTGAGACCTCCAGACTTGTGAATGCAGCAACCACCAGACTCCCGTTCCCTTAGTCAGAAGCACCAATAACTGGACTACTCAGAGCACAGCTTATAAGCTCCTCTAATAAATCACCTTTTGATATATACGGTTTTATTCTATTGGTTCTGTTCCTCCAGAGAACCCTGACTAAT
Organism: Ondatra zibethicus; assembly: GCA_004026605.1. Classification (NCBI taxonomy): domain Eukaryota; kingdom Metazoa; phylum Chordata; class Mammalia; order Rodentia; family Cricetidae; genus Ondatra; species Ondatra zibethicus. The sequence goes on along the minus strand of PVIU01000598.1, from coordinate 186,496 downwards.
ATATACTTTTTTCACCAAGAGGCATAAAATGAATAAACAGTCTTTCTGATACTGCCCACACGTTTTAGTGCATCTTCTATTTTTAGTGTCTTTTTCAAATTCATACATTTCTTACCATAATATTTATTTTACTTTATAAGACAGTCAATGGGTGGGAAATTATAGCTAAACATTGAAATATGCTTTTCAAACCCTTCAAAAGTAACATATACTTTTGAATAAGATCATCTTAAATCAGCAAGATATACCAAGTAATATACTTATTTATATAATGTTAGCTGGTTGACTTGACCAAAGGTATGTGTCATTGAAACAAAGACACTGTACATGTAAAATGACTTATGCTACACTAATCATGTTTTCTTTCAATAACACCTTTGCTTTTATTATTTGACTATTACAATTGAATCTAGAAGATCACAAAGAGATAAAATTCAAAGACTACAAGGCTTTAAATAAACCCAAAAGATCACCTTATCCAGTCTTCACTTTATACATGGATATATAAGAAAAAAAAAAACAACTACAATCATTACTACGTAAAGTCCCCACAAGTGATGATGTCAAGGGCACACAGCTCCCAAATGAAGCTCTCAGGTGATGAACATGACCCAACAATGCAGAAAACATCCTCGTTTGACTCTAACTTTCCTGGCCAGCCCTGATAAACACCAACTTTAAGAAACAAAGATTGTCTATAAAGGGGGATGTTCCAATGCAAACAAGAGAAGATCTACCACACTCATTCCCTTTTCCAAGCAAAGCTTAAGCTTCTTGGTTTGTTCCTCACATCTGGAAACAGCTACCAGCAATTTCAAGGCAAACAGAAAACCGAAATGAATATGTCTTCACTGTGCTGACTTCGTAGAACACCTACTAGGTATAATCAAAGAGTCACCCCATGTTAACATCAATATGTATATTGTTTCCTGAAGCCAACAACTGAGCTCTCTAGGATGGAGTCCTCACTCCCCATACTCCCTATTTGGTCCTACATGAGACCTAACTTCTCTGTGCCTTAGTTGTCCCACTCTGATCAGCTGAGAGAGTAATAGCACCATATTTTTGCAGACATGTAAATTTATGTAAAAGAACATCAAGAGCAATGTCTAAGCAGACTTGTTGGCCACTGTCATTGTGGTGATGGCAGGATGATGGATGATGATGGTGGTGATGATGACAGTGATGACGATGGTGATGATTCCTTGCTAAGCAGGTAATGGGGAGTCAGGAAACGAGTTATTTTTACTTTTAGTTAGTAAGAAGCTAATTTAATTTCCAAAATTTACCTTGGGATTACTTTAAAATTATTATTGACCAAAATTCACTGTGTTTTCCCTTCTTTGTTTATGAATTCTGAACTCTCCGGGCACCATGCCTTATATATTTATATTAACCATAGTACCTGGCAGCTTGTCTTATGCATACCAGCTACACAGTATGCACCTGTTGAGTTAATGAATGGAAGCTTAGAATAAAGCAAGCTAAAGGGAGAGTCACTGCTGCTCTACCCCCACGCCCCTCCTGCCCAATTTATTGGAAGCCACCCAAATCACTGATGAAACATTTGGCTCAAGCCTTCAAAATAGTACACAAATAGATAAATGGTCTCTTTTTTTCTTATAGCTTTTAATATCCTGTTCTTTATAAATGACTTTCAGACTCATTTTATATTATGGTTATCTTCTGAAAATGTATTATATCCTAATAGCCAGGCTGCCGTCCCTACCTCCAGCCCTAGCTTTGTGGTTTGCTGCTGATTTTTTACTTTGAGACATTAATTTAAGTATTCTGCTTGTCAGTGGATGAGTGAATGAATTATTCATTTTATTATGAAACATAAATTTTAAAGAACAGCATTATAACTTCTTTTTATATGCCAAAAATAGTAGATCACTCCAGAAGCCATTATGGCTCCCTTTGTCTCATGGTGGGGACACTTTAGGAGGCCATGCCAAACTAATAGGTTTCAGGATAACTGTGACTGTGAAACATTAAAAGAAGCTAGTTCAGTTTGCTTTTAGTATTTTGGTAACAAAATATATCAGCTATAACTTAAATTTGGTAATGTTACAACTCTTCAATTATTAAGCAACATTACCCAGGACAACTTTGCTTAAGGCAAAAATGTGTGTGTGTGTGTGTGTGTGTGTGTGTGTGTGTGTGTGTGTGTGTGTATGTCCTGAGATGTTTTGGTCATATTCATATGTCAAGTGTTCATTCTATTGTCGAAATGTTATCTGCATGAATACATGACAGAGAAGAATTAATCATGGTTGTCAAAATATGGGGTTAATATCAATATTAACTACAATTTATTCTAAGCAATGAGTCCACTTTACTCCACACATCTTTATAAACATGCATCCTAACCTGAGACAAACTCAATAACTGCCAATGAAAGCACAGAATCTGAAGTTTCTGCTGTTCTTATCACTGCTGGTATCAATATTTTAAAAACATGTCTGCACTGTATTGTAGTAAATGTAACATGCCTTGGAATAATTATTCTTGCTTATCACATACTATAGCTTCCATAAAACATTACAAACATTTTAGTATGTGTCTTGATTAGAGTTTCTATTGCTATGATGAAACACCATGACCAAAAGCAACGTGGGGAGGGGAAGGTTTATTTGGTTTATGCTTCCAAATCATTGTTCATCATCAAAGGGAGTAAGGGCAGGAACTCAAATGGGGCAGGTTCCTAGAGACAGGAGCTGATACAGAGGCCATGGAGGGATGCTGCTTACTAGCTTGCTCCTCATGGCTTGCTCAGTCTGCTTTCTTATAGAATGAAGGACCACCAGCCCAGGGATGATAGCACTCACATTGAGTTGGCCCTGCCCCATCAATCACTAATTAAGAGAATGGCCTACAAACTTGCCTACAGCCCAATAATATGAAACTCATTTCCCAGTGAATTCCTTTTTTCTCAGATGACTCTAGTTTACGCCAAGATGATGTAAAAACTACCCAGCACAAGTGACCCCTTGTCAGACTAACCCAGAGACACATCACTGGTAAGCCATAACAGACCCTTTGTTGTTCATCCCAAGATCACACATTAATATCAACAGCACAGAATAAAGCATCCCAAGTTTCTAAAGTCCCACTGACTTTAAAACTTCAAACTCTTAATCTTTCCTTGTCTCTTTAAAAGTTCAAAGTCTCTCAACTGTGGGCTCCTGGACAATCAAAAATAAATAAAATACTTCCTTACTCCACAAGGGAAGAGTCAGGGCACATTCACAAAGCAAAACCACACTCGAACAGTATGAAGCTCACAGACAGACTTCTGGCATTCACTCAGCTCATTGCCTTCCGGCTTCTCAAAGGACTTACCACAGCATTTGCCTCATAGTCTCTGGCCGGCCGGCTCCACTCCGCTGCTTTTGTCCTTGGTGGTTGTCCCATGGAACCAGTACCTTCAAAATCCTGGGATGTAGTGATGCAAATGGGCTTCCCTTTAACTAATAACCCTTCCTGGGTTCTCTTCACAGTTCCAGGCCTCAACTCTCTGTACAACCCCTTAGATCCTGGGGTTCAATGGCTAAAAGCCGTACCTTAACCAGTGGCTTCTTTCTGGCCTCTCATAGTGCCAAACTAGGTTGCTCTCCATGACCTCGTCAAGACTTCAAAGCCAGATCCCCTTGGAAGACTCATACACATGACCAAATTCAGTTGTCACTGTGAGGTACAACTTCAGTCACCTTTGAACACAGCTTCTGTGTGCTAACCCTAAGGAAACACTTCCCAGAAAACTTCGCCTCAACAATGCTGATCTCTTCTTAATTAAACATAACTTCTCAGCTCCAGCCAGCCAGCATCAGTTGTCTCAGCAAAGGTTTTACTTTAGTGGTTTTGATATCTTGTTAATTACAGCTGATTCTTCCTTCCCCAACTGACCAGAACCACAGATTCTTAATTTAAAATAGCATATGATACCAATAGAGTCATTAAAGAACTCAGAAACACCCAAGCCAGGCCTCCATCCTCTGAATTGTGTTTAAAGTCCCACAAACAGCTCACTGAGCTCTCGACACTCAATGGCTTTTCCAGCCCAAAGTTCCAGGGCCCGTTCCACCATCCTCCTGGAAACAAGATGCTTTGGTCGGTCACAGTGAATCCCCACAGTCCCAGGTCCAGTTTCTGGCTTAGTTAGGGTTACCATTGCAGGGATGAAACACCGTGAACAAAAGCAACTTGGGAAGGGAAGGGTTGATTTGGATTGTACTTCCACATTCCTCACCAAAGACAGTCAGGACAGGAACTCAAACAGGGAAGGAACCTGGAGGTAGGAGCTGATGCAGAGGCCAAGGAGGGGTCTTAGCCTACTTTTTTGTTTTACCTCCCAGGACCACCAGCCCAGAGGAGGCACCACCCACATTGAGTTGGGCCCGCCCACACCATTCACTAATTAAGAAAATGGCCTCAAGGCTTGCCTGTAGGCCAATCTTATGGAGGTAATTTCTCAATTGAGGTTCTGTTCTATCAGCTGACTCCAGCTTGTGTCAATCTGACATAAAATCTAGCCAGCACAGTGTGTTATTTATTACACACCCTTGTCTCCATCCTCCCTTTCCTCAATCGGCCTCTTCAGTTAGGAGAGCTGTGGTGTCTGGCCGATCGACATCTTGTTACACTCAACAGACATCATGCAGATGACTCTTTACCCCGTCTTTATTTTTAAACATTAATAAAAAGGGGCCATGAAGGCAATTGTCACCTGCTAAGAAACAGTCATTACAGAGAGAGGCACATTTACTTAACAGAGCACTGAATGAATTCAAGCAGGGAAACCTAGGCAGGGGCATGAAACACGGCACTGACTCTTTTAATTTCCTGAGCTCGTCAGTGCTCTGGAAGGCTCTTTAAGACTTCATACGCCTTCACATTTGTCTGCGGCTATTATCTTGTCTGAAGCTCCTGCTCACCAGCGTGTTACCCAGGAAGACTGTTAGCGTCAGGCTGGCACAATTTAATCAGAGTTTATTGCTTCAGATAAAAACACTGCCACATTTTTTATCTTTTTATTAAATTTACAAACTTGAGCATGCGTATGAGGGATCAAAAGGTGACTGCCTATTCCGTCTACTGGAATGCCATGTTGTACTTCTCATATTACAAAAAGCCCTTTCCTGTGATTCGGTAAAGCGGAATGAAGCTTTTCCGTTTTGGAGCAGAGCCCGGGAATTTTCCTGGAGATTCATATTTGGGGATTAGAATTGCTTTAACAACAATAACCAAAAGGTGAATGTGACCACCTGGCCTCTGCTCGTGGATACAGAATGAAATAGAAGAATCACAGTATAGGCCTCAGATGCAGCAACAACAGCAATGATTCAGAAGGCCAATGTTAAGAAAATTTGAGAATGTCCACATGAGCATCAACTCAATACCCAGGAACACAACTTCCAACTAAGGCATCATTACAGCCCATTAAACCCTCAAGGAAAGCACTAGAGGAAACATTTGTTCTTGCATACTGTCTATCAGCTGCTGCCTTGGAGCAAGTGCCCATTCTGTCCTCCACCTTGCTAGATTGCTGAGGATGTTCTTGAACGCCTAACCCTCCTGCTTCTACTTCCCTAGTGCTGGAGTAACTGACACAAGACACCACGCCCAGTTGACATGGTGCTGGAGGTGGGAAGCTGGTCGTCGTGTAACACAAACAGTGTCTTTACCAACTGAATTGAACTACCATCTCAGCTCCTCAACCGTCACTCTTGAGACTAGACCATTCCATGTTCTAGTTTTGAAACTCACAAATTCTAAGACTTTTGATACCATTCTTCAGCCCAGCTCCTTTATATCAAACTCCATGGGCAACGCTGATGAAGAGGCACTCGTGTTTGTTAAAGTATACCAAAACCGGCAAACAGCTGGGCAGTTGCACAAATGATTTCAAAGCAGTTGTGACAACAGGTTACATCAGACCTGCTCAAGCGCAGGCCGCACACAAACCCAGCATGAGGGGTAGGAGGAGGGCATGAAGTTTTGTGGGACAACGGTCTTGTACCCTCTAAAGATTTGTTACCTGTACTCTACTAAAATGCTGATTGGCCAGTACCCAGGCAGGAAGTATAGGTGGAGTGACCAGAACAGGAGAATTCTGGGAAGAGGAAAGGCTCAGTCTGCAGTTGTCACTCAGACACAGAGGAAGCAAGATGAGAATGCCTCACTGATAAAAGGTACTAAGCCACGTGGCTAACACAGACAAGTATTATGAGTTAATGTAAGTCATAAGAGTTAATAAGAAGCCTGAGTGAATAGGCCAACCAATTTATAATTTTAATGTAAGCCTCTGTATGTTTCTTTGGGACTGAACAACTGTGGGACCAGGTGGGACCTCTATCAACAAAGGAGCCCCTCCCCAGCTAAGGAACTGTTGGTAATTGGTAGTTGCCCAGAGAGGTGGTTTTCCTTAAGGATGTGGTCCATGGTAGGTAGATGGCTACAGCTGATGGCTACATTCTCAAGAGTATATAGGCAGCATAAATTGAACTTGATGGGTTTAAAATAAAGATATGAAATTGGGTGGGTACAGAATAGGGACTAAGTCTAGGGGGAGTTGGAAGAAGGGAGGTGAATGTGGTCAAAATATAGCATGTTTAGTAGTATTCATCATTATTCTTATTTAGTAAGCCTGGGTTTTACATGCTTTTAGTTGATTTCATGAAGTAATGCTAGGGCTGGAGAGATGACTCAGCAACTAAGATCATTTGTTACTCTTGCCAAGGATCTAGGTTAGATTCTCAGTCCTTACATGATGGATCATAAACATGTATAACTTCAGTTCCAGAGGATCTGATGTAGCCTCCTGGCCTCCATGGGCACCAGTTACACAAGTGGTACAAAGAAATACATATAGAAAAACACTCCTTCACATAAAATAAAAATTTTAAAGGTTACAAAAGAAATGAATCTACCCTACACAAATGGCAATAATCACTCATGCTATTTCAGAGAACTTGTGGTGGCCAATTTCAAAACATAGACTGTCTCCCCCAAATAAAAATGTCATGCACTCCAGAACAGTCAGAAGAATGTCCTTCGAGAGGCTAAGGCGGTGTTCCCAGGATGCCACTTCAAAGGGACTGCCTCTGAGGAAAGGTGAAGGGGTATGCCACACAGTGTTGAAAGAGCTCACACTCCCTTTCACCTCAGTCCGCCCTACAGGATCTAGCCAGGGAAACTGAGCAGTTCAACGTCATCCTCCAAAACAGGTAGGAGAAGAGGAAGCCATCCAGTCATTTCCAAATCAGGTATGAGATAAATTCTCATTGCTCTCTAGGTAGCCCATCACTCCCTTGTTATCACAATAGGCCTCTCATGCTCTTGTTTATCTATTCAAGTTCCAAATTCAATAAATTCCAAATTAGATAGATAGATGATAGAGAGAACCTACACACACACACACACACAATATACAAAATATTATATATATATATATATATATATATATATATATATATATATATATATACACTTTACTGCCAAGGAATCAAAAGACATTATGAAGTGTTTCCCTTTAAAATGATATTTTCTTGTGCCAAGACTCAGTCTCAAAAGAATGTTTAAGTTTCAAGAGAATTTAGGGATAAGAAATGTGCCAATCTTTTAATATTTTCATTGTTGGCAGCTATTTCTATTTCTATGCGCTGTGGGGGTACTAGAACACCTCAAGATAGTCCAATACATAGAACAAGGTAACAGTAACTAATCTCCAAAATCATGGTCAAAACAAACTTGCTAAGCAGATGGGAATACAGACGCACCTGAATGAGGCCATGGTGCTTCCTAGAAGAGACATTCTTCTATGTTCAGTTCTGGCAACAACAGAAGTGAGGAGAAACCTGACCAACCTTAAAGGTTGGCATGAGTTCTCCTCATGCATTACATTTCCAGAGAGGTCCAACCAGGAAACAAATACACAGCCACCTCAGGAGCTCTGTCTTCCCTAAGGACATCCAATGAGTATATCTGAGGATGGAACAGAAGACTCCTAAGCCGGGAAGCCTGTGCCAAAGTCCATGAGCAGAGGGGGAGCAAAAGAAAAGTCCCTGCAAACTCATCACTGGTGCTCAGAAGCAGGCCACTAAAGGCCAAGTCAGATCAGAAAGGATTGAATGATCTACAAAATACAGGGATGGGTTCTGTGAAATGTACCTACAGGAAAAACAGGGCCTAACACACATGCATGTATGCACACTCACACACACACTCACACATACATATTCTCACACACACTCACAGACACACATGCATGCACACACTCTCACACACATATTCTCTCACACACTCACAGACACACATGCATGCACACACCTTCTCACACACATATTCTCACACACACTCACAGACACACATGCATCCACACACACTCACACACATATTCTCACACACACACTCAAACACATGCATTCTCACACACAGGCACACACACTCTCACATATATATTCTCACACACACATACACTCACAGACACACACACTCTCACACACATATTCTTGCACACACACACACACACTTAGAAAGATTTAAATCAGCAGAGAAGAAAGGACTAAGTAAAAATACACCTCCCACACTTCCTAAATTTGATAAGAGTAAAAGAAAATGATATTTCCAGACAAACAGACAAAAAAAGAACTTTAAATACTTCATGGCAGCCAAGTAAAATACCTGCCAAAGCTTTAAAACTTTCTCCTAACTAAACCAAACACTGGCCACAATCCCCTATAGTTAGTGGCCAGATAATTATAAATGATTCAGCTCTAAGTTAGCATTGTCATCTCCAAATGAGATCATCTGGAGTCAGGACAGCCGTGGTGGGTCTCTAGAGAGTCAGGACAGCCGTGGTGGATCTCTAGAGAATCAGAACAGCTGTGGTGGGTCTCTAGAGAGTCAAGACAACCATGGTGGGTCTCTAGAGAGTCAAGACACCCATGGCAGGTCTCTAGAGAAACAGGAGAGCTGTGGTGGGTCTCTAGAGAGTCAAGACAGCCGTGGTGGGTCTCTAGAGAGTCAAAACAGCAATGGTGGGTCTCTAGAGAGTCAGGACAGCCATGGTGGGTCTCTGGAGAGTCAAGACAGCTGTGATGGGTGTCTAGAGAGTCAAGATAGGTGTGGTGGGTCTCTAGAGAGTCAGGACAGCTGTGGTGGGTCTCTAGAGAGTTAAGATAGCTGTGGTGGGTCTCTAGAGAGTCAAGACAGCTGTGGTGGGTCTCTAGAGAGTCAAGACAGCCATGGTGGGTCTCTAGAGAGACAAGACAGCTGTGGTGGGTCACTAGAGAGTCAAGACAACCGTGGTGGGTCTCTAGAGAGTCAAGACAGCCATAGTGGGTTTTACAGAGTCAAAACAGCCGTGGTGGGTCTCTAGAGAGTCAGGACAGCCATGGTGGGTCCGTACAGCTGACACAGTGAAGGATTAGACAGGTGCCTTTAGAGGGTAAGACCAAAATTCCTTTGTTCCTTACATTTCCAATATGTCATGTACAGAAATCCCAAACAAGCACTTACTCATCAAATCATATAGCATGCTTTTCTCAGGGACAAACAACATTAACAAAATATTTTCTTGAATGAGTTCAATTGCTCTTGCTTCATTCATTTCTGCTTTTAAACACAGAGAAAAAATGGCAAAAGAGAACACAATTCCAGAAGTTACAATGTCAGCTGAACACAGTATCACGTCTTATTGATTTAGACATCATTGTACAGACCTTAGGGAGGCATGAACTACAGCCATTTCATCACTTTTGGAAGTTTAGGTAAAATTTCCCTGCATTGGCCTCTAAAAAATTTACAAGCATAATGTCTGTTGACAGAATTAGAATTATTGGAAATACATTCTTAGCTAAGAAAAGATCCAACATATTCAAGAACATGACAGAGAATTAGAAAAATAAACATGACTCACTAAAGGTCTCTTTGAAGCAGCTGCCATCCAGAAATTTATGTCAGACAAGCAGAAAATAACCCAGATACATTATGGGATGGTAAACCCTTTAAAACACATGATGTATAATCATCAGTGCAGAAATGGCCGTACAAGCACAAATGAGATAAACATCTCATTCATTTCTGAGTCTAGAGCTCAGTTGTCAGACTTTTCATGAATGGAGTTTTACCAAAGGTTCCAAGAAACAACTACAATTATAAATTGTGGATTGTATAAAAATTAGTCAAATGAAGGGGTTTTGCCAATGACATTTAAAATCTAGCTTTGTTGACAGTGTTAAAGTCTGCATGGCCTAATTTAGTGCAGAATGTAATGAAAGCCTTCCAAATGCTGTCCAAAGATTTTGTCATGAGTTAAGCATCAAGATTTCTACACTTTACTTTAAAAATCATGGGAACCAAGACTGAAGTGTCATTATGAATGCAACATTGGTTAATCTTCTGAAAAAATGGATCTCTTATAATCCTCAAGGAATACAGCACAATAAAAATCAATGCCAAGACTTGTCATTACAAAATGTCCAATATTTTATAAGTTCTTCTAAGCGAAAGAGGGAAGCATACATTTTTATTAGGTAGAGTCAGTCTCTAATTGGAAACAAATCAGAACAAATCAACCTGAGCACTGGATGCCTTGTGGGGACAGAAGCATCATAGTGAAGGAGACACCAGCATCTCAGGACATACAGCAAAGCCCCCTCCCTCTTAGAATGATGGGGCCCTGCAGTTCTGAGCTGTGTTGATGGCTTTTCTTAAATTTCAGAAAAAAAAATCAAGCGTAGTGTCTACAAGGACCACTCTGACATTTACAAGTTGTGAATTTGGCCAAATACATTACCTTCTCTATGCCTCAGTTTCTTCATCTGTGAACTGGTAATAATAAATGTTATAGGTGCTGCTCCCTATGAGACTATAGGGGCCATTTTCATTAAACCACCACAAGTGCTAAGTGAAAATGATTCCTCTTAGTATTTTTAAAGACACATTCCTATAGTGATGTCATAGGTTAGAGCTGAGTCACATCCCAAGCCTTATCGTGACCATATTGCAAAGAAAATTAGTGCCCATGTCTTTGTCAGTTTTCCATCATCATGGCTGTGCCTGAGACAGTCAGTTCACGAGAAAAGGTTTATTTAGTCTCACAGTTTTAGAGGTCTTATGTATTCACCCCATCACCCTTAGTTTGTGACATTATGGAGGGAAATGTGCAGCAAGTAGTTATGGCATCGGGGAAGGGAAAGACATTCTTCATCAAATGCATTTCCCTGTCACCTAAGGGCTCTTTGGGTTCCTCCACCTCCCTGTTGAACAGTGAGTTGGGAACCGAGCTTAGACCGTTCAGGGACATTTTTGCTTCCAACCCTAACAATCAGCTCTTTCCTAGGAAGCCATTTCAATGCAAGAACGCATGCAGAGAGCGCTTCAGAGAAAGATGAAGAGCAGGAAAAGCAAATTAAAGCCTCCAAAGACAAGCTTCATTTTCTTCCTCCTTCACCTCTTGCCCCAGCTAGCTAAAGTGCCTCATAAATTATGATGAATTATAGGACCGCTTCTTCACAGACTTCCACATAACAAAACCACAGACTTTCTTCATTGTACAGTTCACTTTGCATGCAAGGCAGGGTGTGCTGGCTGCGTGAGGCTGTTCCTCACGCTAACCCTCTCCCAAGAGCTACGGCAGACCTTTCCAGTCCTCGGAGCTTGTTGGCTAGCTGTGTAGCACAGTTGCATAAACTTCTTACAACTCTGTAACAAATTTTAAAACTCAGCTTAGAAACTGAGTTTTTAAGTGTTGCTTCTGTGTGTCTTAAGCAGGGTTCACATGCAAGCATCACCTGGTCCCAAGAAGAAAGAAACAAAAGAAGCAGAAAGGCAATTGGGGAGTGCGTTTTTGAGCTGTTCCTCGCTGTTAGTAACAAGGACCGAATTTTAATGCAAAGCTCTATAAAATGGACAGAACAAAAAAGAAAAGGCCATTTACCTGATCTCATCTCTCATGGATCTCGCATTTTCTTTGGGCCATAACGCCCTTGCATGTAATAAAGAGGCTGAACCCATATGTACAGGCACTCTGTCCTGACACCCTCCAGTCCCACATTTCCCCATAGTGTTTCAGCTCTGCAGTCTTGTCATGTTGAAACAGATTTCTAAACGTATTATGATACATTGAGAATGTATCATAAAGATGAAAACTTAGAAAAAAAGGATGACCCATCAATCATTAAAGATAAGTAGCAACTGTTAAATTCTTTAATGTGTGTTTTGAAGCTATTTGTTTATTGCTTATTCATTCATTTTTTCATTCATTCATTCACACATTGATTGATTGATTGATTGATTGATTGATTGATTGATTGATTGATTGAGGCACAGTCTACTGTGCACGTCCACCTAGCCTAGAACTCACTATGTAGACCAGGCTGGCCTCAAATTGATGGAGATCTCCTGGTTCTGTCTTCCTAGTGCTGGAGTTCATATGTGAGCTATCATGACTAGCTAATGTGACATGTTTCAGACCTACATAAAATTAGAGTTGTTTTAATCTGGGCTCAGGAAGCTTCACTGCGGCCTTCATTTCAAAGATATTTGTCCCTCCGTTGGTGGGTGAGACGTGGTCTGTAACTAGAGCTAACCCAGAACGGGAATGCTGTGTCTGTGCAGCATCTGCAGTTAAGGCCAGATCAGTCTTCCCTAAGTATTTTGAGAATTATTTTCCTAATTTAGTTTTAGATTCTAAGGCTACCCGAGAGTACTGAGCACCAAGTACTATAGAAGTGTGTGCAGCATTGAGAAAGGCCTGTAATGGGACTCTTGCTGCACGACCTTGAATAAGTCCTTTATTCTCTGAATGAAATCTAGAAAAAGAGGGATCAGGCTGGATTGTCTCAAAGGTCTTTTTAATTTAAGTCTGAGTTACTGGTAATTCAAACATATCTGACATTTTCTGTCAATTTAAAATAATTAACTATGTTTGAATTGATCCTTACCCGGTACTAGGTTGGACTCTGTTTTCAGTCATGTGTCTCTGCTAGATTAGCTTGATTGGCCCATGAAGGTGAATTGTCTTTTTGTAAACATTGGAGCTGCCCAATTGCTTATTTCTCACAGTGGGTTCTATTTCCTGCTATACCTTTTGGTTTTCATCCTGCCAAAGTGTTTTTCTTCTTCTCTGATGTGAGTGTCAACTAGCAACATCACAGACACTCAGCACGGCAAGCTTTGTTTGTCAAAGCTCTTCTCCATGAGCTGGTGGCCACTTCACATTCTTAGAAAGCCATAGGATCTCTATTCAAGGCTCAGGACAGACCCACATTCTCCCCGGAGCCCAAGGCGCTGTGGATAGTAATGGAAACTCTATAACCTTGACCATTGCTGGTGAAACTCTAAGAGCCACTATGCTACATTTCTACATCTTCATGAAGCAAAAGCTCCGGGTATTGAATTTAGAGTGAGGAATTTGGTCTCCTCTGACATGGTGGGATGTATCCATTTGGTGGATGTGTGCTTTCTTTAACTTCTCAACAAATACCACCATGTGTTTCAGAAGGCTTCCAAATATAGCCCTGCTTTTCAATTAAAAGGACATAGAAATATCTAGCATTAAGAGTGTGACCCCCTGCCACACACACACCATATACCACCTGATGCAGGTCTTCAAAATAGCACTAATGGTCATCTAAATCATATTCTCTGAATTACTCATTTGTTGATCCATTCTACAATGGCCTCTTTGAATATCAACCAGGGGTCAGGTCCTATATGAGGAACTAGGGCTACAAAGATCAAAGACAATCTCCAACTCTAAAGAGTCATTGTTTGATGAGAAGCCTCATGGGTGAGGAGACAGTGGCTATAGAGGGTAGACCCAAGTAAATCTTGTCTATTAACTGAAGCTTGTCACCCGTTTTATGGGCTTAGGAGTAAAAGGCCTCTGAACTGAAGGGAGCCAAGCCCTAGTGAAAGACCCCTGAAGACACTGCGCTGCTATTGATTAGCTCCTATTTGTCATACACATTAATGATGAAAGGCAACATGTAAGCACTAAGTATGAGTGTTTCCATCACCCAGTTAATAATTTAATGGTGACATTTGGGTTATGTGACAAGCTTCAGGCAACATCCAAGCTATCACTAAAATGCAACAGCATGGTGTCATCAAATAAAGTGATCCAAAGGTGATAAAATTTTATGTGTTTTTATGCATTTCCTATGTACAAGTCAGCAAATCTGTGTGAGCAATTTGTAATAGACATAAATTGATATTAATATAATGACGTATATTTAATGTAACTGTCCACTTTGTCCCAGAGTGCACAGAGTCTGGGATAATCAGGAGATGCAGATGGTTTTCCCATGGGAGCCATGGACTTGAGTCCAGAGAAGAAGCCAACTTGTGGCAATTTAGCAGGGAAAAACTTAGAAGAAGAAATGTGCACTTACCCTAGCTGCATTCCTTCTGTGGCCAATCAGCACCCATTGGCTAAATACAGTAGAAGGCAGATAGATCAGGAACCTACTGATGCCACCCACACCGTCAGGTGTTCCTGGGCACACAAGAGGGCTGGGAAAGAACAAGCAGGAAACCCCCAGTACCGCAGTAGTAGCCATACAGAAAACTGCGGGCTGGAAGCTTCCAGAGACAACAGGCTTTGCCCTATATTTAATCCTAAGCCCCAGGCGGTAGATTTCAACACTGAAACAAGGAGAGTATTAGGGCCACTAACAAAGCTAGAAAGATAATTAGTTATGTTCATGATGCAAGGAATATTCATCAGTTAGAAAGAAAGGTTAAAATCACAAAACTTGAGAGGAAATAGTAAACTTTGCCTGTTATAAAAATGATTAAATACAACACCCTGGAAAATGACAGCCTGGGGGTCCTAATTCACAGGAAGCGCAGGTTGAGAGCGTGTGGCTTCAGCCAATGAACAGAATCAGAAGGAGGGTCCACACGTGTTCTCAGTGTAGAAACTGTGTGTTCAGAGAGTGGGGCCTGACCACCACAGTGAGGATCAGGCCCTGGCATCACTCTGAGCTCTGCTGGACGTTCTTGCCTCTGGTGGAGACATTCTGCGAGAGCCGTGTGCTGATAATTAAGAGGAGTCATCAGTCATTCTGTTTGCATGAATAATTTCTTTATGAAAATTTAATATTCCTCAGGTGAACTTTTTGAGACATTCACTGAATTGGCAATATCCCAGTAATTTTCCATTTAAATCATATGCATAAAAAGTATTTGACACAATTCATTTGTCTCTTCAATTAAGATTCATGTCAAAGCAGAAAATGACATGAAAAATGTTATCAGATCCTATGAGTATATGAGAGAGAACCCAACAAGTTTCAAGCATTTGTTATTCACTAAACACATATATTCACATACATAAATTATGAACACGCCATAAAAATGTTAAGACTGCTATTCCATTTATTGTTAAAAAATCTTGGCTTGCTGTGGGTAAATAATTTAACCTATCTGAAAATAGTAGCATGAAAGCCCAGGTTGAACAAACTTCTCTTTGTTTTGACTTGGGGTACTTCAAATGTTATTCGTCTTTGTAGATCACCATTATAATTTTGCTCTAATTAAGATGCATGGATTATAATTGAAGGATAAGACGCAGGAGACATCTGGACATGCTCAGTGGGGCAATGATCCATGACAGAGAGGTGCAAAGTTCCTAAGGCTTCCAGCTGAACACAGCCCTCACCAAGCCCAGACTTGTCTGCCAAGCTGCTTCGCTTCTCCACATCTACAGCTTTAATCTGGGTATATCTGTAACTACCTAGGAGATGGTATCATCCCATCTCAAACCAAATATCCCCAACCATGCACACAGGATATGCTGAAGTGCTCGGGGATTGCTCAGCAAAACATGAGATAGTACTACATGTAGGCCATATTAATCAGCCATCATTGACACAAAAGAGCACACACGTGGTTTGAGCATATTTGAAAAATAGGCAGCTTTTATGTTTCAAAGTATTTGGACAACATCAAAAATTGAAAAAACTTTTTCAAATTTCCCATCTTAAATAAGTAAAAGTCAATTACTTAGGAACTCTACCAGGCAATGCTCTACTAGTCAAATTCAAATATATGAGGAAGTGATCTGAGTACATTTTTCAAAGACACAGCTCCATGGCTGGCATCAGATCAGAGTGCTAGGGTTTCAACCAGTTTGCCTTTACCCTCAAGAATCCACACATGGATTTACTGAGACCCATTTAGATTTCTCTGACTCCCTGATCCAGACATGAAAGCAGTCTTGCTGTCCAGGAGGGCAAATTCACTCCCCAAGGCCACCAAATGTTTTCTCCAGGGCCAGCATTTGGCTGGACGGCTCCCCAGCTTGTTTTCGATCATCAGGAGACAATGTTTAGTTGCTCTATTGCTGTGGACCTTTGGGAGAGAATTATGGTCTGCCTTCCAACCACATGACCCGGAGCCTTGGTCCCAAAGCTGCTAACGCTGACCAGACGACAAATAAGGAAAGCATCTTGTTAAAAGCCTTCGAGGGATCTATTCGGAAAACGAAGCCAAAGGAGAGAAGACAGATGAGCAGCGAGAGGTCCCACCTCCATCTTCCCTAGCCACTCACACTCTCCAGCGGCGTGTGGGCAGCAGCCCTCAGTCACTTAAGATTGTCATGACGAGGGAGATACTCATGGTGTTTGACTTTATTACAGCCGAGCCAAATCAAATGCACAGCCACTGCTTCCTTAGATGTCTATATTTCACTTAAACTGGGATAAAGCAAAGAAACTGGAATATTGTCTCATCATGCATTCTAAATCAGTCAGGGTAGAAAATAATGGGGAGTTAATCAGATCACTGAGACTCTAATTCACTTGCTATTGATCGAGCAGATTCCTAATGGGATGGCAGACCAATTTCAAATTACAGTAAGCTGACTTGTCCTGGAATACCAATGACCAAGCAGGAGGATGCGCCAAAAGGACCAGGAGCCCTGCTCTCCTGGTGCTACTGTCGGCCCACAGGCCCGACTCTATAATCCAATGCGGCATTTAGCTAATTAATAAGGGACTGATGAAAGGTTCGGTTTTGAAAGCAGCCATCTCACTTGGATAAACGTGGGACCAGAGCCCCAGGGGGATGGCTGGCATGATCCCTGGGAGGTAGGTATACAATATAAGCTAGTGGAGAGCAATGCAATTAACTCGGGCTTTTAATTATATTAATCAGTGACTTCATAGGCACCCACTGCAGGATTCACTCCTTTACCTCTGCCAGCTCCGTGTTTCTATTTCCACCTGAGTATCTCTGAACGCTCAGCCTGAGGTCAGGGCAGACACACTAGCTTGAGTTCATTTTTTGCTGTTGGCTAGAAGAAGGAGAAAGAGGGTAAAAGAGAAGAGAGAGGCAGTGGGCAGAAGCTAAGGGCTCAGTGTGTAAACACAAAACCTGTGTATTCACATGGGTTGGGAGCCCCTTCCCACCCCCCAAAAGACCTGGGCTCACATTTTAAAGAGAAACAACCATATAAGTAAGACCCTGAAATAGGCCCAATTGTTCTCACTCGCAGTCAGCTCTTGGCTTATGTCCCGTTTGGAGCCATCTTTCCTTCCTTACTGTGTATGTCTGAGCAGTGTGTGGGTGGGTGGGTGGGTGTGGGTGTGGGTGTGTGGGTGTGTGTACTAGACAGGCATGCGAGTAATACACATTAGTGTATCTGTGTCTACACAGTGGGTGTGCATGTATGGTGTGTCTGAGTGTGTGACTCTGCATGTCACATGAGCCCACCTGTACCCTAGAATGCCCTTTCTCCAGGAGTCACAGCTGCAGCCTGGCATCACAGAGAGAGGCCCTAAAGTGAGCCACTCCCTGCAAGCCACAGGCTTAGCTTCATGCAAACACACAGCCGCTTTCCTCCTTACAGAGGAGCCAAGTCATTGTTTCCATAGGGTTCTTTTCACCTGAATTGTACTCACTGAATTTGTACTTTGGGTGGCTCAGTGGGAAAGCTGACATTTGCATACTGAGGCTGACAGGAGTCAGTGCTGAACCAAAGGGACCATGTTCTGCTAAGGATTTCTCCAAGTATGAACCAGGTAGAAGAACATCTCTATTTTACAGAAAATGCTAGCAAGGAGGATAATGAGTTTGCTCATTATCTCAGAGCTCATGCATCTAGGAAGCTAAGGATCCAGTATTCTCATCAGCTCTGAAGTCCGTGAAGATGCGCATCTGTATGCCCAGCACTCCGGAGGCTGAGACTGAGACTGAGTTCAGGAGCTCAAGACCAGCCTGGGCTACAGACCTCATCTCCGACAAATGAACCTCCAGATCCCTTGCAATTGTGCCAGCCTGGGCTGTGGACTGGGCAGTTGAGAGTGGCGAGAGCCGAGAAAGGTGAAGTTACTACATTGGACGGTGAAAGCAGAAATGGCATCATTTCAAAGCAGTCAGAGGACTGATCACATGTTCTTACCTCACACGAAAGCCACGTTAGCTTTAGTCCTTGATTCCAACATGAATGAATGTCACGTATGGAGCTGAAAATACAGCATAAAACAACAATCACGATTCCCTGAGAAAATGTCCGAGCAAACTATAAGAATAGTATGTGACATTAAGTGGTATGTAAATAAGATCACGAGATTATGTGGAATGAGACACAAAGTGAAAGAAAGTGAGGATTTCTGCCTCTGTCCCAGGAGACTGGCCCCTCAGGAGGCACTAGAAAAGATTACACAGATGCAGTGGATGGGTAAAACAACCATATGTCATTATATTAAATGAAAATGTAGAGATTAAAAATTATATACATCCGTTGATTAAATCCTGAAGGAATTTTCTTTAACAAAGAGTTGAGTAGGCCAGGGACATTATCATAAAGTAGGTGGCTTTGATGTGAACTTTCAATAAAACATGATCAAAACATTTAGTTGTTTGATTATTCTCTTAACCTTTTATTTTAAAATGTAAAGTTTTAAACTACAAATGTACCAGCCATGTAATATAAAAATGTCACAGCTAGGTTATAGAACCTAAAAAACTCTGGAATATGTGTACAATTCAGGAAAATTTCAAAATTCCAAAAGAGTCAGCACCCAAATAATCAGTGAGAACTAGCTGTAATCGACAGAAATAAATAGAAAACAGAAGATAGGGTACAAATTAAGGTCACACTGTAAAGCAGGATTGTTCTTCAAATGCTTATCTTTTAGAACCTACAGAAGAATCTATATCGTATATTAATTGTTTACTTTTGCATGATAACATAATCCCACATACAAAGTCAAAGACTAACACAACAGATACATGCAACTCACTCTACTGTTGTAATTAACATGTATCACATATGAAAGTGTAATGTTTTAAACCACTTATCTGTAAACAACACTGTACAATTTGTTATATGTGTTAACTCACCACATAATGAAGAGTGTTATAACTTTTGTGTATATAAAATATACAACATGTATAAACAAACAACAGTTTAATAGGAATGCACATTCAGTACTAAAATAAAGGATCACTTTTACTTGCATATCACAAATTATTTCATCTCTGTTCCTTTGGGTCATGAGCTAGAAGAATATAGCTGAGAAAGGACAAGCAAGGACTCCTCTCTTCCTTAGCGGGAACTACATCTAATGAAGTCTAACTTGTCTACACTGTCTTCTTAGTAAGAACTACGTCTAATGAAGTCTAACTCATCTACACTGGCTTCTCAGTGGGAACTATATCTAATGAAGTCTAACTTGTCTACACTGGCTTCTCAGTGGGAACTATGTCTAATGAAGTCTAACTCATCTACACTGGCTTCTACGTACCCTCTGTGCCCAGTTGAAAGAAATGAGGACCTTGAAATAAATGACTAGGAAAGCTCGCTTAGATCAAAGTCGAGCCAGTGACACCAAGAATTCAGCCCCGTACTGATTGCATCAGAATTACCAAGGACAATGGTTATAATTTGACACCTGTGCATCACCCAAGCCAGCGACCCCAAGAATACAGCCTGGCACTGTTTGCATCAGAATCACCTGGATGATGGTTATAGTTTGACACCTGTGCATCACCTGTGCATCACCCGTGCATCACCCGTGCATCACCTGTGCATCACCTGTGCATCACCTGTGCATCACCCCATCGTCCTAGGTGATTCTGATGGAGGAACAAGCCTTCTAGAAGCACGGCAGGAATGGAGGCTCTGAAACTCTACATGTGTATGTGTGTTGTGTGTGCATGTGTGTGTTTGTGTGTGTGTGTGCAGGCAATGCCATAGAACAGCATCAGCAGGAAGCATGAACAGAAGCCAGACCCTAGAGGTGTAGGGACATTAACATGTCCCAATCCCTCATTTCAAAATCCTTCAAAAAAGGAAGAAACACGTGTCCTCCATCTTTGTCATGGGGTCGAGACAGAAACCATTCCTTTTACTCTTTCTTGTTATCAGATAACAGCTTCAACTTTTACAGGAAGATGAAATCTTAATTGTCATGGGCCTTCATAGTCAAGAAGTACTCAGTGGTTCACCCTGAGTGAGAAAGAGGCTCACTGGAAAAACATTTTCCTGAATGCCTCCATCCTTCTATGTGTGAATAGGAAACAGAATGGTTAGGGTAGTTGCACGTCACCATGAGCGGCATCAACCACAGAGTTGCTTTCACTTGCTCCCTGGTCTTCGTTTCCAGGAAAAGAAACTTAGAACATTTCCTGGGTACCAATAAATGAATTCTTTCACCAAGTTTCCCATGAGCTACTACTACTTGGGATTTGTCAAGTCTCCTCTTTAGTTTCCTGCTCAGAAATCTTCTTCCAAAGCTAATTCTTTGAAAATGTGCATCTGTTGATTGGTAGGACCATGAGGCTTGGACTCGGCTAGAGAGAGCTCAGCAGCCGGCACAGCCAAGTTGTCAGTCCTGGAGTGAGAAGTGAGCTGGCCGTGTCAGCAGGATCAAGACGAGGAGACCATTTATTGGGCTTGTTTGCTGCCTTTTCTTTTGTTTTGAGACAGCATTTCACTCTGCAGCACAGGCTGACCTCAAAATCACAGCAGTGCTCCTGCCTGAGTCTCTCAGATACTGAGATCATAGGGATGAGCCCAGTCCAGTATCATTTATTTGGTAAGAAAATCCCCTTGTGTTAAAAGATATAATACAAAACAGTAAATGATTTGAAGATAAAATGTAAAATGTCAAAACATAACAAAACCATGGAGATGGAGATATGAAGATTTATGGAATGTTGGTGCTAGAGGGATGGGTCAAAAGATCAGACTGTTTCCTATGCAACTGCGCTTCAACCCCCCAGAACTCATAAAAATTCCAGCCATGGCTGCGTATGCCTGTGACCCCAGGATGGGGAGGCGGAGCCTGAGCGCTCACTAGCCAGACAGCCTAGGCAAGGGCAAAGCGAAGCTTAAACAGTAGAAATAATAGAATAGAAGACACTTGACATCTTGCTCTGGCCTCCACATGCAACACACACATATCACACACCACACATACACAGGCATACACATCACACACATACATCACATACACATATATACACATGCATACATACACACATATACATACACATACACACATATATATCACATACACATATCACACACACAGACACATACACACAGATTTACAGAATGAATAAACTATAAGGAAAGAACACACGTGAGGCTTCAATTTGAGTTTTAGTCAGTCAATGAATTTTGTATTCTGTCTTATATATACTGTGCCATACAGGAACATTATACTCATATTGTACATTTCAATCTGGGAGTCAGTGATGTTTGAGTTCAACTCCTTTGATTCAGCAGAGATACCTGCACACCCATGCTTACTGTGACACTATTCACAAGAGCCAAGATAGGGAACCAGCCTAGATGTTCACCAGCAAGTCAATAGATCAGGAAAATGTGATGTGGACACATGAGCCAGGTGTATTCAGCCATGAAGAGGAACAAAATGATGTCATTTGCAGGGAAACAGATGGAGCTAGAAATCAACATGCTGAGTGATATGACAAGACTCAGAAAGACTCCACTGCATGTTTTCTGTCATACACAGAACCTAGAGTAAAATATATACATATTTTATATAACAGGCTATTGGGGGACCAAGAAGGATGATGAATGGGGGCAAGAGGAAAGAAGAGAGGGTAAGGGAGAGTGGATCTGGACACCGAAGCACACGGTATTCATCTATGAAAATGTCATAGTGGAAACTACTGGTTAGTGTGGCGATTTCTCAGAAAATAAGGAAACAACCTTCCTCTAGACCCAGTAATACCACTTTTGGGTATATATCCAAAGGATGCTCAATTGTGCCAGAAGGACATGTGCTCAGCTACGTTCATAGCATAGATCTAATCTACATGGGAAGTTGAAAAAGACAAGATCTCCTGAGTAAATTGAGAGCATGGGGACCTTGAAGAGGGTTGAAGGTGAGGGGAGAGGCAGGGAAGGGAGCAGAGAAAAATGTAGAGCTCAATAAAAATCAATAAAATTTAAAAATTATGAAAAAAGTATTTGGAAAACTAAATAATAAATAAATAAATAAAAGATCTTCAGTGAGTTCTGCCTCTATTGAAGTATCAGGTGATCCCAGAACATTCCAGAGTGAGCAAATACTCATGAATAGCACTGGAATTTCCACTTTGGTGAGTTCTGCCTCTGTTGAAATATCAGGTGATCCCAGAACATTCCAGAGTGAGCACACACTCACAAACAGCACTGGAATTCCCGCTGGGGTTATTATTGCACACTCCTTCTCGGGACCACCGAGGAGGTCATTGCTCACATGTCACCCATGTCCAGAGTATCTGTGAGCAGTATTTTTCAATCAAATCCCCCCAGCAAGGTAACCAACAAATGGACTTTTAAGTGTCATTAAACTCTAACATGTTGATATTATGGGAGCATATGGAACAGTAGCACAGGCTACACCACCCGCAACAGTAAGGAAAGCTCTAAGTCACAGAGGCATCACACACAAGGGTTTACTTTGTTCTCCGCTAGTGTGGTGTGATAAGGGACCCTGTGTCACCACTACACACTGTCACTGGCTAAGAAGGCTCCTAGCACCTTGTGACATTTCACCTTGATGTTGCCAAGGCAGAAAACGCGAGAGCTGAAGGGTATTTGGGGCTTTTCTTGGTTACTCATATGAAGGTTGCCAACAGTCCATCCGGCCAGATTGGTTGTCAGGTCCCTATGAAACAATGAAGGACCTGAGAAGTGTGACCCTCTCTGATGGCTGGGAATATGTAGATGGCATCAACTTCACCTACGGAATATTGTATTAAAAACAGACCTTTCAAGCCCCAGCATGGCAATACAATTCTGTACTCCCCGCACTCAGTAGACTGGGCCGGGAGGATCTAGTGTTCAAGATGAGGCTGGACTGCAAACTGATTTCAAGGCCAGCTTGGGCTAAACAGTGACATTTTCTCAAAAAGTTAAAAAAAAATGATGATGATGATGACAATGATTTTAAAATAAAGGGGCTCAGACTCAGGGTCCCTCACTCTGTTATGCAAAGGCTCTGAACCCAAGCTGTAGCTTTATGTTTGAATTAGCTGTGGCCCTCTCCAGTAATGGATGGAGCAGCAGACAACTGACAGAGCCCACAGGACCAGGTGCAATACCAACCGTTTCCCCAGGAGTTGTTATAACCTCTTCTTGTAGGGAAAAGAAAGATGGCCAAGGGAGAGGATTGTCCCCAGCGCTGGGCAAGCATGATAGTTGCTGGGAGCTTTGTACTAGAGCATCAGAGAATCGACAGGGAAATTATTGAACCAGTACGATGGCAAAGGACATGGGTACCACAGAGCAACCCTATACTTCCTTACAAAACAGCGGAGGCTACTTGTGTTCTTAGGTCACCCAGCACCAGGCGCAGCATGCAGGTGTCACTAGGAGGAAGTCACATGACACAGGGACCCTCCCACTTTTACTGAAGATCATTGCGTGACTATTAGCTAGCCTTTCAAAGACTGCTTCCCAGAGTCTCCAAGGAAACCATGCTCTTCTCTCAGGGACCTTGTCTTGTCCCATTGGAAGGAATCCCCTTTCCTCCAAAGGCTCAGCAAACATTTCCTGAGTGCGCACTTTTCACAAGACCAAATAGCAAGGTCAGCAAGAGAGAGGCAGTGCCACAGTGGGGTGTCCCAAGGCAACATTACAGTAATGAGCACTTTGTCTTCTCTTCTGACCCTCTATCCAGGTCCCTCCTCTTCCTAAAGAAAACTCTCCACTCTTGGCCTTTTCCAGACGATATCCTGCTTGAGATACCCTGCCAGAGCTCCTCTGGTGTGTGCTTCCAAAAGTATTCTCCGCTGAGATGGATGCACTCCACAACTGTGCCACAGTTTATACTGGTCCATACTGGTTCATACTGGAGTGAAAGGCTCTGTGTGGCAGCCGGATTTTGAAGTGCTGCTAATGAGACTGAGAGACTTTTAATTTTGCTTAATTTCTATTCAATCAAATGTTTTATTGAGGTTTTCTGTCCTGCCTGGTTCCCGCAGTCATTAAGTCCCAAAGAAATCACACAGAGGTCTACATTAGTTACAAACTGATTGGCCCATTAGCTCAGGCTTCTTATTAACTCTTATAACTTATATTAGCCAATTATTCTTGTCTAGGTTAGCCTCGTGGCTCGGTACCTTATTCAGCTAGGCAGTCGCATCTTGCTTGCTCTGTGGCTTGGGTCAGGACGTCAGACTAGGATTTCCTTCTTCCCAAAATTCTCCTGTTCTCATTGACCCTCCTCTACTTCCTGTCTGGCTGTCCCACCTATACTTCCTGCCTGGTTACTGGCCAATCAGCATTTATTTAAAATATAATTGACAGGATACATACCGTTGTCCCACACCATTCAAATTTGCACAGCCCCAGAAAGCTAGTGAATACTCCATTTCTATCTTATTTATTTATTTACTCAGTCATTCATTTATTCATCTTTATCTTTGGTGTTTGTTTTCATTCTTGAGATAAGGTCTTACTCTGTAGCCCTGGCTGACCCATAAGTCCCTCTGTAGACCTGGTTAACCTCAAACTCACAGAGATCCACCTGCCCCTCTCAAGTGTTAAAGGCATACACCTCCACACCCCGCTTATCTCCCTAATCTTATTCCCCAGTACTTCCCTTGTCTATTTCTCTCTTCTAGGTGACAACAGTAATACAGTCACCTGATGCAGTAAGGAACATCTTTTTGAAAGACCGCAATACTCCTAGGGTGCTTAATGCATTGGTTTCAACAGTGTCCTATCACAGTTAAGAGCTCCCCTCACATTTGGATTTGCAAGCTGGCTCACTGAAGATATAAACAGTTAAGATGGGGCTGTGTGAGAGTGGATAGATCATGTGTATTTACAAGGGGTGAGGAGAAATTGTCACATGGCAGCAGATACCAAATTTGGAATGATATGCTTATAAGTCAAGGAGCAATGAGACTACCAACACTCAAAATATGTATAGCCAAAACCACATATATAAATAGGATATGAATGCACATACAGAAATGTGCTATATAAGAATAGTTTGGTAAATGATGAACCACATATATAATGGTGGTTCCATAAGATGACATGGCCTAATGATGCTATAACTGTCTTAATTTGTATAAGTACACTTCAGTGTTCAGAAAATGGTGAAATCACCTAAGCATGCATTTCTCCTTAGAAATATGTCCCTGGAGTGACTCATAACTCTGTACTGCATGAGTCGATCATGGATATGAAATCCATTTTCCCTGAGTGACTGGGAAGTCCTTCAGAGAGGCAAGAACCCTGTCCCCAACTCCTCTAGAGCAAGTCACAGCCCTGACTTTCAAAGCGGCAGTTCATGTTTGGTTAAAAACTATTTATCTCAACATTGAGGACCCAATCAAGATGATCTAGAGCTGAGTTAAAAGTCAGTCAAAAGCTCTATGGCCTACAGTTCTTCACCTAGGGGAGAGTTGAAAAATAGAGCAAATACATGCCCAGAGAACTGGTCTAGCATGCGCAGAGCTTTGGACGGCCTTCATAGGAGTCCTGTCATAATGCACACTCATGCTTCATTACCTTGCAGGTTTCAAACACGCAGGCATGTGAAATATTTTCTGAATAAATTTTGCTTTGCTGTTTTCACTTCATGGAGATCTTAAGGCCTGTCAATCTATTAAAACTCCCTTGAGCAAACAAGTCCAATGAGGGAAGCCAGGGGTGCTGACCAGATCCCCAAGAAGCAAAGATGCCTCTGGATACATCTCTCAGGAGTCCACGCTTATGAGAGAAGAATGGTTGCCCTTACTAGTACACCACACCTGAGAGAGGCAGGGGCTGAACGACAGGCTTTTCCTGTGGCAGAAAGACCTCATTAGACCATAATTGATGGGATCCAAGAAAGGTTGTGGATAATGCGACTGCATCTCGGAGGGTTTTCTGGCATTCTCATAAATTTCACTGATGACATTGATCCCAGGCTACAGTTGAGCTTTGTGGGGGTTGCATTGTTAGGCTCCAGGGGGTTCTGGCTCTTTTTCCATAGAGCTATCTATCAGCTATAAATTGTTATTGATAAATGTTGGAACCCAGTTCTACTGTTTGCAGAGCTTTGTGTGACCTGAGGACATACACATGTGGCACAGAATGCAGAGGGACAGGCATGCTGAGAGGTCTCACACATCTGCCAGCACTGTGACTAGAGGCGGGCATATCAGCAGGAGCATGTCTGACTCTCCTTCACCTGAAATAGACATCCATGGAGCTGTTGTTTCTGATGTGACTCTGCCCTGAAAAGAGATTGTTCAGCGGGTGAGTTGAATGGTTTGAGACAGAGTCTCACTTTATGACCTAGGCTGAGTTCACAGCTTCGCTGTTTTGTGTGTTTAGATTACAGAAGTGAGCTACCCCTCTTACCAAGAGCTACCTTCTCTTAAGGTGATTTTTAAGAGAACAAGTACACAACAGACTGAGAGACACAAAAATGCAAATCAAAGCTATTTTGAGATTTTATCTTACATCTGTAAGAAGAGACAAGACCAGTAAACCAAATGGCAGCTCATGCTGGTGAGGATACAGAGTAAGGGAAACACTCTCCCATTGCTGGCAGAACTGCAAACTTGTACAACCGCTATGAAAATCAGTGTGGCAGTTCCCTGGGAAGCTGGAAATAGATCAGTCCCAAGATTCAGCTGTATCATTCTTGGGCACACACCCAAAGAATACCACATCCTACTACAGAGACACTTATTCAGCCATGTTCATTGCTGCTCTGCTTAAAATAGCCAGGAATTAGAAGTAGCCTAGGTGTCTGTCAATGAATGAATGGATAAAGAAAAGGTGGTACATTTATACAATGGACTATTAATTGGTGGTTAAAAATTAAACCATGAAATTTGTAGGCAAATTGGTGGTGTCAGAAAAAAAAAATCATCCCAAGTGAGATAACCCAGACTCAGAAAGACAATATGGTATGTATTTATTTATATGTGGATGTTATCTGTTAAGTAAACTATGACCCATGTAACTATAGAGGTTAAGTATAAAGTAAAGGAATAGGGGAAGGGATGGATCTCCCTAGGAAGGGGAAATAGAGAAGATAGCTCTAGATGGACAATGTGGGGACAGGAAGGGGAGGCTCAAACAGAGACAGGAACAAATGGAAGGCAAGGGAGAAAATAAAAGGTCAGCTGAAATGAAGGGCTAGTTGAGGGGCCATATGGAAGCTAATCCAGTAGAAGCTTCCTAAAATATATACATGTATGAAGGCAAACTGAATGAAATTGCCAAATAATGGTGGAAGAGGGAGACAGAGCCCTAACTGGACATCTCTTATGTCCCAGTTATGTCCAGCTCCCAGTACTGGAATTGGGTAATATCTAATGGACTTAAGGGCCAAAAAGGTCCCATGAAAAACCCCAAGCAATCCAGGCTATTAGCAAGCCTATTTGCTGCTCACTGCAAATTGAATAAAGACCCTACTGCTGAAGGGTCTTGTTATCAACTCATTGCCCAGAGCATTCACCCTGACAGTCTAGTGCTCATAATGCTTGGAAGTAATCTGCCTATTACCAGAGGAGAAAGATAAACACCAACCCAGCTACAAACTCTTCAGTCTATCATGATGACCTGGTGCAAGTTATGCTAGCACAATAGTGGTACAAATGCTGTGGGAGGAAACAGCTAATATATGATGGGATTTAAGCCCTACTCCATGAGATGGAACCCATCCCAGACACTGCTCCAGTGTCCGAGACCAGACACTAGATCCACCAAGGGCCTAGGGAAAAACAAAATACTACTGTTCCTCTAAAAAATTACCATAAAAAGATTCCTAACAACATTCTGCTATATCTAAAATCAGTTTTTGTTCAGCCACAATCAGAGAATCTTCTGTCTATAGTAGATTGGTGTGAGATGTCCTCCTGTAAATGTGTTGCTTTAATTGGCTAATGACTAAAACTGTTTGGGCCAATGCCTTAGCAGAGTAAAGACATGTGGAAAATCCAAGCAGAGATATATAGAGAGAGTAGGTAGAGCCAAATTAATGTCATGTAGCTGCCGAAGGAGACAGACACCAGATGGAACCTTGCCAGTAGGCACAGCCTTGTGGCAATACATAGATTAAAAGAAACAGGATATCTCAAGATATAAGAGCTAGCAAGGAATATGACTAAGCTATTGGCCAAATTAATATAACTTCTGTGTGATTATTTGGGTTTGAGCACCCAGGAAATGAACAAGCAGTGCCCTACAAAAATGGCATCCATACATTTGGGGCCAACCCATGATGTAATCACACACTTTGAGTCTGGGTGCTTGTATGTCCACTCAGGGTTAGGAGAAAAGTAGCTGAGAGCATGACTGCCAAAATGAATACTTGTGAGCTATTATTTATAGGCAATTTACATTGGTATAGATTCTTGTATATTGATACAAACTTAAATTATATTGAATTTGTTCCTATTTTCATCTACCATATTTGTATACCTAGGCAAAGTTATTTTGTCATATTGTATACATGCATGCTTCTACCTCTGTGTAGTAAGAGGGCTGGCTTGTTGGGGTTTCTGTCCCGCCCAGTACCCCACAGCCGGCAAGCCCCAAAGAAAAATCACACAGAGTCTGCATTAGGTTATAAACTGATTGGCCCATTAGCTCAGGCCTCCCATTAGCTCTTATAGCTTATATTAACCCATTATCCCTATCTATGTTAGCTACATGGCTCAGTACCTTTCTCAGCGAGGCAGGTCACATCCTGCTTCTTTGGTGGTCCAGGCAGGAGTGCCAAGAGAGCTTCCTGCTTCCCAGAATTCTCCTATTCTCCTTGCTCCACCTCTACTTCCTGTCTGGTTGTCCCACCTATACATCCTGGCTAATGGCCAATCAGCATTTATTTAAATCATGATTGTCAGAATACAGACAATTCTCCTTCACCACCTCTGCTTAAAACATTTTTGTATATTGATACAATTTTAGGATATATTTATCATATTGCAATGTACATTTCTACCTCTGATCAATATACTTATACATTGTTTATATTTTGAGGTCATTGTCCTCATTTGTTGCACAGTTGTTTATTGTATAATATTCTAATATGAAGTCTTAGTCTTTAGGTTATATAGGTATTAAAAATTATAGAACAATAGTCATCTATGTTTGTCATACTTATAGTTAGACTAATCAGTTTTTTAGATACATAGAGATTGTATTCTGCATAGATAGGTAATCTTCAACCACTTCAAAGAACTGTAGAATATGGCATTTAAATAACTTAAGGTTCTGTTGAAGTGAGATATGATTGCTCCTGGCAGCACTGATCTATTCCCAAGAAAATGTTGAACACCGAAGACACTCCACTTGGAGCTTATTTTCTTCTTGGCAAAACTGGCCTTTGGGCAAAGAACTGCCCATGCCTCAATCACTGACACTACATAGTATCCAGAAATGGATAAGAAGGACTGTCAAATCTTGCCAAGACAGGGTAAGATGGTTTTGAAAAATTTCCTGCCTCTGAAAATGGTCTGTCAGTTACTCTAGGCCTTAGCCAAAGTTGGTTGCTTCAATGTTGCAAATGAGACTTTGGATGATTGCCCAGGTAGCCAGTTGTCTCTGTCATTTGTTGCACATTTTGTTTGATTGCACTTCCTACTTGCTCAAGTAATATTATTTTCCTTCTTGGATCTTCGAAGGGTGGTGTAGGAGGGTCCTTCTGTATTTGGATTGCTTTTATTGGTTAATAAAGAATCTGCCTTGGCCTTCTGATAGGGCAGGACTTAGATAGACAGGATAAAGAGAACAGAATGCTGGGAAGGGGACAGAGCCAGAGAGAGCTGCAACCATGAAGCCTGCCAGGTCACACACGCTGAATCTTTCCCGGTAAGCCACGACTCGTGTTGACACACAGATTATTAGAAATGGGTTAAACAAATATGTGAGAGTTAGCCAATAAGAGGCTAGAGATAATGGGCCAGGCAGTATTTCAATGAATACAGTTTCCGTGTAATTATTTCAGGTACACACCAGGAGCTGGGTGGCACAAGGGGCCCTGCGCCGGGAACGCAGCCCAAGCCCCTCATTACTACAGAAGGGGTTGAAGACTAGATAGTTGTAGTTATTTTCCTCTCATGATTTGGCCAAGTTATTTATTATACAAGAATTAAACTCATTAGGATAGGATAATTATTAAATATATTTGTTCTTATTGTCTATAATTTTGTATTAGGCTTAGAACTTTCATATTTAAACAAAAGGGGGAGGTGCTGTAGGAAATCATGCAGCCAATAGCCTTAAAGTTAACCACCCACTGGGGCATGGAATTTTATACTATTTATGCCAATGTAAAGCATGCGCCCACTCTTTTCTGGCTGTGGGATTTGGTTTCTGTTCTCTGTTCCAGCAGAGGATTCTGATTTGTGAGTCTACCCCTAAGTAAATAACCATCTATTATTCTCAGTTCTGAGCTAGTGTAGGATTTCTTTTAATCATCCTTCTTTACACCCCAACCGGGGCAAGCAGTTGGATAGGGTCTGACAGACATGCACTGGCAGGAAAACATGGTGGATTCCCATCACCATACACGGAGACATTTCCAGGCCATGCAGCATGCTGCATGGCAGATTTAGCTTTTACTCAGACAAAAAGGGTTTATGTTCTGCACAGTGCTTCCCAGAGTTGAGGTGGTGAGCACAGCTCCCACTCAGCAGTCCCACAGCTCATGGTAAATGTACCTCTGCCATATAGAAAGGCCAAAAGAGATGGAGCCAACATCCAGGGCTGCTGCAAACACAGGGCTTACCATTTTAAAATGCTCCTTGTCAGAAAAGGATTTCAGATACACAATAAGACAGATTCAGACATAAAAGATCTCTAAACAAGACATAATGTGTTTAAAAATATAGGTAGGATTGGGAGAGAGAGGAAAAAGAGTATAGACAGTTATTGAAAGAAGTAAAGTCTTTAAAGAGAGAGTAAAAGCAATATAAAAGAGCACAGACAGTCATAGATTAAAGAAGTAAAGAAAAACAAGTTATGTAAAGACGGAAAATACACAAAGAGTCTGAATTATATATTATTGTGTTTTCTTTGAATTTTTAACTATGAATGAGCTAAGTACAGAGAGACATTTCATTGTATGGGGTGTTAAACTAAATCAACATGTATGTGTAGGCAGAGGCTATTAGTTTGTTCCCAGCTGCTCAGCCCCTAAATGACCACACAGAAACTATATTATTTGCAATACTCTTTAGCCAATAGATTAAGCATATTGCTAGCTAGCTCTTATATCTAGAATTAACCCATTTCCATTATTTTATATTTTACCACAAGGCTCGTGGCCTACTGGCAAGGTTCCAGCTGGCAGCTTGCGTCTTTCCCCTCTGGAGGCTACATGGCATCTCCCTGACTCCACCTACTCTCTTTCCATATCTTTTCTAGCCTGGCTATATTCTGTTAAGCCACTAGCTGGAAGCAGCTTCTTTATTCGTTAATCAATACAAGAAACACATATACAGAAGGGCTTCCCATACCATGTATGTTTTAAAGGTACCTTGACGTCAAAGTTAGAGTCTAAGGATTTGTTACTTTGGAAAAGAGGTTCTGCTTTTGTTTCCACAGAAGATGAGAACTTGTGGATTCCTTCCAGGCTAATGTGATGGTATGATGGAACAACCCCCCCAAAAAGTTCTCTATGAACCCTAAAAATACTTCACCCAACAAAAAGCAGGAAACAGTTTGGAGAAAACTAGCCCAAATTCCCAAAATGATTGTTTATCAATGTTTGTTTTCATTTAAAGGGGGATAGGATATAGTGATGAATACTTTCCATTGGTATGGATCTTGGTCTATTGATATAAATTTAAGGTCAATTTTGTTATATGTATTTCTGTTCTTCTTTAAGGTATGAGGTTTAGACAGCTTATTTAAAAATGTGATGTATAATTAAAAATTGTGGGTTAAAGCTGGGCAGTGGTGGCACACACCTTTAATCCCAGCACTCAGGATACAGAGGCAGGCAGATCTCTGTGACTTTGAGGCCAGCCTGGTCTACAAGAGCTAGTTCCAGGACAGGCACCAAAGCTACAGAGAAACCTTGTCCCCAAAAAATGCAGGTTAATAGGTAGTCTTTTATAATAGTCAAACTTGTAGTCATGTTAGGTTTTCATATTTTAGTTAGATTGATAATCTTCAACATTTCTAAGACCTACAGAATATAGCATTTAAAATGTTTTAAGAACTTAGACTTTTCTCAACAGTGAGACATGTCTGCTTCTGGCAGCACCAATTAGTTCAGAGAGATTAATGGACATTGAAGAAACTCATTTTGTCTTCAATGTGAGAACGCTAGCCATTTGGGCAAGAAATTGCTCTTACGTAGATAGCTAGATGATATGCTGAATGAACTGGACATGCAGAACCCATAGAAAAGTGACTGCTGAACTTATCAAAAGAAGGTGAAACAGTCCTTCAAGATTCTTGCTTCATGAAAGAAACTTCCAGACATTCTGCAGGACACAGAAGAAAGCAACTGGTAAACTTTGCCAGTACAAGGCAGAACAGATATTCAAATTTTCTGCTTCATGAAAAAGTCTCCCAGATACTATGGGCCTGTAGGCTAAAGATGGGTGCCCCAATGTTAGAGAAGAACTTTGGGTGACTGTCCAGGCAGCAAGATGTCTCTGTCAATTCTAGAACTTTGAAACTTGCTTAAAATGCATTTCCTGTTTAGTTAGGTAATAGTATATCTTCCTGGGGTCTTTGATGGAGTTGAAGACAGTTATAGTTTTCCTTAGTTATGATAAAGAATAAATTACATATAAAACTTTAGACTCACAAAAATAGGATAGGTAATATAGTATTTTCCAAATGTAAATGGACTAAATATGTAACTATAATTCTTGCTTGATAATTGTTTTGTATATATAATTTTACTTTGTTAAAGTTAAAACCTTCCTTTTTAATTAGACAGAAAAGGGGAAATGATATAGGATGTCCTTCTGTATATGTAATGCTTTTATTAGTTAATGAATAAAGCTGTTTGGGCCAATGGCTTGGCAGAGTAAAGTCAGGAGGGAAATTCAAACAGAGATATATAGAGGGAGTAGGTAGAGTCAAAGAGATGTCATGTAGCTGCTGAAAGAGACAGATATCAAACAGAACCTTACAGTAGACCATAGCCTTATGGCATTATATAGATTAATAGAAATGGGGTAATTCAAGATATAAGAGCTAACAAGAAATACGACTAAGCTATTGGCCAAACCATATTATAATTAATATAGTTTCTGTGTGATTATTTGGGTCTGGAAGGCCAGGAAATGAATGAGCAGTAGATGAGGACAAACACAGAGAATAACTGAACAAGGGCATGCAAGACCTTGGAACACCCAGTCCCAAATAGGATGCCTCCATTAAATCCCTTCCCTCAGGGCTCAGGGAACCCTTCAGAAGAGGAAAGGAAAAAATTCTAGAAGCCAAAGGGAATAGAGGACACTAAGGAAGCAAGGCTGTCTAAAATAGCAGGACTGACACATATATGAACTCATAGAGACAGTGGCAGTATGCTGACAATCTGCACCAGACAGGGTGCCAGGACTGAGAGAAGTGCACACAAGCCCCATCGCTAACCCAGAAGCTGTGTCCAACTGGTAACTACTCACAAATAAAACAATCTTTCCAAAAACTGGCATTTCAGTGGGGATGCAAGTCACCCTTAAGGACAGATTCCCGGCCTAGCAGTAGACAGACAACACAAAATTAGCTCACTAGCACCTTTGGAGATTCTTTGTCTTGACAATACTTTTTTTAGCCTTTGAATACATATTATGACTTCTGGTCCTCTTTTTTTAGTGGATTCCTGTGTGTATGAACATGTGAGTCCTTGCATCTATATGTGTATATCTCATGTTTTTTCTTTGGCTCTTTTTCTTCAGTTTGTTTTGTGCTAGTCCAGTTTTTGTGCTTTTGATTTATTTTATTATTTTATTTTTATTCTTAGACGTCTGTCTGTTTTCTAAAGAGAGACAGAAAAATGTGTCTTTGAGAGGAGGGAAGGTGGGGGAAATCTCAAAGGAGTTGGGTGAGGGGAAACTGATCAGAATATACCATGTGAAAATTATCTATTTTCAATAAAAGGAATATGCAGGGGACTTCTCTTTTAAACCAATGTTTTATAAAATCTTTGAGAATTTTGTATAATGTATTTGATCATACTCGTCCAGCTCTGCCCAGATCTACTCCCACTTCTCTACCCAACTTTGTCTTCTCCTTTTCCTTTTCAAGCACATCAGGTCGTTTAGGGGTCCAAATACTCTGTGCCTTCTCTGGGGCATAGTTGACCTACCAGGGCCACTCTCTTGAAGAAAAAATGATTCTTCTCTTCCAACAGCTATCAGTTGCCAATAGCTCCTGCACTAGAGGTTGAGCTTTGTGTCTACATCTCCTCCCCATGCTGGAACGTTGTCTGACCTGGCCATGTGCAGTCTTGTTCATGATGTCACAATTTCTGTGAGTTCATATGTGCATCTTCCCTATTATATCTGGAAAACACTGTTTCCTTGCAGTCATCCACTGCCTCTGGCTTTTCCAATCTTTCCACTCCCTCTTCCACCAAGATCCCTGACTCTTGGGGAAGGGGGTATATTCTAGATGTGTCACTCAGGGCTGAGCCCTCGGCAGCCTGATATCCTCTGCATGTCGATGACAGTTGTGAATCTCTGTTAATTGCCTTTTACTTCAAGAATACGCCTTGAAGATGAGGGCTGGGAGATGCATCAGTCTATGGGATGACAATGAATCATGAGGAGCCACATTCACCTTATGTCAATTTAGCAGAATAATTGTAGTAGGTTCTTCTACAGGGACTATGAGCCATGTAGTTACAGGTACTTGGCCAAGGATGGGCTTCATCATCCAATCAGAAATTAGTTGGTTATTTCCATAACAACCTGTGCCCTATTGCACCGATGCCTTTCCATGTCAGACTTTGTAGTTCACGGGGTTTGAAGCTAAGTAACACAGATGAGCATCCTTCTCCTCGGGTAGTATACACAAAACCTCCCAACACTGCGGAAGCTAACCAGTGGGAATGAAGCTTTAGTGCCCAGCTCATTTCTTCATATTTTATGATTCAGGTGTGCAGTGTCTTCAGTAATAGAGTCTTACTTTCAAATTCTGGGGGAACCTAAATCAATGGGGATAGCCTGTAATATTTGTGGACTCTATGGGATTCCCACAGGCCAACAACTCAAAACTCTTGCTCCTGGGTTTTGAATTTGTTAGCATATGATCTGTAGTTAGGGTATTGTTCCCTTCATTATAGGGTAACTCCATTTAAGCTCTTTTTATATTGTAGATGTACGTATAATTTAGGAAGCTTCTACAGTAGTAGGTTTCCATATGGCTCTTTCCAAAGGCCTTTAAAGAAAAAAGTGTTATGTAAGAGAATATAAGGTAAAGTTTTATATTTCTTGGAAGATCCTATTTTTTTTTAGAAGACATTGTGTATATTGATTCTTGTTGTATGGAAAAGCTGCTTGTTCATTTCCCAGCCACCCAGACTCCCAAAATAACCACACAGAAACTGTATTAATTAAATCACTGTTTGGCCTATTAGCTTTAATTTCTTATTGGCTAGCTTTTACATCTTAATTTAACCCATTTTCATTAATCTGTGTATTACCATGTGGTTGTGGCTTATCAGCAAGGTTTGGTATCTGCCTCCAGTGGGGCTACATGGTTTCTCCCTGACTCTGCCTCCTTTCTCCCAGCATTCAGTTTAGTTCCCCACACACACACCTCTATTCTGCTCTGTGCAGGCCCAAGACAGTTTCTATATTAACCAATGGTATCCACAGCATACAGAGGGGAATCCCACACCAGATTCTCTTTAAAGTCAGGACAACTTTTCCTTTATTGTGCATGGCAAAGACATACCAGGCTGTTTTGATGCTAGTTTGAAATTATAACTGCCTTTCCCCAAGGGCAATGGATATGCTCCCAATAGGCAGAATTGGGGAGGGGGGCTCTTCTGGGTGTTGTGCTTCTCTCTGTTCATGCCCAGGAAATACTTTGCTTTAACACTTTATTCCATCTATGGAGGTTTTGGCTGTGAATTGAGCTTTTGGCTAATGAATCTCTAATCTATACAAAATATATTCTGATGTCTCCAATCCACACAAGGACACAGCTCTGAAAAAGTTAGCAAATTCATAAGTTCTCTATTTCCATTATTTGTATTTTTTTTCAAGTATCACTATCCTCAAAAACCTTTTAACTTCTCTCATTTGAAAACTTAGATCAAGGATTATAAAATGATGGGATTAAATAACATATTCACAGTCGAGCTACTTTAGCAATTAGATGTAGAATATAGTGCACGTACAATATATTTCAATGTTATGTTAAAGCATATTTGTTTAAATACTTAACACTGGCTTTCTATTAGATGAAATCTCAGCTGTGGGACTATGCATGACACCAGAATGAGAGGCTTGCTATTTCTGTTTCTAGAGGAAAACATCACAATCATTCAGTTTGTTCCTTTAAAGATGTGATTGTTTGAACTTGGAATGTGACTTCCATATTTTAATATGTCATATAATATTCTATTAGTCTTAGTTGAGCATGACATTTTGAAAGTTAATGGTATGTGCACAGCCTTCCTAATAAGCATCTCATTTATTAAGATTAATGGAGAGGCATGCGTAGCTTTGCAATTACTTACTCTACCTAAACTTATGATTGCATCAGATTTGAAGGCAGAGTCATCAAAAGTCAAGCACCACCATTTAAAAGTGCCAGCATGTGTATTCACAATTGATCACACAAGTATGGGATCAGACCAAGAACTCTGAGATAACTGAATCCAGCCCCC
The DNA here is from genome assembly GCA_004026605.1 of Ondatra zibethicus. Lineage (NCBI taxonomy): Eukaryota > Metazoa > Chordata > Mammalia > Rodentia > Cricetidae > Ondatra > Ondatra zibethicus. The sequence continues at coordinate 149,198 of PVIU01000598.1, read as the reverse complement.
ATTCTGTCTCCCAGATCCCATGTAGAGAAGCCTCATTTTTCTAACCCATAAAATGGAGCTGACAACATTTCCCATGCATAGATGGGATATCTTTATAACTTCTATTGAATTTGTTCTTTGATGACTTCATCATATTATTTTATGAGAATCAAATAAAATAACCCATTAAATAGGTTTATTGTAATGTCTGCCTCATGGTAAATAATAAATAATACTTGATAGCTATTAATCTGTACTAATAGTTTTTTTAAAAAAAAAACTAATGGTTTTAAAATGTAACATAGAAAGACTGTCACTAGATCTAAAGATCAGAGAGATGTCAAGGCCTGAAAGATAATAAAACAAGCAGCTTCCTAAGTCTGTGAAGGATGAGCAATCACAGTGTTGGTCACGCACACTGGAGCAGTAAGGGGGTGTGGCTAAGCAATGGTCAGTGGAGAGCCACATTCATTTCCAGACTTTGGTTCTTCAAAACCCTTTGTCTTTAGTGAAAAAGAAAACACTTTCAGAACTTATTGCTTACATTGCAGTTGTCAAATTAAATGTGTCACTATTTCTTAACCAAATCTTTAATCTTTTAGAATTTTATCTTATTCTAGATTTTGAGAATTTCATACATGAGTACAACAGTTACATAATTCCCACCCCACCGCCTCCCACTCCAACTTGCCCCATGTCTTCCCACTGCCAAATCTATGTCTCTTCTTCTTTGATTATTATTGTTACAAAGAATATGGATAAGTATTTATCCATGTGGTCTTGTTCATATTATATATGCTTAGGGATGATAACATGGGATTGGATGATCTACCAGGGGGATTTTCCCTGGAGACTAATTCTCCCCTCCTCATTAGCTATTAATTGGCTGTAACTTATTATCTAGGGTAGAGCTTTGTGAGATTTCTCTTTTGCGGGTTGGCGCCTCATCTGATGTTGTCCTTGTGTCTGTCTTGTTTAGATGTTGGCATTGTTAAGATTTCATGGGGCAGCTCCCTGTCGTAAGTAGAAGACACTGTCTTGTCATTGGTATCCTACAGCCTTTCTTCCCCCTCTTTGTCAACGATCCTGAGCCTTAGGCGTAGGGCTTATGCTGTCAATGAAGCAACATAGCGCTCCTGGATCTTTAGCTCAAACGCCTTCGTTAGTCCTCTCCCAAAACTACACCTACTTTTAGAGATGCTAAGAAACAAATCTGAATAAAAATATCTTAGCTAAATGTGGATTGATATTCACATAGGAGTCACTTTGATAAAAAAAATGTGGTTGCAAATAACTGTCAAATTTTAAGTATGACTAAAATAGCCTTGTTACTGAGCCACATAACTTAACCTGCTCATACTGTTATATTCATCCATCCACATGAACGGTTCTCATCTAGTGATTCAACCAGAATGGACTTAAAACATTTGAGGAAAAAATTGCTTCTGAATTGAGCATGCGCAGCATCTTTCTTGTCGTTGTTCTCAAAATATTGCAATAGAACAATCATTTACATAATGTGTCTATTACACAGGTATTACTAATATAAAGAATATGGAAAGTGTGCAGAGGTTTTATTATAAAGTCTATAGAACCTTTTAGAAGCAATCTTCCATTCCTTTCGAGGAGCAGTCAGTCCTGCACCGCCTGTGGCCAGCTCATCAATGCAGCCTCACCTCTCTATGGTTCCCACCGGACACTGATCTTGCAGCGCTGCTACCCACCCAAGGTCTGCTTCCTGAGTCCTCTAGAAACCGCTGCAACCTTGCGGCCATTCTTCCTCAAGCTTTTGTGTTTTGCCTTCATTTCATAACTAATCCTCTGTCATCTTAACTGTTCTAGTCCCCCTAATGTAGCGATAGTCCAAAGAATTGCAGCGCGAGAGCACTTTGCCTGGACTATTTAAATGCACACTCCCGGTTTCCTTTGCTCCTCTGGAGCTAGCGTACTGTTCACATCATGAGGGAAGTGTCTCCCTGCTACTGCTTACAGTAAGATTACTGTTGTAGAATTGAACTCTGAAAAATCCAGAGCCACACCAAACAAGCACCCATGTATGAGACAAGTCTTTAAGACAAGAAAGCAGAATCCAGAGGAGGATTCATTTTGAAATTTTCTCTGGTTCCTATCAGACAAAAGGCAGTGCCTCTGAGCGCTGGTTCTCAGGCAGCCCCACCTTGGGGCCTGGCAGGTGGAGGTGCATTGGTAGCTGCAGATGGAGATGCTAAGAAAGTGTTGGGCATCTTTGCTGTCTACTCTTAGAAGTGGCTGTCTGAGAATGCAGGGTACGTGGTGATGCAAAAGCCTTAGGCTTCAGAACAAATTACCTAGGATAAATTTAAACCACCAATCTTGACAGAAAGTCCCCCATCTGTGTGTCCACTACAGAGATATCTGCTCATCCATGCGCCCAGCTGCTCTGTTCACGATAGCGAGGAAACAGAATTAAGCTAGACGTCCATTAACTTGCGAATGAATGATGAAAATGTGGCATGTACACACACAATAGAATCTTATTCAGCTATAACAAGAACAAAATTATAAAATTTTCAGGAAAATGTGGGGAACTGGGAAATATTATGTTCAGCGGTATCACATAGACCCAGAAAGATAAATCTCTCATATAAAGTTCCTAGCTGTGAAATTTTAGATTTCTGTATTCAATTTTGAGTGTTGAAGAGGCCAGCGAGCAAGAAAGGACCAATTGAGTGGAGAGGAGGAAGATGCCCTAACTAGGGAAGGGGATAGTAGAACACGTGGTACAGAAGTAGAGGTGGGCGAACACTGGCGTGGCAAGGCTTGGGTGAGGACAGGAGGTGGGCGAACACTGGCGTGGCAAGGCTTGGGTGAGGACGGGAGGGGGGCAAACGCTGGCGTGGCAAGGCTTGGGTGAGGACGGGAGTGGGGGATAGGGGAGACAAGGAGCTGGAAGACTAACAAAAATAAGACTATACTTTTTTTAAAGCCATATGTAAGTCATTACTTCCTAATTTAATTAAAATATCTAACTTTTTTTAAAACTAGAGTTTTGATGGAAGTAGCCTGCATGGGTAGATAATGCTGTTACAATAAGTCACATATTATTAAACAAAATAACAAAATTCTCAGTGCTCTGAGTTGGTCATATAGGCTACAGAACAATACTCTTGATTGGCCACTAGAAATGGATGCTAAGACCATGCTGATGAAGACACAACACACAATGTTTGTAAGACAGGGAACTCCAACTGACATAGAAGCTTTTCACCTGCTTGCCAACCAGTGATACCTAAAGGTGCTGTGCAAGCCACTGAGAGAGAAAGGTCACCAATGGTCAATGACCTCGCCCAACACTAGCCCCTGTGTGCTACAATGTTCTCAAGCTGCCTTCTAAGCACTTGGATTTATACTCATCAATTCATGCTGCTTCAGCCTTGGTTAAAGAAAGAGCTTCCTGCAATAGACAATCTAATGAAGAAACTCAAACTTCATCATAGTGCTAAAAATAAGTAACTCTTAACTGTTACGACATAATGTGGGCATCTATATAACATATAAAACACACACGTGGGCGGGGACACACACACCACAGCACAGCACAGCACAGCATACCTGCCAGGACTCAGGGAATATCTCAGAATATCATAAGAATGTATGAACTAAAGGATGGGGAGGGGCTCTCTGAAACGCTGTCTTCCAGAGATAGCAGGACCATTGGGCTCATGCTGTGGATGCAGGAACAAGACCTACACAAGACTGAAGCCATCAACATTCCTCCAGAGATAGCAGGACCATTGGGCTCATACTGTGGATGCAGGAACAAGACCCACACAAGACTGAAGCCATCAACATTCCTCCAGAGATAGCAGGACCATTGGGCTCATGCTGTGGATGCAGGAACAAGACCTACACAAGACTGAAGCCATCAACATTCCAGCCTGGATGGGGGAGAAGACTCAGGAGGCTCCACCTTTCCCTGACGAGCTGTGGGCAGCTAGTGACTTCTGGGGAAAGGAGATTTGTCTTGCTTCAGTGAAGTCAGTGTGAACTGTCCATAGTCCAGTAAACAATCTCACATATGTATATATGCAAGCAACCATAATTAAACTCAGAGGGTCATTTATAAGAGATATTAAAGTAGGGGAAGATTTTGGTGAGGAGAAGAAGAGATGCGGAGGGGTTGGGGGCTATGAGGGGACACTGGGGGCAAATGTGGTCAAAGTTCATTGTACACCCATATGAAATTTTCAAAGGATAAATTTTAAAACATTGCTTTAAAGTCAGTCCCTCATATCTACTTCTGTTTTGTCTGTAATGGTTATAATAGTAACCTTAATTTTCAAAACCACAATTTCATCTTAGTTATAGGTAATCCATGAAAACTGGGTTCTTTTTATTTAAGTAGAGATTAATGGGACCCCTAGTCTGGAAGAGCAGAGAGATTGAATTCACACAAACCCTATGAGGAGATAAAGCCAGGACTGAAAGGCCGGGGACCATAAAGAGTCAGAATAGGACCCAGTTAGGGCCATTTTGTGTGTAGCCACCCTGTGACTGAGAAGACATTTTCTATCCATGTATCTGTTGAAGCTCAGAGGATTCTGGGTCCAGATTCTACTAAGGAGTGTATTGCTTTACATCTATAATTTAATAAATATAAAAAGAGTCTCACTTGTTGCCACCCAGTGCTACATCCTAAGTCCACATCTGTGTCTCCCACCTTTGGTAATACTGTCAAGGAGTGTCTGAGTGTTTCCCCCATTTGAAAACAATCTTTGACCCGTCTCCTTCTTGGGAATGTTTGACTCGCACTGTAGGCCTTAGTCCATGCTCTCGTGGTCACATGACTGCAGCATTTTCACGACCAACCCTCAGCTTCACACTCACGCTGAAGTTACATAAGGGTCCCTAGTGTGTCCCAGCATCGTTTGGCTGTGTTCTCCTGCTACACGGAGCACTCAGCACTGCTATTTTCATTCTCTTTGCACATACTCTGTCTTCACGGGTTCCATTCCATCCTAAATTCATACAGCAGAAAAGCACATTCTTTCCCTAAAATATGAAATCCTAGCCAGGCATAATAGTCTCATGCACTGTAGAGGGGGAAGCAAGAGAGTTTCCAAGTTTGAGCTTAGCCTTGAGACTCTGTTGCATGAAGACAAAGCAGATATTTCTCCAGGGGTGTGTGTGTGTGTGTGTGTGTGTGTGTGTGTGTGTGTGTCTGTGCCTTCTCACGGGCTTTTTGAACAACATGGTCCATGGTGGCTTTCATCACTACATCACTAACCACTCTCTTAATCACTCAAAAAATTTTGAAATTCCATAACATCTCTTTGTGTTTTTATGGATCACATAGATTTAATTTCCTAATTAGTCACCAAGAGAAAGTTAGAATTCTTGAGAATCATTCCTTGGACCCTAGGGAGATGACTTTAAAAAAAACACAAAAACAGCAACCTTTGGTCGCAATTACAACTAATTACTCTTTGTATGTATGCTTATGATACCATACAAAACATGAAAATTAGCAAATGAGCTGAGTTGAAATCTTAAAGGAGAGCCCAGCAAGTATAGGAAGTTCCTTGTGTGTCCTCAGAACCTTTAAATCTACTCTATGTTCAGGGTCTCAGACACACACAGACAATATTGATTTCCAGAATTTCTCTATGGAATGCCAAAAACAATAAACAAAAAATAAACCAAAAGCAACAGGCCCTTCCATTGTGTGTTAAATATCTTCTCCATGAAGTTAGGACAAGCAGAGATGTATAGAGAGCAGTGAAGACATAAATCTACTGTCGTAGCAATCGATTTCTGCCTTGTTCCTTTATTTCTTGTAAATAATGATGTTCGAGTCTTACGTGGTGGCTCTAGTAAAAGGCAGCCCTAGGAATCCAGATGTGTTTTATCCCAGAGACAGGTATCTCTGAAGCCTCCTCCCCAAAGCCATCTCTCTTTACTGTTTGGTTGTCAAGTGAAAGCAACGTTTACTGAAATCAGAGGAAATTAACAAGGACGCTGGTACCTAGAGCCTTCTGCCTAGCTTTATCTATGGTCCACAGAGCTTTGTTATATCACCCTACATCAAAATAAGAGTTTCCCTAGAAAATGTGGTCCCGTTCGGTCACTAAAAATGACAATAACATGTTGCTATTGATGACTAGATAAACAATGAAAAGTCTTAACTATTAACTGAGTCTGATTAAAACAGAGTCTCGACCCAACCAGAAATTTTTCAGGTTATGAGATTAAAAAGAGAAGTAATTCAATCTGTGTAAACATGTGGATTCTGTAAGAAAAGCTCACTACGTCGTCCTAGCTAGACCTTCACGTTCCTTCCTTTTGCTCATTTCTCAACAAAATGATTCATGATCCAACCAGATCATTAGATCTTAGAGCACTAGGAAGATGCCAATATATTTATAAGATAAGCAATTGAGTTTGAATTCTGAATCTGGCAGCTAATTATCTATATGCCTTGGGAAAAAAATGTAACCTTTCTATATAATGAGGTAGCATGGAGGTATCCAGGAAAAGCAATAGATAACTGTCACGCATCAGTTTAAACTCTGGGGGTTTATATCTTACTTTGAAACCGAGATGCTTTCTAGGGGTATGGAGAAAGAATTTCAAAAAGGAAGAATAGCAACGGGGGAAAGGTAAAGGCTTGATCCAGGGTAAAGCATAAAAGCACAACACATATCTAACTTGAGCTTTTTCTTTCTTTTACTAATGTTAATATTATCTTGTTGTGGTGTGATTGTTGCCCTTGGCATGCCCATCCTCAGTGGCAGAGCCATATATATCTGAATAAGTCCAATTACGACCCCGAATCAGTCTAAGCAGAGTTCATGCCTTGCCCCAGTCACCCACTGCAGGGTATGTGCACGTATCTTATCTAAGAGACTGTGTTTCTCTTACACAGAGATGCATGATCCAGGTTTCCATGGTACTTTCTGGGTGGATGTCAAAAAAAATGTTGAATGAGTGTTATGAAGAAATCAATTTTGCCAAGCACAGATTTTCTGGGTCAGTAGGTTGGATGTAATAGACGCAGTGACAGATGCTGAGGATTATGACTCTTGTAGTCACCAATCAAGCCAGTCAAAGGCACAATGTGGAAGAGAAACTGATACCCAGCAACCAAAGAGGTGAGAGGAAACCACGTTCTTCGCGTGCTAGATTCAATCCATGATGCCATCAAGAAAGAATCTGTCACATTCTTCCTCCCTGTGAAATTACCTCGGGTAATTCAACTTACGGCCTCCAGAAGTCCCAGCCTCAGTCACAGATCAACACCACTCGGTAATTCTTTGGCTGCTGATCTACGATTCTTTTTACAAATGTTTTGTTATCTGTGCCTAACCCCTCCCCACACACCTTTGACCCAACAATAGTCAGGTAAAAGCTGAGTCCCCAGTGACAATTCAATTTTCTCTTGCAAGAATTTGAAAATGTAGGCATCGTCAACTGGGAGTGACTGTGTCCTTTATGCAACTCCTACATTAAGAAGAAGTGAGGTCTATTGGATTAGTATCATAGAGGCAAGAAGAACAAAACGAAAAATGACATGTTGGCGAATCATTACTTTGACGGTAATTGTCAGGAACAGATCTTCTTTATAGATTTTGGATGTAGCCTTTGAAGCAAAAAAAGATTCAGATGCCATGTTGGCCTGAGCTAAAAGGATTTTTTAAAAATTTAATCTTTAAGAGAAGCTCCCAAGATACAGGCTAAAAGAGTTTATAAAGGTCATAAAAAAATTAACTTATCTTGCTGACTGCAGCTTTTTAATGCACTCTAAGTTACAAAGGAATTGCATCTGGAGCCTTTAGGCCAATGGTCTACTATATTTTTCTCTCATTAGTAAGGACAGCAAAAATCTGCATTTGGATTTTTAGCACCGTAATCATCTCTGATTCATTAGTCTTTGTGATTGAATATGGAGAGAGCAAGGAGTCAGCGGCACAGCAATATTCTGTACTTATTGTCTGGCTTGCACAGTAGAGCTCCACAGCCAGTGGAGTCCACCTGGCCTGATCTGAGTGGAGCTACAGAAGAGCAGACCGGCTCCCAGGCTGACCCTAGAGAAAATATGCAAGAGAGGCTCTTTAAGGCAAGAGGTATTGCTTAAGCGGTGTAAAACGTATGCTCCTAACTTTTAGCTTCAAATTTTAGCTTCAAATTCAAACTGTGGGAGGGTTCTTCAGACATCACTGTACTGTCTAGAGCTGGCCCCAAGGAGAGCTAGAGGTAAGAAAACCTGTAGCTTGCAAGACACTAGCATCTCACACACAATCTGGAGACGTTTGTTCACCAGTAAGTCGAGGAGAATAATCAACCAGCTCTTCTGACCTCACAGTGTAAATCATTATAAAGCAGCATATCTTTGAGTGATGATCGCTATATAGACTCTTGGTAATTATTATTGCCATATTGACTATCATAAACTTAGAAGACAGGCAATGTTATGTAATACTAAGAGATAACTTCAAATGATCCAGAAAGCGATTCATAAATTTGTACTGAAGGCCTTGCCTTCTAAAACAGAACATGGCTTTGGCTTAGTAATTCTGTGGCTGGATTTAAAAGAAAAGTAAGGAGAATTATGTGTAAGTCTGTCAAAAGTTCCTCACAAAAATGGAAATGTTAGAAACAACTTTAGTGTCTATCAGAGGGTAGTCTAGTACAACAAAGGGTAAGTAAATAAAATATTTTGCATAGCTTAACGTAGTGGTTCACTCCCACAATCTCAGCATTCAGAGGTGAGGCAGAAGGGATCACAAATTTGAGGGTAGCCTGGGCTGTATAACAAGACCCTGTAGTTGCCTTACCCCACTCTGACAGCGTCTCCAAGGAAGTTTCGTACATAATTGGGACAGATTTTTTAACTTAAGAGAAAGGCAGAGCGCAACTGATCTTGTTGCTAGGTAGATCAAGCAGCAAAGATAGTGTTATCTCCATTTCTTAAAGCAAATGAAGGTAATTGGAACTATACCAGAGTGGCAACAGTGGACAAGAAAAGTGATGGATGATTTAATTGTCCCTCTCATGCTACTATGTATTATCTGATTCTTATTCCCTTTACAAGTGACCACAGTATAGAAGCTGTTTCCATTTCAAAAAAATAACTCAGTGTCAAGAGATCACATCATAAAGCAAAAGTTGTGATTAGTTAGCATACTATGACCCTGTCAGCACACTGTTCGCTCTGCAAGCCAAGGATTTGGGTTCAAGTCCCAGAACCAACATTAAAGCAAGCAAGGAATGCTGCAGCATACTGAGAATCTCAACCCTGGGAAGGAAAAATCAAGTAGATCCCTGGAGCCCCCTGGCCAGTGGGCATCACTTACTTGATGAGTTCCAGACTAAGCTAATGCTAGATCCTATGAAAAAAAGGAGGAGGAGGAGGAGGAGGAGGAGGAAGAGGAGGAGGAGGAGGAGGAGAAGGAGAAGGAGAAGGAGAAGGAGAAGGAGAAGGAGAAGAAGAAGAAGAAGAAGAAGAAGAAGAAGAAGAAGAAGAAGAAGAAGAAGAAGAAGAAGAAGAAGAAGAAGAAGAAGAAAAAGAAGTGGACAGAACGTGAAGAACACCCAAAGTTGCCCTCTGACCTTCAGAAGCATACACATTCATACATGAAAACACATGCAAGCACATACACACACCACATGTACTACATGCACATGCACATACATACACACACAACCCTCACACCACACACACACACAGACACACCAGAACCATGATGACCATGGCAATCCAAGAAAGCACATATATCAATACAGTATTTATTGACACAGTCAATGAGAGTTTGCCTGATCTGAAGGAATATATCTGATCATTGATGTCCTCATCATCAACCGTGTTAGATTCTGAACTGTTTTTAATGGATGGGAGAAAACTATTTAATATAATTTTAAGAAGTTTTTATGTTAAAAAAAGAGTCTTGGCCACAATTAAATAAGATTCGAGTTTTTAAATTATTCTGCATATGCTCTATTTAGAAAGAAAATATTGATGAATCCATGAGAGAATAGGAAGGACAGCCTGCCTCAGTTTGAGGTCAAACATACCACGTTAGTTAAGACATATTATTTAATCTTCTTCCTCCTAAAAATAAATAAGGCAATAACAGTAGCAAGGAGGAGGGCCCGCTTGTTCGTCCTGGCCGCCCGGCTAGTTTAGCCCTGAAATAACCACACAGAAACTATATTAATTAAATTACTGCTTGGCCCATTAGCTCTAGCTTTACATTGGCTAAGTCTTAGATCTTAATTTAACCCATTTCTATTAATTTGTATATCGCCACGTGGCAGTGGCTTACCGGCAAAGATTCTAACTGGCGTCTGTCTCAGGCAGAGGATCCCTGGCATCTCCCTGACCCCACCCTTCTTTTTCCCAGCATTCAGTTCCATCTCCCCGCCTACCTAAGTTCTGCCCTATCAACAGGCCAAGGCAGTTTTTTTTTAATTCATTAACTAAGAAAAGCAACACACAGACAGATGAATCTCCCACACCATTTCCCCTTTTCTGCTTAAACAAAAAGGAAGGATTTAAACACAGTTGGGGGGCAGATAATGGTAATGAAGAATGCTTAAAAGAAATCCCACACTAGCTCAGAATTGAGAAAAATAGACAGTTATTTATTTAGGGGTAGACTCACAAATCAGAAAATCCTCTGCTGGAATGGAGAACAGAAACCGAATCCTGCAGCCAGAAAAGAGGCTGGATGTATGCTCTACATAGGCATAAATAATATAAGAGGCTACGTCCCAGTGGGTGGGTAACCACTGGCTGTAAGATTTCCTACAGCAGCTGGTTGTTGTTAGGAGTAGAAGAAGGTGTAATGCAAGGGGATTAATACATGCCTGGGTTGACGTAGATTTTTAATTAAAGTTGTGATTAATGCTTTTAATTGCTATTTTTTATCCTTATTATTGATGTTCAGTTTACTGCTGCAAAAAATGTGTGGTGTACAGCAGTGGGATGTTGGGGGGAGGGTTTCAGCAGTGGGGGGATGGGAGGGTCTCAGCAGTGGTGTGGTGGGGGAGGGTTTCAGCAATGGGGGGCAGTTTCAGCAGTGGGGTGATGGGAGGGGTTCAGACAAACCAGTGAATAAATCAGTTAAACTAGCTGCTTGATATTCTACCACCATGCTTGGAAACTCTCCAGATGAAAACCTGGCTTGAATGGCTATCGTCCAGCCCATACCTGAGACAGACAAGTAGAGAGCCATAGACATAGAGAACGCCTTTTTTGTAAGTGCTTGAGATTTGCTAACCCTGCAGCACTGCTGTTAAGCCCATCCCTTAACACCAAAGCCATGTCTTGGCCAGAGTTCTGAATGGACTCCTCCCTTTAACCTAAATTATTTTTCAGATTTAGCAACTTCCAATAAGCCAACCTTAGCAGGAAGGTCGTGTGCTTCCCTGAAGTCAATGGAATTCTTCTCATTTGTATTCATGGCGAGATGCTCTGACAAGAGCCAGACAACAGGAAGTGATTTTTATTAATAAGAAAACTCAGCATCGTTTACTAAACATTTTTGGTGAGAGGTCTTGCTAGGTTTTTATCCATTTTGGCTAAACCCTGTGATTGGAGCGGAGGTTCATGGCACTCAGGTTGTTTATGACAACTTGCTCCACATAGGGGTCACTGTCTTCTACCCTTTTTAATCATGATGATGACAGTTGAGAACTGACATTGTGCGCTGCCGTGTACCGTCAAATGCATAACAAGCGCCTTAATCAGGCTTAAATAGCTCAACCACCGCAGCATTTATTGCAAGTCAGAAGCAAATTCCTAGGGAGAGAAAGCAGAGATGAAAGGACAATGATTCAATATGTCCTGTCCTAAATGATATCCCTTAATTTGATCAAACTATTGCCATATTTTATATGATACCATGTCTCTTATACAGTAGCAATAACCTGGATCAAGTAATTGAAGCAGAGATAGTAACTAGAATCAACAACCAGGTCTGTGAGTGATGTTGTTGCTTTAATAAATCCACAAAGTCAGAAACAAACTAGATATAGTGCATTAGCTGAGGGATTTTAAGATGAAGCAATTCTTTTTGTTTGGTTGCTTAGTGTTTAGATTCTCTTCTTCCTGTTTTTTAGAGCAAGAAAGAAACTCCCAAGTGACATCTGCATCACTTCCACGGTTGCTACCCACCTCAAAGGTACATAGCGCCTCTCTCCAAACAGAAAGCAGCCACCCTCTTTAAATGTGATAAATTCCAAGTTTTAGAAAAAGAAGGATCGTGCGGAAAATAGAGCTGTTTTTCCCACCGCGGGGTGGATCGGATTAAGGACGTGGAGGCGCTGTTTCAGAACTATAGGCCTGCTGCTCTTTAACACTTAAGCCAAATTCTCTGGGTCTGCTCTAAGTTTGCCAGGACGGGAGGGGATTTATTTCCCCAGCAGGAGGCCTGGGCCAGCACTCCTCCCCTCCAGCCACAGACGCATTTCTTGTCCTAAATGACCGATGCACAGTTAATCACTTGGCCTGCAGGAGGGTGCCTGCAGGCATTGGCTCTCTCTGTGTGGGTATTGACAGGCTGGCTTAGAGATCAGCCAGCCTGCTGTTTCAGTCGATTAGAGAATACCTTGTCCATGAAGTGAATGGACTGGACTTTCAAAATAAACTTGAGTTGGGCTAGAAGCTCTTCTATTTCAATACGAACCTTCAAAACCCGACCAACAAAGTCAATGTACCTGAAATTAGTCATTTCCTCTACTTGAGACCTGCTAAACTCTGTCTGTCTTTAAGAATTTCTAAAAGCATTAACAGGATAATAAGACTGACACATTCCAAGGACTTCTTATCCTGATTGTGTAACGATGGTAACAACCATTTGCAAACGTTTCATTTCTCTTCCTTTCCTCTAGTCCAGAACCTTAGGCTCCTTCTTGTCTATTCCCACTGTTAGTCTTCTGCTTTGTTTTCCTTTCTCTGGGACTGCATTGGCCTCTATTCTTTAATCTATTTTATGTACTCAGACCATATTCATCTGCTAGAAGCACAGATCAGATTAAGTCACTCCCTAACCTCCAGACACTCGATGACGCACACTGCTTGCTTTCCACTATCTAAACCGTCTGGTCTGGAACTCTTTGGTGATCCCCAGCACTGTACACCTGTCCACTCTCATGTCCCTACCTGTCCTCATTCACTCGCCAGCTCAGTCTGTGGATTTAGCCATTATTCATTGCCTGTGCAAGGAATTTCTGGATGCAAGTGTTTGCCCTTCCCTTCCTTCCCTATCCCTGTTCTATCCTTTCCTCTCCCAATTTGGCATAGCCAAGTCCCGCCCACTCAAGCCTCCTGTCCGACTAGAAATAATATAGTCTTTTATGTCCGTGTACCTTCTGATGCTTACATTTTGAACAATAATTACCTATATCTCATATACTTTAAATTTTTTTTAGTAAATTCTCTAAAGGTAGAATCTAGTTCTAAGTCATATTTATAGTCCCCACACTACTTAGCAGAGTGACTGAAAACTGTTAACACTTAATAAATATTTATGGGCACATTCCATCAACAAACGAATGAATTAATCCTTAATATATCATCAATTTATTTTCTCAGACACTTGCTTTCACCTATTCAGATCTTCAAGCATGCCAAAATCTAACAGATGTTTGGGGACAGCTGGGAGAAATGAAACTGCAGACACCCAATCATCAAGCCAGCTCTCAGGATCACATCTTCACCTGGTTATATGCTTCGGACATCTGTGCCTTCTTGGCAATGCACTTGGCTCCAGGAGAAAGCTCTGTTTGTAACACTTCTACAGCATTCTAGAATAAACATGACAGGCTTCGGCGTGAAGTAGGATACATGCAAGTTCATGATCTATTTATGTTCTTCTGAGATTTAGGGCAGACTCGTTTTGCATTTGTAAAGATGTCTCTTGTCTCAAAGCCTCAAGCGGTTTCAGATCACAGTAGGCCAGATACTCTGTGATGAGAAAATATAAATGGGGGGGGGGTCCAACATATGTTGGAGGCCAGAAACAAGACCAAATGATGCATGTTTAGGCTGCCTTTTCCCAAGCCTGCCACATGTTCTGCATCTAAATGTACACTAACTTTGGCAACCAAGTGATTATTTTTAAACTCATCTGGTCTGCAATGGTTCTTAGCAGACAGACTCCTGGGACTACTGTTGGAGAAAGGACATAGTGAATGTCTCTGTCACCTAACCTCCTGGGCGTGTTGTATGTAGTTCATGCCCTCAGTTTTGTTTCTTCCCACTAGAGCTCTCTCTCTCTCTCTCTCTCTCTCTCACACACACACACACACACACACACACACACACAACTTTTTATAGCCCAGGCTGAATGGGGGAGGATAGAGAAGAAAATATCTATGCCTGGGGAGTCATTAGTAGATACCAGTTTATCAATAGTACTGGTTTGACTCTGTACTGGTTTTCTGAATGCAGGAAGGTCAAGAAAAACATTTCCTTTTGAAATGAAAAAAGGAGGTTAAAACAAGAGTTTTAATAACAGCTGGATGCAGAGCGGCATAACACCAGCATGAATTACACTTGGTAGCAGACTTGATTGGAAGCCCTAGATTGCTTTGTCCCTGTCCCTGACATAATATTCAGACTTGGGTTTATATTTGTCCAGAACAGAGCTGCCTGCTACAGTCCATGCAAATCAAATGCCCTGATTTATGCACCATGCGGCGGGAGGGTGTAACATTAAATTTAATTTTGTGAGGAAAGCCTGGGGTGCGTCAGTGCCTGGGCCTGACATGGTGAACTAGGTAGAAAGGTGCACGAGAATTCATTACTGCTTCCAATATGCGAATGCAGCATTTGAATGAAACATTTGTCTCTTGTCAAAAAGGCGCCCTGTCTATTCTTAGTAAAATATTCCCACCCCGCCCTCAAGACACACATCAGCACACTGCTTTTTGGACTTCATCACAGATCTTGACAAAAACTGAGTGACTACAGGCATGAGGGGGACTAAGGAGACATTAAAAATATTGCTAATTAATAAATATCAGTAGCATCAATGACCATCTTTACCTTTTCGGCTGAACGTTGTCACAGAGAGTTGGTATGCTTGTGCTAATCAGCTGTATGATAAATTTGCAACCTTTTCATCTTCAGTTAGATGCTACTTGTCAATCATTTTGATGGGCTGTCTTCTCCCTTAGAGCAAGTCTTAAACCTAACTACACTGTTACCAGTTCCTTACATCTTTGCCGAACCCTTGGACTTGACAGAAACCCTTCCATCATACCTCAGGAGACTTAGGGACAACAGAAATCCATGCCACGAGCTTTTCTTTTATGTCTTTCACATTTGTCTGTAAAGACTGGTACTCCTGTTGCTTGCGGAAGAGATGCTGCACCCTTTAATCTGATGGTAAACCTTACAGTCAGTCGCTCTGCCCTCGTCTTTCTGCCTCCTCATCTATTGGTCCTCCATACCCCCTGAATCTTCTAAGATGGGCCCCTGTTTCCCTCCATATCCTCAGCACAAAAAATCTGCCCTCCATGACATGCTTCTGGCAAGTCTTGAGTCTTCACCATCTACAGCACTAAGGTTAAAACAATTACAGTCCTGAATTCAGTTACACTGGCCAGCAATGCTCCCATTGTAAGGACATCTTATTTAACTGTGTATCATCTAGTCCATAGTAAGAATGCAATAAACAGTTTCAGAATTGAATTGACTAAATGGTCATTATAATAGGAGAATACAAATTAAGTCAACAACAGACCCAAACTTTTAAGAAAATCTAGCTATGAGACCCAGCAATGGCTTCAATGACTTGTTCCTCAGAACTTTTTAATGATTACATTTGTTCTAATACAGAAAAATATACAGACATACAGAGTCTTAAATATGTTTTAATTTTCCAATGCTTTAAAGTTTAGAATTTGTTTTATGAAAATCTCCCTGAAGAGTATTTTCTGTACAAGCATGTCTACATTGGCTACAAAATCAGAACCTTTGAGGTTTATTTTGAAATATTTAATTAATATAGGGCTCAAAAAGGACGATAGAGGCTCTATTATGTCAATTGATAAAAATTATTTTTAAATGACTTCATCCATTTAGGGTTGTAATTACAGAATGGAGGTGCCTGGAACAGAAAGGTTGCCCAGCATGCAAGGCTAGTGTGGGCTACCCAGGTTTCTGAAGCCCTCTGTCAAAAAAAAAATAAAAACAAAGCAACTAATGAAGAATACTTTAGTCCATGAATGATTATTAAATGTCGTTTATCAAAATCCCACTAAACATATTTATTTCCATTTTACATAGCCTGTTAGTGCGATATGTGGAAGCAAGCACTGAAAAAATGCATGCTTCCCGTTCTCTCTCCATTCAACAAAAAGCAGGTGAGAGAGAGGACAAAGTCTTTGACTTGGAATATACCAGCCAGAAGCAAATAAAATCAGTATTCCAAACTGTGTGACCCATGGCCAAGAGTGAGGAAGATATCTTGGGAACCCTGTGGTCTGAAGGAACCAGGCAATATATAGACTTACCGGAATGTGGTAGCTCAAATAGTCTTCAAAGCAAACTGATTCACCAGTTAAAATATTCTCCTGTTCCGTAGCCTCGTTCCCCAACCTGACCCTCCTAGTGTATGCACACATGCACACCCCAATTTGAATCTCATTGAAACATACTCTTCCAAGAATTGTCAGCGTTTTGTTGTCTACCACCTATCAGAAGTAAAGAAAGGGGGCTGGAGAGATGGCTCAGTGGTTAAGAGCACTGACTGATCTTCTAGAGGACCCGAGTTCAATTCCCAGCACCCACATGGCAGCTCACACCTGTCTGAAGATACAGTAGCAGGGGATCTGACACCTTCACACCAATGCACATAAAATAAAGTTAAATAAACCATAAAAAATATTTTTAAAAAGAAGTAAAGTAAAACACAGGTAAGCATTATAAAAGCACCCATGAAAGAGGAGAAATGAGCTACTTTTCCATTCTGAATCCAAATCACAGCTACTACTGAAATAATAGCAAAAAGCAAGAAATCAAGACAGGGTCAGCTTGAAATTCGGAGTCAACCTACATAAGTTCTTCGAGTCTACTTCCTGGTCATATTAGGTGAGTCGGGGATGGTTTGGAGCTTTTGAAAGTCTAAGCCTTAAGCATTCACTCTTTCACACATAGATTTATTTGCTCCTTCCATAAAAGGCGCTAAATAAAGTAAATGCTCTGCTTGTAATTTTTTAATCAGATTATTTCTTATGTGGTAAGAAGTAGAAATTACTTAAAATGTATGGGGGAGATGCTAAACAGATGAGATGTAGCCAGTGAAAATCATATCATAGCCCAAATGTGAACTATAAATAGGAGATTTTCCTCAGAGGAAATAGCTATTCCTACCCCTAAAGTTAATAAAGGTATTTACTCAGACTGAGACACCTCAGTTCTGGATGAATAAAAAAAAGGAAAAAAATGCTAAACAAAAAAATTAAAGATTTATATTTAGTTAAACAAAAAAAAAACCTAAAAACCACGTTGTCTAAACTTTTGGGAATCTGTAGTTAGAAACACATAGTTCTCTTTTGTGGCTAGCTTAGCTAGTTGAAATAAATCAACACAACCACGTAAGTGGGAGGGGAGGCTACATTCTGGACATGACTTATCCCTTTCCTTTAGCATCTTTGCTCACATGAAACATGACATAAGATTCCTGTTCTGCCACAAGCAATGCAACTCTTTTTAGGCCAACCTTGGCAAGCACACAAATCTCAATGGCTTTATGGCTTCATGGCTACTGTAGATATATTGCCATTTGAAGTCCTTGGCTTCAATAGTACTTACTGGCTAGTGATTGGGAGGTTTGTGTGATTTGACCCTCACCTTCCCCGGTATGTGACTTTGTAGTCATCTGTTGCTCATTGCTGTAAAGGGAAGCACAAGCAGGTCCATGGGGCTTTGTCATTCACCCAGAAACTCATCTAAGTCCGTGGGTCTCAACCTTCCCAATGCCACGACCCCTCCACTCCCTTGAGGGCTGCATATCAGATAGCCTGCATATAAGATATTTACATCATGATTCATAACAGCATCTAAACAATTATGAAGTAGCAATGAAAATAACTTGATGGTTTGGAGCCCCCACCGCATGAGGAACTGTACTCAAGTGTTGCAGCATTAGGAAGGTTGAGAACCACTCAACCACTGCTTTCCATTGTGCCTCTTTCTGCACACCAACAGATTCAGACGGCTGAAGGGGATTCCTGTGAAAACTGTACTGTTCTTCTATGACCAGAAGTGTCTACCTCCAGTCACCAATCTCTCCTTAGCACCTACAGTATTTCGTGCTTAGACTGCAGACATTAAGAAAGGGGACTTAAAGGCACATCAGGTCCTTTCACTGGGATTCTAAAGCTCAATACCCAGGGTCTTGCAACCATCCATTTGCAGGCATTTTGGATCCTCCAACTCACAAAGTCTAGCAAAGAGGTGCCTTGAATGAAAAGCAACAAGACCTTGACCAGAGTTTGGAATTGCCTCTCAGACTGGGCTTCAGGATCATTTCAAACACTTACACCAGGGCCTTTCCTCCAGCAGTACATGGAGGTCATCCATGTAACTGGGCTCAGGGTACCACAGCCTAGCCTGCTTTTTAATATCACACTGTGCTCACAATTTTAAATAAGTCGTGTCAATTATAAAGACTGTCACGGGGGGAAATTATATTGGCCAAAATTTAAAACATTTGCTGCAGATAGGTTTGCATTGTCCCTCCGTAAAGGCTTCAGATGGTTACATTTGTGTGGCTATCCATGGATAAGCATTGTACTGGACACTGGAGGCTCCTCAAAGGGCTCTGGGTAACACACTGCCTCAAGCTTGTGTTGGCCACACTTTGGAGCTTCAGTCCCACGCCTTTAAACAACAGTTTATAAACAGCCAGGACTAGCTTAAGACCTTAAGGACAGCAGTGCAAAACCCTGAGTTAGCTCAGTGACAACTGCTTTGAAGGCAGTGCATTAAAAGAGGTGCTCAGCCACCATCAATTCATGGTTTTCACAGGAGACAAAAATGCCTCAGAAGGCCAGGTGGTGGTGGTACAGGCCTCTAATCCCAGCACTTGGGAGTCAGAAGCAGGTGGGTCTCTGTGAGTTCAAGGCCTGCCTGGTCTACAGAGTGAGTTCCAGAACAGGCAGAGCTGCAACACAGAGAAACCCTCTTTTGTAAAACAACAACAACAAAAATCAAAAACAAAACAAAACAAAACAAAAACACAAAAACCTCAGAATGTTTGGCAGAATTGAACATAAACTTGTGATAAGAGGTTTGTGCTGAAAGTCTTTAGTGGGATTTTGGGACTATTCGGATATTTGCAAATTTCTAAACTTGATCCCAAGTGGTGAGGGAGAGGGAGCATTGAAATTTCTGGAAATACCTCATCAAGTACAATTACTTAGTAATTTCTAATTAACTGATTTTTAAGCTTTTTTCTAAGAAATGTTTAAGAAACATTAAGAAATGTTTCAAATGGCAAATTAATTAAAAATGTTTTAATCAACTGTGAGCAAAGATAGATTGCCTTATCCTACTCTACTGAACACGAATATGCAGAAAAGATCAAATTACACAACACCATTGAAAAATCTGCAAAATACTTCAAAGCTGAGGGATGCTGTGATGCTTTCTGCATTACTTTGACATATAACACAATTTCAGAATGTGTTACTGTAATTAAAACATTTTCGTCTATAGCTTTCTCTTTGTACCACAAAACATGTTTCATTACAATTTTTATCTTCTACTGGCATAATTATCTGTATCAAGATCAATTTTAAAATGTCAATTTGTACATTTCTTTTTCTGACATATGTTAATTTTGTTTCAGGTCCGTTATTACTGAGAACAGTTTTATCACATAGAGGAAGACTATTAAAAAGTGATTCTCTGAGTATCAAGCATAATGGGGTCTAAACTTGACTGTCGCTCTGAGTCCTGAGTGTGGGACTGAAGGCTCACACCCCGACAGGCTGCTGTCCGCCCTGTGCTTGCACTCAGCGTGTTCCTGCACTAGAGGCTGTAGACAAAGTCCTAGCGCATCCTGATAAGACCTGGGAAAGCTGGAACCTGGGCAAGTTACTGCACAGCGTATGAAGGAAGCAGAACCATCATCAGAGTTGAACCTGGTGCCTGCGTTCAGAAACACATATAACTTTGCCCTATGAGGATAGAAATCTCTCTTTTAAACACACAAAGATTTAACTGTGTGCATCAGGAAGAATGGATTCTTTCTGCATTTCCTGTCTTTTACTGATAAATATACCTGACTTGTCTCCTGGTGACTGTGGTAGATACTTGCTCATGACTTCATCGGAGCCCAGACTTGCCTTTGTTGGAATGTGGCACCCTATAGCACAAAGGAGAGAACTCTGCTTTAAACCTTAGCAAAACTATCTTTCCTTTTCTTTTCCCTTTGCTTATTTTTCCTAGCATTCTTTCACACGGGATTGATTAGAGGATGGTGAAGGGGCATACTGAAATTGTTGAGGGACATTTTACCACCTATACACATCAATAGACATGTGTTCTCACCTAGGGGTAAACAAATATAAAGTTTAAAAAGTTGCCTTCTTTCTTAAAAATTGATTCACTGTGATTTTTCAAACTATGCTATGATCAATTTCTCAAAATTTGCATTTTTAGTGAGTGACACATAGCAATTAAAACAGTATAGAATAGAATTTTTTTAAATTGGAGGACCTCACTTGTGATACAGAAAAATATTGTTTTGACAATTTGGGGAAGTTTCTATTTGAACTGTGTGTTCATGTGTGCAGATGGTTGTGCACATGTGCATTGAGCAGTAAAATACAGTGTATTTTTATCTGTGGGGCTTGCCAGATAAAGGAATAGTTGCCTTTAATTGAGGGCCAAGCCTAGAAAGGAAGCTCAAGACACGGCACGAAAATATTTCCTTCCGCCTAGGGCTGAGCCCTGAGCTTCCGTTTGCCTTTGTTTCCTCACACCTTCTACCTCAGCTTCCAAAGCCCCAGTCTTCACCCACAGGAGACTTTCTGTCAGTCGTACACAGCCAGCCCAGCCCTCAATAGGGCTCCTAGTGCCCAAAAGCCACTAAAGCCAAACTGTCCAGCATTCTATCTGCGGCACCATCATTGACTGTCCACTGAAGGGAATCCATTCAAGAGATTAAGTGAAGGCAAATATCATCCCCTGAGGTGACTAGTAGGCTCTGTCCCCGCTAGTATGTGCTGTGGTATGCATACGGTCTCCCAGCTCCTCAGCTGCAACTGATTTTGGTGCTTTTCTATCTGCATATTCCAATCCGATGACTGTTCCTGAGATCTCTTTTGAACACAAAAATGATGCATGTAGAAAATGTAAATCGCACTTTATTCTGTAGTGAGGCCTCTGGGAGCTGAACCTAAGAGTAAGATGAATCGTAATTCATTCTATAATATTGGTAGACAAAAAGTAGGAAAAGGCAAGCAGAAAGGAAGTTCACTTTTAGCGTGGATTTCCAACACCTATTTACAGCTAAATAACAATTTTCTCTTAGTTTCACCTCTTCTTCATCTTATCTTTCTTTATTCACTCATGGCACGTTGATAACGACTCATTCACACCCAATGTAAACTTTAAGGCTCATTCTTTACTGGAAGAAATAAGAATAGAGTTCTCTATTAATATCTCTTCCGTAGACTGCAGACTTGCTAAGACGAGGGGTTGTCTTTCCACGGCTGTGTCCTCATGCATCCTCTCATAGGACAGGCTCACCTAGCTCCTTGCTTCTCCCTGGGCAGCGCCGTTCTCTTCAGCAGAAGCCACCACTGGGCTCAGCGTTGCACCTCCAGCTGACCCTCCACAGCTCCTCTGTTTGCTCAAGTCTCTTAGCCGTGAACAGGACTACTTTTTATAAGTTTTATTTTATTTTTAGTTGGAGGGAGGCTGTGCACAGGAGAGCATATGCCTGCAGAGTCCAGGGGTACCTGATCCCCCTGGAGCTGGAGTTACAGGTATTTGTGAGCCACCAGACATATGTGCTAGAAAGCAAACTTGGGTTTTCTCCAAGAGCAGTATGTATTCTTGACTATTGAGCTATTTCTCTTGTCCCGTATGTTGATTTTTTTTTTAATGGAGACATTAATGCTTTAAAATTAAGGCTCTTCTTCTGAATAAGACTTTGGGGTTTCTTCTAAATCTTTTCATGCTCTAACATGTCCCCAAGTGCTCACAAAAGGGGAAGTTTCGTTCTTAAGCCCAAAGCCATCTATTAACCACAAGCCCAGCTATTCTGCCAGAGAGTGAGTGTTCCTGTGGCCTTGTGTGCACAGTAACAGCTGCAAACACAAACACAGCTGGCCAGCCGAATGGGCTATTTCTCAAGGCTCTGTCTTCCTCACTCCACTCACAAACAAATCGTTGAGATCAAAAAAGTGGCGTAAATGTACTTGTGTGGAAGCTACACAACAGCCTGGGACTCCAATCTCCATCCCTTTCTTTCACCAAAAGTAACTGGTTGGTAGAGATAAAAGAGATAAGTAAATGCTCGGTGCATCTTAGAGACCCTGGTTCCTAAGAAAACAGCAGGGCGCTACCACACAAAGCCTACCAGATTTTAAGTCCAAAAGTCTAGCTTCTGGTCATGTTTTGGCAGCTGATGTAACTTCAGGTAAATTCTTTCAGAAATTCATGTTTCCTTCTGGTCTGTAAAATGTAGGTGATAATCTCCCATGTTCAGTACGATAGTAAAGCTAACATATTATGAAAATAAAGAAAGCTACATGAATACAAAGCACACCAAGACTGCATGCTAATCACCTATGAATATAAGAAAAGATAACGTGCAAGTAATTATAGCACATGCAAAGGGCAGGCTAAGCCACAGGGGGATGTCTGCGTGTGACGGGGCATCCAAGTGGTCCTCTGTCTTCCTAAGTTTGCCCAACGGAATCTGTAACAGGGCTATTACATATATGTTGTTTTTATATATTAAGGAAAATAAAAATGAGGATTATAAATCTCTGGCTTAAACAAAATACATTCACTGAGAACCTCCTGGGCAGTCACTGGAAGTTAAGAAACTTTCCTAATGTGATAGCAGCAGGCAGCAAGCCCAGGAGTTATACTCAAGTCTGCCAGAATCCAAATCTGGTGCTAACAAAAGATGCTATCAGCAGGGCCAGCACTGGTCCATTCCCATCTCTCTACTCCAACAAAAAACCCTGTGAGAAGAGCTTGAGGCCAGGGATGGTGATGCCTCTGGAAGTTCCTTTATTGTACAGGATTGTTTTGCTATCCTGGGTATTTTGTTTTTCCAGATGAAGTTGATTATTGTTCTTTGAAGGTCTGTGAAGAATTCTGTTGGAATTTTGATGAGGATTGCATTGAATCTATAGATTGCTTTTGGTAGAATTGCCATTTTTATTATGTTGATCCTACCTATCCAAAAGCATGGGAGATGTTTCCATTTTTTTGGTATCTTCTTCAGTTTCTTTCTTCAAAGACTTAAAGTTCCTGTCAAACAGGTCTTTCACTTTCTTTGGTTAGTGTTACTCTAAAATATTTTATGTTATTTGTGGCTATTGTGAAAGGTGATGTTTCTCTGATTTCTTTCTCAGCTTCTTTATCATTTGTATATAGAAAGGCTACTGATTTTTTTGAGTTTATCTTGTATCCTGCCAGCAGCTGTAGGAGTTCCCTAGTAGAGTTTTTGGGGTCACTTATGTACACTATCATATCATCTGCAAATAGCAAAAGTTTGACTTCTTCCTTTTCAATTTGAATCCCCTTGATCTCCTTTTGTTGTCTTATTGCTCTAGCCAGAACTTCAAGAACTTTGTTGAATAGATATGGAGAGAGTGGACAGCCTTGTCTTTGTTCCTGACTTTAGTGGGATTGCTTTGAGTTTCTCTCTATTTAATTTGATGTTGGCTGTCGGCTTGCTGTATATTGCTTTTATTATGTTTAGATATGTTCCTTGTATCCCTGATCTCTCCAAGACCTTTCAGGATTTATCCCTACTGCTTGTACTGGATTTTGGGAACCTATTCTCTTTGGATAGATACCTTGCTCAGCGTAGACATAGTAGGGAGGGTCTTGGATCTTCTCCAAAGCAATGTGCCTTCCTTTCTCTGAGGAGTGATGGGGTGAGATAGGGGTAGGTGTAGGGAATGGGAGGAGGAGAGGGAGTAGGAACTGGGAATGGTATATAAAATTTAAAAAAGATAGCTTGTTTTCTTTTTTAAAAAAATAAAAAAGAAAAGAAATTATTAAAATAAAATCCTGTGAAAAATCCTTCGTATCGTTAATAACTAAAACAGGCCATGTGCAGAATTGCTGATAATATTCTCCAATGAAATAGCTAGACTACTGCATGAAAGTACAGAATATGCTGATTCACCTTAATAATTTTCTGGTCATCTTGATGAGCAGGTAATATGCCAGGTGAATGTGGAGAACAAACTTGAATGAAGTATTCCCAAGATACCTGGAGACCCCGTCACCAGCCTGTTCTAAGGAACGAGAGGCAGGCACTGGGCAGGGCTCTGCGTTGTGGTTGACTTCAGTGTGTGGAAAGGTGAAAAGCCATGAATGCTTTGAGTGGTTATGAGCAACTGTTTGTGTTGTCCCTGTAAAGGTCACCCCAGGGGTATTAAAGGGGACACTCAAGTTATACTAAAACTAAGCAAATTCTAGATGTATAGCTACTTACAACTAATTAGCATTTTATGGTTTCCCAATCACATTCTCAAGAAAAAAAAAAAAAAGCAAGCCCATTGACTAAACAACCTCCCATCAGGAAATAGAGACACACTCTGTGCTCTTGCTTCCTTTTCTTTCCCTGGGGGAAATCAGCCATCCTTAACTCAATGTATTAAGTTTGTCAACATTAATCATTTTGAGTTACACTGACTTCTACTGAGGCAGGAGGTATAGGAGAGAAAGGAAAAGCCCTCCTCCTTTTTAATATTCTGGATGTATGTGGTAGTTAGGCAGAGAAATGAGTTGCAATTCCATATGGAGATTCAGGATTACCAGTAACTAGATGAAAAGCTAAATTCTCTCTCCCAGGCATAATTGCCAGAGAGGACCTTCTCTCCCTACCAAGTCTTCAATTCTTCATTATTATGCATGCAGTTAGCAGACTGCAGCGAAGGAAGGCATAATTTCTGAAGTTTAAAGTTTGTTAAAATGCACATAACTGCACATATTAAAAACCAGAGATCCTTCTGTAGCTCAGATGCATGAGGGAACTGGACTTGAAATTGAAGATGGAAAAGCAAAGTGCAAAGCTCTTCCAGTTCTCTCTGACACACACTCATCAGAATGGAGCTGCACAATCAATTCAATGTAAGAAAATTCGTTTCCCTAACTCGGTGGGAATTCCAGCAGAGCACCTGAACAGAGACTCCTCACTGACAATGGGAAGACAGATCCTCAGCAGGACACACTCAGGCGGGTCCCATGAATATTAACAAGGAGTCCCCACACCAGAGGAGCAAACAACTCTTTAATTTTCATTGTTTTTGCTGTTTCTCCACAAACACCAAAAAGGATGGCCCTTTCTCAAAGCCCTCCAGACAATTCAAAACAGTGCCTTTTGGCTTCTGTCCTCCACCTGGAGCATCTCGTAATGGCCCAATTTCATATAGAAGGCATTAGAATTTGATGTGCCCCCAGAGTTACTGATGACTTGCGAAGGGTGTTTCCATTTCTGGGGTAGAGTGGCAGTTCAGACACACCAAGAACACTGCAAAAGATGTCCGCTCAAAGCCAAGGTCAGCCACTGGTGATTTCTAGGATGGGGCATAAAGCTTGGTCAGGACTTCTGTTTACAGCTGAGGGAATAAGGTGAGTGTCTGTGTGGACATTGCTGCTTTACTGCCCTACTCATCGATTTCTGTTGCTACAACAAAAAGCAAAGCTAATCACTAGCAAATAGAATTCTTTTCGTCTCTCAGTTTTTAGGGTTTCAGTTTATGGTTAGTTGGCCTCATTATGTTGAGGCTTGTGAAATAACAGCATAGCCTGACAGAAGCATATGGTGAAACCATTCACTCCAGGATGTAAAAGAGAGTAGACAGTGAAGATAACAGGGCCCCGGGATCCCTTTCAAGGCACATCCTCAATGACCTAAAGTTTTCCACTAGGTTATGCTCCTTAAAGTTCCTACCAGCTCCCAGTTGCACCAAGCTGGCATTATGCTTTTAACATATGGACCTTTGGGGGACTTTCACATCCAAACTATAGCAGCTGCATTATCTCACTCAATTCCTAGAACTCATTGAGCTGTATACATCACCTTCTCCTTACAGCTTAATTGATTTGGGCAACAAATGTTTCTTAGCATTTACTGCATCCCATGGGTTGCTTAAACTAGACTTCCTAATGGGGTTTCATGAGATGATACCATTTTGAAGGGCTTTAAATCTATAAAGTATTTAATAATGACTATCAGCAAATACCTACAAGATAAGTAAGTATACATCCCTAACACCCAATACGCATCCAGGACTTGTGAAGTCCCTTTTCAACTGTAGCACAAACAGGACAGTCTCACTTACAGGATATCATTACCATATTAAATATCTCCAGATCAAGGAAAAGATGAGAGTCCCCTCTGTTGGAGTTACTCAAGGGGCAGATAAGATAGCATCTATACATATTATGATATCAGTACACACTACCTTGCCCTCGACTTCATTCTCAATCTCCATGTTACTCGAACACCATTCACCCTTGAGTGAAATAAAACTAAGGAACATTTATCCTGGATTCCCATGAAGCGTGGGTGAATAATTTTCTAAGAAAAGAAAAGATGTCTTGTGAAGCCTTCTCTAAAAGACAATCCATCGACTGACCACAGTAAAGAAAAGTCTTGTTGAAAAAAATATTTGTACATCTCTATCCTTCTAAATATTAAAACAACTATGACAGGTCAACTTTATCACACCAAACGTATAAAAGTCTTTGCTACATTCTTCTTCTAGTATATCTAGAACTTACAATGTTCAGAAAAAAAAAACATTAAAATGGAAATAGAGTAGAATGTGGGGGTGCGCAGCTTAAATCCTACACTCAGGAGGCAGAGGCAAGCAGATCTCTGTGAATGAGGCTAGCCTTGTCTACGTGGTAAGTTCCAGGACAAGGAGAGTTCCTTGTCCTATGTCGTGAGTTCTTACAACAAGGAGAGTCCCTGTCTCAAAACAATGAAAAAATTACAAATGGGAAGTTTTACTAAAGCTTCAAAAATAGCCAGTACTGCTACCTCCAGGAATCATTTGGCAACAGAGCTTTGCCAAACCTATACACTTTATTCTTTTCATTCCAGCCCTATGTCATCATTGTCTTAGAATCTAGGAGGATTTGAGACAATATATTGTAATAAATCTCCAGCAGATGGTGATAAAGGCATTACCAAATTGGAGTTAGGATTCTTCCCACTAGTTGAGAAGATTCTAGCAGCCTTGTGTTCCTTTGCTAGCTTGGCTGCTTCCTCAAGAAGGTCTTTAGTGATGGCGAATATTTAACATCATTTTTTCTTTATCCTGGAAAATTCCATTCAAGGAAATTCCAGAAAAAAGGGCAATCTCAAAATAATTATGTGACTAGAAGTTCATAAACCCATAGATCCAATTATATGAACAACTCTTTCCATTTTTCTCCAAAGTCCAGAGGCATGACTGTGAACATTTTTAGGTGCACATTCCAAGAGCCAAAACGAAGCACGAGATACTATGAAATTAATAGGCCCCATTGTGGGATCAAATTAGGTCAAGAAGACCTATATTCTGATTTCTACAAATATTTTAAGCATTTGGTTTTAAAATATGAACTATAACTATGCAACAATCCATGCTTTGTGATTATGTCTTACAGAAGAGTCTAGATCACAGCTTTGATATATTCATGTGACCTTTTACATAAATAATTGCTCACCTCTTTGCTTGTCCTTCAACTACAGCATGTGAAATCTGCTATTCTACTGGCTATAAACAGGTGATAAGCGCTAACCACCACTCCATCCTACCCCATACTCCCATTAGGACATTCCTCATATCTGGAGACATTTTGGGGTGTCATGATTAGGGGATGGTGCTGACACCTAGTGGGTAGAGGCCAGTCATGCTACTAAACACCCTACAATGTGCATGCAGGCCTGCCTTAATGCCTAGGAATGACTCCCTGCTAGAGGCTCTTTAAATATGCATTCACACTCCAATCTCATAAAAAAAAAGAGTCATTGCACATATATTCAGCTTGAGTTTATAATAAGACCAAGCTTAAGTTTACCTTGAAGTTCTAAATAATGAGCAAGAATTGCCAGGACTCATAGCCAGTCCATTAAGCAGCATGTTTTACGTAGATATATAGCACCTGCACAGGAAAAGATCTCATGAAATAAAAAGTTAGCTGTTGTGAGTCTGGGAACATCTGGGAGACCTATAACATAACATGGTCTATAACATCCCTTGAGTTCAAGATAAATCCTGATGGAATCCCTAAGCATTTTGTTCAGACATGACTGAGTTACTTGTGAGTGCATTTCTTCCCAGCACAGATGTTCACAAAGATTTTTAAGTAATTTATTCTTCAAAGGGATAGATCCACATATCCGAAGAGATGAAAGTGGCAATAGATGTTTAAAATGTCTTTGGCTTTGCCACTACAATGAAGCAACTAGGGGGTACAATCAAAAACCTCATGGATCACACATGTATTAGCCATGACACAAAATGAAAATATCCAGGTAACATGAGCCCACTAGTACAAGCAAGAAGGGCAAGCCACCATTAGCCATAAGATGTGCAAAATGTCTGCATGAATGCAGAGAAGAGCAAAAAGGAAGAGAAGGCATCTTTGTGGACTGAAAATAGGCCAACCCCCACCCCAACACCCAGCAGATATCCTCAAAAATCAAAAACTTGGTGGGAAGATCCCCAGAAAAAAACAACAGATATTCTCAAAAATCATGGCAGGTCAGTTTCTGTGTTGTAGACAACAATGAGAGTTTGTATAGTCCAAGTCACGTGTGTAAAAGGTCACAGGAAGGGGCCAAAGAGGGAGCAGTGTTTACAATGCATGCTAGAAACTAAGCAGAGAGAGAATGGGCTCCTCCAGAATGGGCTCTGTTGCTGGAAGAAACTGCTGAGAGTAGAATCAGGAATGAAGAGGATGTGGAAGTGAAGACAAAGGAAGGAAGTGGTTCCAAGAAAAAGTGGATCCGGGGGAAATGCCCGGACGGTGCAGCAGTCAAGCTATCGTGTCCCCATAAAACACAAGAGGAAGGTCTTTAAAATGGAAAATCTGTCATCTTCTAAAACTGAAATTCACATCGAAGTGAGCAACAGAAGACTACGTAGGTCTGTATCTTAGGCAGTCTCTATGACAGAAAGGACAAGAGCCAGAGAAACATGCCTCCAGCACAAGGCTCTCTGACCTAACTCGTTTCAAAGGAAATAAAGTTCTCAGAATATGTGGTATCGAATAAAGTAGTTCTCATATGTATGTGGTGATGAACTAGCATGACTTAGAATTAAACAATTTTATTAAATTCGAACTATCAATATTAAATTCAAATTGCTGTGTGAGGCTAGAAGTTAACATACTGAATAGGAAAGTTATAGAACAAGTATATTGTATGTATTTATTCAAAAAGAGATCAAAATTGTATTTTGAAATAAGCTAATATCTTTAAGAAATTCATACCACATGACTCCCAGCTGTGAATTTCTAATTTCATTTGTTCAACATGGAGTACCTGTAGAAACCAGGAAAGTAATGTGGCTTTGGTGAGGAGGAGGCCTTAACATAGGGGACATAGTAGAACATAGACAGTATTAAAGGAGAGAGGGGAAATACTAGGGGATGGAAGCTTTATCACGGAGGGCCTTAGTTGTGCTCCCATTGCTGTGAAAAAATACCATGACCAAGGCAATTTACAGAAGAAAGGGTTTGTTTGAGGCTCACTGCTTCCAAGGGTGAGTCCTTGTCCATCATGAGAGGTTACATGGCAGGAAGCGGGCAGGTTACATGGCAGGAAGCGGGCAGGTATGGCGATAGAGGTTACATGAGAGGTTACATGGCAGGAAGCGGGCAGGTTACATGGCAGGAAGCGGGCAGGTAGGGCGATAGAGCAGTAACTGAGGCTTTATATATTGACCCACAAGCAGCAGCAGAAAGAGAAGACAGAGACAGAGAGACAGAAAGCCATACCTGGGAATGGTGTGGACTTTTGAAACCTCAAGGCCCAACCCCAGGGGAACAACTTCTGCAACAAGGCCACACCTCCCAATCCTTCCCAAACAGTTCCACAAACTGGGGACCAAGTATGAAATTATATGGGCCTATGGGAGGGGGCATTCTCATTCAAACAACCACAGAGGTAGTTTAACCAAAATAAAGGGGATGTGAAAAATCCATATGATCACCTACCATGTTGTCACCAAACTGAAACATTTAATTCACTTTTTCAAAATAATTTGAAGGGAGATATCCCATGTGGTTGGAAAAGCCACTCATAAAGCTTAGGAGTTATCAAACAAAAACCCCAATCCCAGCTGGGATGCCCCCTAATGAGTTGTTGGTTAGGAGGCCTCAGAAATCCATCAAACAAGACAAGCTCCTATCATTCCTCTTAGCTGGTCATTCACCAGAACTATTTCATAGGATGCTGGCGCTGAAGACACCATACATCTACACTGAAAGATACAGAGAAAACACCTGCACACCTCCTCCCCGCTGCTGAGCATTCATAGGGTCAGAGGGTGCTACACAACCTTCATGGTGGGGGGTGGGAGAAGAAGGCATGAATGGTCTTATCCAGCTGCACACTCTAAGCTATGAGACCAACTTTCTAGATAAGATGTGCCCACTTATGCAATAGAGAAACAACTTTGTGGTTGGAATTCAGGCACCCTCTATGGGAGAAAACTTATGTTTGGTCACGTGAACCTGATTAAAAGAAAAAAACAGAACAATGACGACAAAAAACATACTGGGGAAGATCATAGGCACTAGGTGGGGCCTGGATACTATGTTTAGTTGTTATAGAATCCAACTGCTTTATAAATATTTGTGTTTATATAAAGCATTATAGATTAGAAAGAGGTGATGTCAGAAACCCAAACCTGGCCTAAATACAAAGGTATGATCCATCTTCATGCTGTGAAGAAATGGATTTTAAGAGAAAATTCAAGGATGGGAGAAGAATGCTGGTTTCTATTGATATACTTCCTAGACCAGCCACTCCCCCTAAGCTTTACCCTGTCCATCTACTCAGACGCAGTGATATGTAAGAATTCTCCACAAGAAATATTACCAGCTGCGTGTGACCCACCCCCTTTCGCTTAAAGGACCCACAACTAGGGTCAAGAGATGCTCAATGAAAAAAAGAAATTATATTGTTTAGACAAGAAAATCACACCGTTTAGATAAAGACCAGATTTCCATCAATAGGAAATAATACTATTCCCTCTGCTACACAGAAACCACATTTTAAAATTCTCCTGCTGCTGAGCTCTACTGCATCAGAAGAATCTTACAATCTACACAGCATTTCAATCATTTCCTGATTTTTCTGGCCTTTCTTTGATACTTGTTTTGAAATCTCCTTGCATTGGCCTCCTGAGCCAGTTAGAGTAATATTATGAAGCAAATGACCAGACATAATGACTTTCCAAGGTCCTTGTGCCTCCTTATTAACATTCAGCTAGCATAAGTCCTGACTTTATTATTGACTACATTGAATACACAAGACACTGACCTCTGCCATCGGCAACTAAATCTCTTCCTGCCGATCTATCAGAATGGGTTCATATAGAGAGAAAGAGAGAGAAAACACAGCAGCAGACACTTTTCTGGCCCCAGAAACTTCAACACCCTCATATCTGCAGTTAAAAACAAAAACAAAAAACAAACAAACAAAAAAAAAACACTGAAGGAAAATCCTTGCAGTAACTGCTGTAAAATCTGGAGTGAGGTTTGGCACAGAGCCAGGGTAGGAGATTTAAAATTGTAGCCCCAAATTCATCTAAACAAGGATAAGGCCACTGAATAAACAGAAGTGGATAGATCTGGTTACCAGAGTGCAAAATGATTTATTACTGACTCTTCAAATCAACCAGTGGGACACAAGAAATGTTTGGACTGTATAATGATGACTTTATCCTGTGTGAATAATTAGAAATTATTTTATATTTCTACATGGTCATGCACACAAAAGGATTGATGGTATCTCCCAAATAAAATACAAGATGGTAAATGATTTGCCCTGGTTTTAAAGCTTTTGATGACCCTCAGAAATGGAGGCCAGAAGACCTGCGATACGATGCCCTAAGTTTGATTCTGAGACCCTGGACCAGAGTCCTGAGTTTCCACAAACTCTGGAGTGGAGAGTAACTCCGACTCCCAGGATGTCAATTGCCTGGCTTCACAGAGGACGGGCAGCAGATGAGCTCATGTGGACAAGAGCCATTTGGGTAGAAATTTATCACCATTCTTTCTCTCTGAGCTTCTCTTAAATTGGATTATGCCTTCCTGGCAGTGGAGAAACCTGCCGTACCATATATCTTTGCTACCAGAAGTGAAATGATTTGGTCACATGTCAATTTTCAGAGATGGCAAAGCATAATACCATGCCAAGACGGGCGTTTTACAATGTGACACATTCTCTCCTAGCATACTTAATTGAGTTTTTAATAGGATACTAGATAGAAGGAAAGGCAGAGACAATAGAGGTGAGAAGAAAGTTGTGCTACAGTGAGACTGTGAGCTACATTAGACCTGTCCATAAGTCTGAGGCTTCTGGATAAATTAGGCTGCTCTGCTGCGCTGAGGTATGCCCTGCTCCTTGTTTACCCAATCTGTTCGACAAGAAAATAAATACAGCTACATTTGTAGAGTATCAGGGAATATATTAAACTCTCTCAAATGTGCGATCATATTTGGCCATTTAACACAGCCCCGTGACTTCAATTAGCAATGCATGTATGTATGTATGCATGCATCATTACTATCACGTACATATAAGAAAACCAAAGGTTTAGAAACCTTATTTGGAGGAAATAAGGTTGCTAAAATGTTTGTATAATACAGATGGCATGCAGTCCTGGATTTCAGATTCTGAGCTCCATTGACTTTATTTCATAGCATGATCATGCCAACTTGATGCATCAGAGGAATACCAGTTTAAGAAAAGAATCTTTCTTCCTGAATTCTTGTAAAATAAGGAAACTAAGAGGCTCCAGCTGGCTTCAGAAGTAAGTTTTGGGTACTCTACTCCAATTCCAAGAGAATCAGCAGAAGAAAAATAGGATCAGAATTGAGAAGCAAAAAGGGGAACCTACATTGCTGATGAACAGCTGTATTAAAAGATGTCTTAGTTAGGTTCTATTACTATGATGGAACCATGATCAAAAGCAACTTGTGGAGGAAGGGTTGAGTCCGCTCACCCTCTCACATCCAGTCCATCACTGAAGGAGTCAGGACAGGAACTCACATGGGGCAGGGGCCTGCAGGCAGGAGCTGATGCAGAGGCCATGGAGGGTGCTGCTTAGTGGCTTGCTTCTCATGGCTTGCTCATCCTGCTTTCTTATAGAACCCAGGACCACCAGCCTAGGGATGGCATCCCATGTGGGATGGGCCCTCCCACATCAATCATTAATGAAGATAATACTCCACAGACTTGCCTACAGGCCCATCTTACAGAGTCGTTTTCTCAATTGTGGGGCCCTCTTCTGACACAAAACTGGCAGCACAATGGGAAACTTCGAACACATCTTAAATTCAGTTAGGGGATGACCATTAAGTGTGTTCTATTTCCTTAAAACTCAAAGAAAATAATAGAATTGGGTTCAGCTGTAAACAAAAGTTCTGTGCGTACATGGGTATGTATGTATGTGAGCTCACATTTAGTGTGTTTCTGCGTGTGTGCTTGTGTGCTCACACACATATATGTACATGGGGGCGGCTAGAGGAATGATGCCTTGTGTGTCATTCCTAAGAGCATTGCACTCAGCTTATAGAGAAGAGTTGTGGGCCTGGGGCTCCACAGTTTGACTAGACTGACTGGCCAGCAAGTCCCAGAGTCTACCTCTGTCTGCCACCGCAGTGTCTGCCACCGCAGTGCTGGGCTTGCGAGCGTGTGCTGCAGCATTCACTATTGTGGATGTGGTTCTGGGGACCAAACTCAGGTCTTCATATTTCCCATAAAGCACTTTCCTTGCCATGCTGTCTTCCAAGTCCCATAAACAAAATTTTAACAATATATTTCTCATAAAATTAATGTGTATTTGTACCCCTTAAAGGGTTAAAAAATCACAAAAGAATAGATATATAAATACATTATCTTTTTAATTCACCAAATCATATTTCTTATTGATGTTTGTCCTCTTTGGCTTTTGTTGTTATAATACAAACATATTCATTTTTCTGTACTTTACATATGATTTTACAAGTTTTGGTTTTCATACCATGTCAACATATAATGTCAACATTTTTGACTATTGTATTCAACTCTTATACCATTATTCAAACCTACTATCTCTGTATATGTTAGATCTATGCTTACATTTGTGTCTGTTTTGATATTCTTAATGATTCAATAATGCCTTTATCTTTTTTGATAACTGGTTACAAGAGACCTACCACAGAGACAATTTCTAAAAACAGAACTTCCCAGTATTACATGGATGTGCATTTACAAACCTTACTTTTTTATGATTTTTCATTGTCAAGTTTTTCCCTAAGAAGCTCAGACCAGGCTACTTCCACCAATAACACACGAGTGCAGCCAGCCATCCCCAGTCCTGAGACCAAGAACGCAGAAAGCTGCTAGCTTTATGATGGTAAATGAAGAATATGTCATTGCTGCTTTCGTTCATGTCTCCGTCAGCTACTGGGATGTGTTACACAGTCTTTAGACCTACTTATCTCCTTCTTCAATTGCTAATTTCCTGATAAATATTGTCAACAGTGACCTGTTATAGTAAGTCCAAGTTGTAGGGATTCTCTAGAGTTCTTTAACAGAATCATCCAAGCAAATTCCAAGAAAACTGTTCTCATGAAGCAGGTGAACCAGATGAATCTAAAGGTCTTTACTGGCCTTATGCGCCCTTCATTCAGTTATTCACTTGGTTTGTTGCAGTAAATATGCTTCTCTAATTCTTGACTTCAGAAATTCATCACTGCTAAGCTAAGGTTGTCATACGTGGTCTCCACAGATCCAAAACAAGGGCTGCAGATGGCCCCACGCAAACTGGATGCCTTGATCGGAAGCAATACAACACTGTGGATGTGCTTTCCAGCTTCATCCCTCTCGGTGTCCCTTCCAGCTTACACACTGTCTAACCCAATTAAGCAAGTACTGTTCCTTTTACGAGTGATTGTGGAGCTATTCCCAGCCAGTTAGACCTGAGTGGTGGTTTTCCTGAAGGCGTCTCAAAGAAAGGCAAAGAGTGAAGCATACATGTTCTTGCCTCTTCTGGCTACTGACTTCTTTAAACATGAGACATGTAACAGATGCTCCAGTTTTGCCTGAGAAAGAAGTCCAAATGGGAGAGAAAACTGAGCCCAGAAAAAATGCAACGGGAAGTCTAGTATCTTCAAGTATTGCTGCACCTTTAGCCTATCTCTCATCTTCTCATAAACCTGGGTAATTTGCACCTGACTTTTACTTACAACAAAACCCACACATGTCACTGATTCCAACACGGCTTCCCTGTCACTGCCCAATAATTGTTCAAAGAACAAACTTCCCTTTCTCATTTTCTAGCTTGAAATTTCTTTTAAAAATAATAGTCAAAATATTTGTAGTGGTACAAAAATTACATCCACGGAACACTACATTGAAGACTGTGCTTGTTAAAATTATATTATGCTCAAAGTAATTGCTTAGTTTAATTGAATCAAAAATTTAAGTTTGTTCTTAAATATGTAACCGGTTTCCAATTTAAGACTAGGTTGGATTCATGGTGAGAACTCATGAGAATACACAAGTGAACGGACACGTAGAAGACTTCATTCGTTTTTAGTTGGAGGCTGGGAAAGGAGTCCAGAAGAGGGAATAGAACGTCTGGCTTTCTAAACCCA
The DNA here is from genome assembly GCA_004026605.1 of Ondatra zibethicus. Taxonomy (NCBI): domain Eukaryota; kingdom Metazoa; phylum Chordata; class Mammalia; order Rodentia; family Cricetidae; genus Ondatra; species Ondatra zibethicus. Next base: position 113,155 of record PVIU01000598.1, on the reverse strand, counting down.
AGAAGCATTTAGTATATCATCAGAAAGGACATTCCCCACAAACATTAGTTTGTAAACAGATCTGGTTTGGGACCTCAACAAACTGACAGTCTATAGGAGAGATACCCACCCTACTTCATAATGACTGAATGTGCAATTTGGCTCATTGTACACTCAGTTTTATCTCGTGCTAATTGATCTCTGCCTTCATCTCCTGTCCTATTGCTACGATAAAATACCCTAACAAATACAAACTATAAGGGATAAACAGTTTCCTCTGGCTCATAGTTCAAGGTTAAAATTTATCCTAGGGAGATCAAGGAGGCAAATGTGAAGCAGCGGTGACATTGAATCCACAGTTGGAAAGAGGAAGGGTGGATGCATGCTACTACTCAATTTCCTCTCTCCATCCATACAGTCCAGGATTCCATCCAGCAAATGTCACAGCCCACAGTGGATGGGTCTTCCCACCTCAATTTGCATAACAAGATAATCCCCCACAGGTGTGCACAGAGGCCCATCTCCCAGGTGACTCTAGATGTTGTCAAGTAGAAAAGGAGCACTAATCATCACACTCCCTTTGGAAGTACTGAATAACCATAGTAGCATTCTGTGGAGAGCATTTATCTATGAGATTATCAATGAAGTATATGCAAAACACTGGCTGCCATGGCTACAATTCAAACTCTCATCTGGTTTCAAGGTCAGAAGGCTTAAGGAAAGGGTCCAGAGAAAGAGATAAAGAAATGACGTGTGGGTACTGAGGAGATCCATCCGGAGGGGTCAACCAGACAGAAACTTAACAGAGAAATAAGAGAACTGACACAGGTAATGAATCAAATGGACTTAATAGAACATTCCACCCAAAAAAGAAAGACTATACCTTCTCCTCAGCATCTCATGGAACCTTCTCAAAAATTGATCACATACTCAGTAACAAAGCAAACATCCACAGATACAAAAAAATTTTAGTAACCACCTATGTCTTATCGGATCACCATGGAATAAAGTTAGAATTTAACAACAATTCTACCTCCCCCCCCCAGAAAGCCTACAAACTCATGGAAACTGAACAGTCAACTACTGAACCACCCCTGGGTCAAGGAAGAAATAAAAAAAGAAATTAAAGTCTTCCTTGAATTCAATGAAAATAAAAACACAACATACCCAAACATATGGGACACTATGAAAGCACTAAGTGCCCACATAAAGAAAACAGAGAAAGCTCACATTAGTGACTTAACAGCACAGTTGAAAGCTCTAGAAAAAAAAAAGAAGCAGACTCACCCAGGAAGATTAGAAGACTGGAACTAATCAAACTGAGGGCTAAAATCAACAAAATAGAAACACAGAAAACAATCCAAAGAATCAATGAAACGAAGAGCTGGTTCTTTGAGAAAATCAAGAAGATTGACAAACCCCTACCCAAACTAATCAAAAGGCAGAGAGAGAACACGCAAATTAACAAGATCAGAAATGAAAAGGGGGACATAACAACAGACACTGAGGAAATTCAGAAAACCATTAGGTCTTACTGCAAAGCCTGTATGCCACAAAATTGGAAAATGTAAAAGAAATGGACAGTTTTTTAGATAAGTACCATATACCAAAATTAAATCAAGACCAGGTGAACAATTTAAATAGACCTATAAGTCGCGAGGAAATAGAAGCTGTCATCAAAAACCCCCCAACCAAAAAAAGCCCAGGCCAAGATGGTTTTGATGGAGAATTTTACCAGAACTTTCAAGAAGAGCTGATACCTATACTCCTTAATGTGTTTCACATAAGAGAAACAGAAGAGTCATTGCCAAACTCTTTTTATGAAGCTACACTTACCCTGATACCAAGACCACACAAAGACTCAGCCAAGAAAGAGAATTACAGACTAATCTCACTCTTGAACATCAATGCAAAAATTCTCAATAAAATACTGGCAAACAGAATCCAAGAACACATCAAAAAAATTATCCATTATGATCAAGTAGGCTTCATTCTAAAGATGCAGGGCTGGTCCAACATACAAAAATCTATCAATGTAATCCATCATATAAATAAACTGAAAGAAAAAACCATATGATCATTTCATTAAATGCTGAAAAAGCATTTGACAAAATTGAACACCCCTTTATGATAAAGGTCTTAGAGAGATTAGGGATACAAAGATCATATCTAAAGATAATAAAAGCAATATACAGCAAGCCAACAGCTAACATCAAATTAAATGGAGAGAAACTCAAAGCCATTCCACTAAAATCAGGAACAAGACAAGGCTGTCCACTCTCTCAATATCTCTTCAACATAGTGCTTGAAGTTCTAACAATAGCAATAAGACAACATAAGGAGATCAAGGAGATTCGAATTGGAAAGGAAGAAGTCAAACTTTCGTTATTCACAGATGATATGATATGTACATAAGTGACCCCCAAAATTCTACCAAAGAACTTCTACAGCTGATAAATACCTTCACTGATGTGGAAGGATACGAGATCAACTCAAAAAAAAAATCAGTAGCCCTCCTATACACAAAGGATAAAGAAGCAGAGAGGGAAATCAGAGAAACTTCACCTTTCATGATAGCCACAAATAGCATAAAGTATCTTGGGGTAACACTAACCAAGGAAGTGAAAGATCTATTTGACAAGAACTTTAAGGCTTTGAAGAAAGAAATTGAAGAGGACACCAGAAAATGGAAGGATCTCTCATGCTCTGGGATTGGTAGGATCAACATAGTAAAAAATGGCAATTCTACCAAAGGCAATCTATAAATTCAATGCAATCCCCATCAAAATCCCAACAAAATTATTCACAGACCTTGAGAGAACAATAATCAACTTTATATGGAAAAAACAAAAACCCAGGATAGCCAAAACAATCCTATACAATAAAGGAACTTCCAGAGGCATTACCATCTCTGACTTCAAACTCTATTACAGAGCTACAGTCATGAAAACAGCTTGATATTGGCATAAAAACAGAAACGTTGACCAATGGAATCGAATCAAAGACCAAGATATTAATCCACAAACCTATGGACACCTGATTTTTGACAAAGGAGCTAAAATTATACAATGGAAGAAAGAAAGCACCTTCAACAAATGGTGCTGGCATAACTGGATGTCATCCTGTAGAAGAATGAAAATAGATCCATATCTATCACCATGCACAAAACTCAAGTTCAAATGGATTAAAGACCTCAATATAAATCCGACCACACTTAACCTGATAGAAGAGAAAGTGGGAAGTAGTCTGCAACACATGGGCACAGGAGACCACTTCCTATGTATAACCCCAGTAGCACAGACAATAAGAGCAACAATGAATAAATGGGACCTCCTGAAATTGAGAACCTTCTGTAAAGCAAAGGACACTATCATTAAGATAAAAAGGCAACCTACTGAATGGGAGAAGATCTTCACCAACCCCACATCAGACAAAGGTCTGATCTCCAAAATATATGAAGAACTCAAGAAACTAGATATTAAAATTCTAAACAACCCAATTAAAAAATGGGGTACTGAACTGAACAGAGAATTCTCAACAGAAGAAGTTCAAATGGCCAAAAGATACTTAAGGTGATGTTCAACTTCCTTAGCGATCAGGGAAATGCAAATCAAAACAACTTTGAGATACCATCTTACACCTGTCAGAATGGCTAAAATCAAAACCACCAATGATAACCTATGCTGGGGAGGATATGGAGTATGGGAAACACTCATCCATTGCTGGTGGGAATGCAAACTTGTGCAACCACCTTGGAAATTGGTGTGGCAGTTTCTCAGGAAATTGGGAGTCAACCTACCTCAAGATACAGCAATACCACTCTTGGGAATATACCCAAGAGATGCCCAATCATACTACAAAAGCATTTGTTCAACTATGTTCATAGCAGCATTATTTGTAATAGCCAGAACCTGGAAACAACCTAGATGCCCCTCAATGGAAGAATGGATAAAGAAAGTGTTGAACATATACACATTAGAGTACTACTCAATGGTAAAAAAACAATGACATCTTGAATTTTTCATGCAAATGGATGGAAATAGAAAACATTATCCTGAGTGAGATAACCCAGACCCAAAAAATGAATATGGTATGTACTCATTCATTAGTGGACTCTAGCCATAAACAAAGGACATTGAGTCTAGAGAAGCCAAATAATAAGGTGAACCCAAAGAAAAACATATATAGATCCTCCTGGAAATTGGAAGCAGACAAGATCGCCGAGCAAAAGTTGGGACCATGGATATGGGGGTGGGGTAGGAGGTAGAGGAGAGGGGGAGAGAGAAGGGAGAAGGGAAGGATTGGGGAGAGCTTGGGGGAGTGGGAGGGTTGAGATGGAGGAAGGGCGGATATAGGAGCAGGGAAGGAGATATCTTAATTAAGGGAGCCATTTTAGGGTTGGCAAGAGACTTGGCACTAGAGGGGATCCCAGGTGTCCACGGGGATGTCCCCAGCTAGGTCCTTGGGCAGCAGAGGAGAGGGTGCCTGAAGTGACTTTGTCCCATAGTCACACTGATCAATATCTTGAATATCACCATAGAACCTCCATCCGGCGATGGATGGAGATAGAGACAGAGACCCACATCAGAGCACTGGACTGAGCTCCCAAGGTCCAATTGAACAGCAGAAGGAGGGAAAAGATGAGCAAGGAAGTCAGGACCATGAGGGGTTGGTCCACCCACTGAGACAGTGTGCCTGATCTAATGGGAGCTCACCAACTCCAGCTGGACTAGGACTGAACCAGCATGTGGTCAAACTGGACTCTCTGAATGTGGCTGACAATGGGGGCTGACTGAGAAGCCATTGATAATGGCACTGGGACTTGTTTCTACTGCATGTACTGGCTTTTTGGGATCCTAGTCTGTTTGGATGCACACCTTCCTAGGCCTGGATGGAGGAGAGAGGGCCTTGGACTTCCCACAGGGCAGGGTACCCTGCCCTCTCTTAGGACTGGAGGGGGAGGGGAGGAAGGGAGGGAGAGTGGGGGAGCAGGAGGGGAATGGGAGGAGGGGAGGAAGTGGAAATTTTGAATGAAAAAATAAAAAAATACATTAAAAAACCACCTATGAGTGAAAAAATGACGTGTGTGTATGTGTGTGTGTGTGTGTGTGTGAGAGAGAGAGAGAGAGAGAGAGAGAGAGAGAGAGAGAGAGAGAGAGAGAGAGAAAGAGAGAGAGAGACTATTGTAGCTCCGCAAATAAGCTGGAGATTAACCTCGTCTCAAGTAACAATTTAGAGAAGTCCAAGAGGGTGGCTCCAGAATCACCATGAGGAAAATGAAAACAAGTTAACTAGAAAGTCCTCACTGTCGATGCAATATGATTGGGACAAACATTTACTATAGGAGATTTTGTTCCTGAATTGAACATTTTCATCACAAAGGTAAGTCATCAGAACACCGCCCCACATTTTGTCACTAACCAGAAATGAGAGTGTTGCTTCGTTCCTCATCTGTGTCAAAGCATACTCCCAACAGCTAGGAAGTCATTGCTTTCATTGCAACAATATTATCAATAAAAGTACATGTGTGCATCTGACTAGAAAGTCAAGACAGTTTCTTCAGATCTAATTGCTAGGAAACTCTCGGTCTTTCCTCCAGGGTGCATGCCTCTTCAAAGCCATGATAGCAGAGTAGGCTTGAGGTTCCAGCACGCGAGAGACTGGGGTAGGAGGGTTATGAGTTTGAGGCTAACCTGGGTTACATAGAGAGAACCTGGACCAAAACAATGGTTTTTATCCCATATGTCAGCCTTTCTCCTTTCTTCCCAGATTCATACAGACTTTTCCCTGTTATGACCATTCTGTTTACCATGTTTTCCCTTACTCTGTCAGCTCTTCCCATGTGGTTTTTACATAATTATTCACAGGTACAGCTGATATACCTTAATTATTTGAGGTTGAAGTTGATGGTGGAAAATAAGAAAGATCTTAGTTCTTATGTAAAATTTTTAATCATGCACACTCAAAATAGTAGAAACTATGACTAAAGAGGACAGAAACTTTTGGAGACATGGAGCTGTTCAGGCATGAATGGTGACATGTGTTCATGGTGAATGTGTCAAGTTGTACATGTTACATATGAGCCACTCTTTATAACAGCTATGCAAAGAAGATCCATTCTCTTTCGGAAAATTCTACATGATGTGTGTAGGTACATTTGCTATATCACATAATCAAATTATGTGTGTTAATAGTCTGGCCCAAAGGAAAAATATATCTGTTCTAATGAAACTCATAGGAGTCCTGAAAATGGATATCAAAAACCAACCAACTCTCTAAGGTTACCCATCAAAATGCTTCCTGAGAGCTATCATAGAACTCAAAGGCACCGCAGTAGCTCTCTGATCATCTGAACTATCATCCTGGATCATACCGCTCATGTCCAAATGGCATATATGTCTTAATAAAATATTCTTACCTATTCTGTAGACAGTCACAGCAGACAATATGAATCCGAGTTGTACAGAGTAAAGAGAACAGTAAGCAAAACTGGAAGAGCAAGTTATAGATATTCAAAATTAAATTGGGAATGAGACTGGAGGATGAAACGCAGCAATCAGGTAAGGGGAGTGACTTGGGTAACAATATGTTTTAAGTTTGCAACCTAAAACATAGAGAAATGGACAAGTCACCAGGCTGATGGCAGTGAAAATGGAAATCTCAATGTACATTGCAATTGATGGTGAAGTTTCTTTATCATCATTAGCTCGTCTCACATGAGATACAAACAAAAAAAAAACTTTCCTATAGGACTATGCAGAATACAGTAAATTAACCCAAATGTGAATAAGAAAATATTTAGTCTCTACCAAGTTTCCATGAATAAAGTTATCTACAGGAAAAGTTTTGGGAACAACAAAAAAAAAAAATAACACGTTGAGTCACAAGCAACAGAAAGTCAAGACATCAGTAGGTGGCAGAAATATTTGCAATGTATAAATGAGGATTGTGACTATCAATAGTGCAGACAGTTATATACAGGACACAAATAAATCTCAGCTGTCAATCAACTGTTAAAATTAACAAAAAATTGCAAATACAAGGAAAACTTGGAGTTTGTAAGAGAACAGGTTGGGGAGAAGAATGAGGAAGATGGATCATATAATTGATACTTAAGGTTTATTTTATATCATCAAAGCACATTCTGATTCTTACTCTTAGTTGGTAATTGTGTCTACTCCCCTGAATTTTGGAGTCACAGAAGTAGACATTGAACAAGACTCTTGTGGTCGCAGGTCAGTGGTCCTGACAAGATGATGTAAGGTCTTGGAGGAGATGGGAAAGCCAGATTAACGTCCTCTGGGAAGACTCAAGATGTGGTGATTTGATTTCAGAGAACTGAACCCAAATGTGAGAAACATTCTGTCTCCCAAGATTTTTCTTCTTTTTAAGAAATTCATTATTCTTCTGGAAGTGAATTCCTAAGAATGAACTCAGTTACCTCCAAGGAGGTCCTGTCCGTTTGGAGTTTGTCTTGTGTAGTATTTTTCATCTTCTTTCCTATGAGCTTTGTTCTTCATCTCTGTTTTGACTCAAATATCTATGTGGAAGCTTGGGTACAGAAATGTGCTGGGGAGAGCATGTGAAACTTTCAAAGAATAAGCAAAAGCTATTATTTATAAAAGGAAAAGGACTCTTAGCGCTTGGGAGGCAGAGGCAGGAGGATCTCTGTGAATTCAAGGCCAGCCTGATCTACAGAGCCAGTTCCAGGACTAGCCAGAGCTGTTACACAAAGAAACTCTGTCTCAAAAAAAATGGAAGAAATATATTAAGCCAAACACTATACTGCTGCTGTTTACAGATTGGTTACAAAATTTAACTAAGTGTTCAGAAACTGAATTAAAGAGAGAGAGAGAGAGAGAGAGAGAGACCCAAAAAAGAAATTAAACATCCTTTACAAATCTCCACTAACTGTCCTAAAGGGGGAACTTGTATTTCATTGACTATAGTTTATGCAAATAGGATCAGAGGAATTAACATATTGGAAGGAGCTGACATTTGTCCTGATATATTGAATCGTTCGCATGACAGAATCACTTAAGCTGGATTCACTAACATCAGGTTTCCTCTCGTTATTGACCCTTACAGAGAAGGCTCTGACAAGTACAACTGCTGCAAAGTTCATTAATAATGTGAAATAAATCAATTGTTCGGGAAATACTGAAAACGGATGACATTAAACCTGTCCATTCTGCAAGTTCAGCACAAACCCATCTCCACCAAGGACATAGCATCTGTGTCCTTCTCTTACCTTCCCTGGAGACTCTGGTCAAAGGCGTTCCCTTTCCTTGGAGCATCCTTCTCCTGTCTGGCTTCCAAATCCTCTGTGAACAGAGTAGCCCAACAATCAGCCAGAAAGAAAAGCTTCAGGCCTATAAAGAAGAGGTCTTTGGAAAGACTTATGGACAGAAAGACAGTGGGGACTATAACTCAGGGTGCATTCCTGGGCATTTTGTACACTTATGGTAAATATTTCAAAGGTACTTACTATAGGAAATCCTTCAGCCAGTAACCTTTAAGTTATCCGCCCACTTGGGTGTGGCCTCTTATACTATAAATGCCGATGCACACTCCCTCTCTCTTCCTGCTGCTGGATTCAGTTGCTGTTCCCTGCTCAAGCAGAGGACTGTGATCTGTGAGTCTACCCCTAAATAAATAACCCTTTATTATACTCAATTCTGAGCTAGTGTGGGATTTCTTTTTAGCGTCTGTCTTCACGTACTAATCATGTAGCCCTTGGCCCAAACTAATCACTACTTGGCTTATGAAATTTAAAGTGTTTCCCCAAGAATAGCAAAAGGCTAAAAATATACACTGACATTTTGGGGGAGGAGAGGCACAGTCAACTACCTCCAAGATGCTCAGTTGTTGAACCCTGTGCTGTATAGCAGGATGTTTTAAGTGAAACCTTTGCTTTTGTAGGTAAGTCTCCCTCCTCAACATTCTTCAAATTGTCACTGTTTAATGTTGCCACCTACAGGTTTTGGTTTAAATCTGAGCATGCCCTAGAAGTCTTGACATGTCACCATGTCAGGCTGTATGACTAGCTGTGTTGGCATATGCTATGAGGATAGAAACAACCTGGGAGAATCCCAAAAGTAAGCTGATTTGAACCAACAGATTCTACTTTTCACCCAATAGCTTTAAATTGAAGCTCCTGTCCTCGACTGACCTTTTTCTCCTCTTCTGGGCTGCTTAGTAGAAATGCTAATGAGTAGTATAATAACCAAAACGAGGGTGGAAAGAAAGGCAGAAAAGCACAGGCCCAAGCTGCTTGGGCTTCCGAGAAGAAATGATCTCTTTTGAAAGTAGACTTTGTCCTTTGTTCTGTATATTTTGTCACCTTTGTTTCTAGGACATCTTTCTGTAACAGTAGGGGTAGGTGAGAGAGGACTGCCCAATCCTGCGAACAAGATTCTTTGAAATAGATAAACATAAACCCATTAGGATACTCTGTATTTTAAACCTGTGGGTTTAAAGTTCAACAGTATTGTCTGTATCTTGGTTTTCGAAAACTGTAGAGAGGTATTAGGATAACTATGGCTAATTTTGATTGTCAACTTGATCAGATTAAGAAACAGCTGGATCGCCAATGAGGCGTATCTTTGGGCGTGTCCATGAGAGTGTTTCAGAGAGGCACCCTGAGACCTGGGCCAACACATTATTCTTGAGTGATGGGGTCCTGAGAAGGAAGGTCCAGGGAATCGAGATGAAGAAGACAGAATAAATGACCTCAGGGAGTCTTATGTAAGTTATACCTCATGACAAGCAAACTTATTAAGAAGAACAACATCTTATATATTTCTGGGAAGAAATAGGATGAAGTCAATAGGAGGCTAATCCAGGGAATAGAGGGTAGCTCAAAGAACGCTACAGGATGAGCACACAGAGACCTCTGGACTGACGCTGCCATCTCTTCACAGGGAAAAACCGAGTTCCCAGGTGCTAAAATCTGAACTCTTTTGAGGCCCTGGCTCCAGCCACTCACCAAGTCTACTCCTAAGCAAGGACAGAGAGCTGGGCTTCTTTTGTCCTGTCATCAGGACCTCTGAGGAAGCCTTGAATCCACTGTGCTCTCACTGCATCTGAAGGGAGCCAAAACTATCCATGAGCTTGGGTTCTGGACTGAACGATGCCATCCCCTGTCTATACTTCCTAGCTGGCACCACAGACCAAGCATATTCCTGCCACTGCCATGCCGTCTGTACCATGATGACTGTATTCCTCTGAGGCGTGAGCCAAAATAAAGCTTTCCCCTTAAAAATACATAGATAGGTAGATAGATAGATAGATGATAGATAGATAGATAGATAGATAGATAGATAGATAGATAGATAGATAGATGATAGATAGATAGATGATAGATAGATAGATAGATAGATAGATGATAGATAGATAGATAGATAGATAGATAGATAGATAGATAGATAGATAGATAGATAGATGTTTCCATTAACTGTTTTGCAGAAAGTATAATAATACTGGCAACATTTCTAAATTGCCTTGGTATGTGGCTGCATCTCCACAAGTGTTATTTCAGTTTTTTTTTTAAACTATGAGCTGACTATACATATCTCATGTGTCACAGAACTTGCATAAAGCAATGGAAAACCTAGGATACCTAAGAGTGAAGTTTGCTGGCTGTAGCCTTCCTTGACCCATAAAAACTGATTTTTTTCTGATCCCTCTGATGTCCTCAGAAGACCAGCCCAGATGGCCAGTTCCCCATTATTCCTGTTGTTACACTCCATTGATTTCCCATCTAACCTTAATCATAATATACTATTGTTGCATTTGTTCATTTGTTTACTGTTTTTTTCAATCCCACCTGTCTTAATTAGAGTTTCTATTGCTGCAATGCAGCAACATGACGAAAATGCAAGTTGGAGAGGGAAGGGTTTAATTGATGTATGCACCCACAGCACTGTTTATCACTGAAGGAAGTCAGGACAGAAACTCAAACAGCAGGAACCTGGAGGCAGGAGCTGATGCAGAGGCCATGGAGGGTGCTGCTTACTGGCTTGCTCCCCATAGCTTATTCAACCTGCTTTCTTATTGAACCCAGAACTGCCAGGCCAGGGATGGCATCATCCACAATGGGCTAAACCCCCCTCCATCAATCACTAATTAAGAAAATGTCCTGTAGCCAGATCATATAGAGTCATTTTCTCATTTGAGATTCTGTCCTTTCTTCTATCAAGTTGACATACAACTATGCGGCACAGTTGACCCCCTTGTCAACTTGCCACACAAGTACAATGTTGTTAAACAACAGCCTCTCCTTTTTTGTTCAGCCCCAAGATTACACATTAATAAAGATGTTACGATATAAAACATTTTACAAACTTAAAGTCTTATAGCCCTATAAATTCAAACACTTTAAAATTTGTGTCTTTAAAAACAGAAGAGGGAGGAATCAGAAACTGCGGTCAGGATATAAAATAAATTAATAAATCTAATTAATAAAAAAATCCAGTCCCTTTTAAAATCCAAATTCTCTATAAAATCCCAAAAATCTCCTTTTTAAAGCTGTAAAGTCTCTCAACTGCTGGCTCCTGTAAAATCAAAACTAAATTAAGTACTTTCTTACTTCAAGAGGAAAAAAACAGGCACTGTGACAATCTGAATGGAGCAAACCCAAACTACCAACAACAGTAATTTAAAATAACAAACAGCCCAACAGAGTCTTTATTCTTCCCTCTGAAACCTCAAGAGCCAGGCCTCCATTATCAGCACTGCTCTCAACATTCCAGGCTCCTACAGAACAGCTCACCAAGCACTGAACACTCAATGTTTTTTTTCTTTTTTTCTTTTTCTTTTCTTTTCTTTCTTTCTTTTTTTTTTAAAAATAGGGTTTCTCTGTATAGCTTTGGTAGCATCCTGGAACTAACTCTTTTAGACCAGGCTGTCCTCAATATCACACAAATCTGCCTGCCTCTGTTTCCTGAGTGTTGGGATTAAAGACATGTGCCACCACTGCCCAGCTCAATGACTTTTCTTGCACAAAGTTCCAAAGTCCTTCCACAATCCTCCCCAAACATGGTGAGGTCCATCACAGGAATACCCCATTGCTGGTACCAACTCATCTTAGTTAGAGTTTCTATTACTGCAATGAAACACTGTGGCCAAAAAGCAAGTTGGGGAGGGAAGGGTTTATTTGGTGTGCACTTCCATACTTCTAAGGAAGTCAGGACAGGAGCTCAAACAGGGCGGGAACCTAGATCTGGAAGCTGATGCAGAGGTCATAGAGGGTGTTGCTTACTGGCTTGCTCCACATGACTTGCTCAGCTTGCTTTCTTATATAATCCAGAACCACCAGTCCAGGGCTGACACCACCCACAAAGTACTGGGCCCTTCCCCATCAATCACAAATTAAGAAAATGCCCCACAGGCTTGACTACAACCTGATTTTCTGCGGACATTTTCTCAATTGAGCGTCCCTCCTTTCAGATGATTCCAGCTGTGTCAAGTTGACATAGACTAGCCAGGACACTGTCTTATATGAATGTGCACTTTATGAGGACAGCAATTTTGTTAATATTTTCATAGTTCAGATTGGCACATAAAGTAGCATTACATTTTTTTCATTAAGTAAATGAATAAATGAGAATGTAAGGGCTATATACACATGTCCAGTTCTCCATCCATTATTGCTTCCTTGTTTCTTGGAAAAAGTGAATTTAAAAACTCATCTAAATTTTAGCTTTTTTATTGTTTTCTCAAACCAAAGGAGTCCAACCATGAAATAAAGTCCATGCAAAAGAATTTGTAAAATATTTTAACAACTTCTGTTTAAATGCAAACATAACCAATATGGAGAAAATGAGTAGTGTTGATTCTTATTACGAAAACAAAAGAAAAAGTAGTCCTGCTGTTTCTCCCTGAATGCAGCCACACAGAGATGCTGTCATTTGCTATGTGCAGTGCTGGAGCCCTTCAATGAGAGGGGGTAACTTCACCTCCAGTCACATGCCAGGAACTGGACCAAATGCTGAGGAGGATCAATAGCAGGCCCTAAGACCACCTTATATACATAAAACTCTTATATGCATGAAGGATGCGTCACCACCTTCATGGTCCCTCGAAACTTGCAAAGATGGGTTTCCTAAAACTTATTAGAAATGTCGAGGTGTGATGTCTACACCCAACCTCCCAGGCAACCAAAGTAAAACAAGTCTGAAATGTGTACATTTCATGTGATCTGAACAAAGAGAGCCTGAAATGTACACATTTCATGTGATTTGAACATAGGGAGCCTGAGATGTACAGATTTCATGTGATCTGAACATAGAGAACCTGAGATATACACATTTCATGTGATTTGAACATAGAGAGCCTGAGATGTACACATTTCATGTGATCTGAACATAGAGAGTCTTCCATGTGTAGATGCTTTAACCTCTTGCTCTGTATCCATTAGCTTCATTTTAAGGGTTCGTAAAGCCTTTATAAGGTAAAGTCCTTAAGACTAGCCCGTCACTGAAGCGAACTTTAAAAGCTGTTTCTACCCTGGTTCTAGCCTGTTTTCTCTGCTTCCTCGCCCACCATGGTATGATGGGCATCCATGACATGCTCTTATGGCCATGCTGTGCTTTTCCCACCCTGGTAGACTCCAACCCTTTGAAACCATGAGCAAAAGCAAACTTCTCCTTCCTTACATCATTTCTGTCAGGTATTTTGTCACAGTGACAGGAGAAGTAACTAACAGATATGCCTATATCTATATCTTGAGATATAGAGAGAAGGTTCTATCAACCCGTTCTGCCTAGTTTTAAAGGGAAAAAAGGAACACCCTTATTTATTTTACTTACTTTGTTTTATGTCTGCAGACTAAAATAGTTCTGCTTCTATTTCCATTGCTGGAACATTGATAGAATGAGAATGTCCATCAGAACACTTAAAGTCTTTGATCTGATGATGATGGATTGAGTTATGCAATGCCACTAATTCCAGAAGCCGATGCTCACTAGGAAAGTGCACTCACCATGTGATCCATACAGTAAGTGACCAATTTCTCCAAGTTAATAGTCTACATTCCTTTGACATTCCATCATTATTTTAAAGGGTACCTAGCATACTAAGCATGTTTCATGAACTATTCCAACTACTTTATAAGTGTCAATTTGTTTCGTACCAACCACACCTACATCTTCCAGAAGGGGAAACAGAAGAAACTGTTTTACATGCTTTTCTGCACACCCAAGGTCAAATGGCTGGGTAGGTGAAGGTGAACCCTAGCAATTTGAACACAGAGCACATACTTCTCCATTCCTCTCTGCAATGCTGGCTTTCAGAAGAAAAAAAAGATCTACGGAGGCAAATAAACAAACGATGGATAGATAGATAGATAGATAGATAGATAGATAGATAGATAGATAGATAGATAGACAGACAGATAGGTAGGTAGATAGATATGTTGGAGAAGGCCACTTGTTGGTTCCCAGCTGCTCAGCTCTGAAATAATCACACAGAAACTATATTATTTAAATCATTGCTTGGCCCATTAGCTCTAGCTTCTTATTGGCTAACCCTTACATCTTAATTTAACCCATCTCCATTAATCTGTGCATCACCATGAGGTTGTGGCCTACCAGCAAAGTTTTAGTGTGTCTGTCTCCAGCAGCGGCTCCATGGCGTCTCTCTGACTCTGCCTCCTTTCTCCTAGCATTCAGCTTAGTTTTCCCCACCTATCTAAGTTCTGCCCTATCAACAGGCCAAGGCAGTTTCTTTATTCACCAGTGGTATTCACAGCATACAGAGGGTAATCCCACATCATAGATAGATAGACAGATGCTCTATATTAACACAGATTTTGGGCCTACTATGTCCCTTAATTGACTAAGTGGCATGTGGTGGCAGGGATGGTGGGTGGGGAAAGAGAATAACAGCTCAGAGCACCTTGTAACTATACTCACTACAGTATTATTCATTTTAGTTGTAAGATCATAACAGGAAATGAAAACCAGAACATTTAATGAACATGCTTCCTATGACATAGCTAGTGGGTGGGAGAGCAATATTTTCAACGCAGACAAGACCACCTTGGACATGACTCCTTGTGAACATACAAATCCTAGTCTATGTGAGAGACACTCTGACATATGGATGCTCACCATGACTCTACACATGTCTCACTCCAAATCCAATGCTCTCCCCACTGAGAAGACTTGGGATAAGACAGGTTTTGATAGCACAATCAAATACAGAGACAAATGACTACAAGGCAACCCTGTAGATTGACATTTCAACTCTATTAGGTCTTGAATATGTTAACACTCAGATTGCTCTTAATTAGGGCGGATAGTCTCAGCCTGCTATCACTTGCTCCACACCTGTGATCCTGAAATGACCAGATTCCATCTAGTCTGATGAAATTTATCAAGTGTTCATGAAAGTCATTCTGAGAGATACTTTAAAGTACTAAACAAAGCTACAAAATTTCCTCTTTGTCCTTAGTAGAATAATCAAAGCATAGCTTCTAAGACAATAAACATCTCCAACAATTTTATATTCTTTCATGTGGTTATTTGGCTTCCATTCCATGCACATGGAATATACTTTAAATATACTTCATTAGAAAAACTAAAGTTAGCCAGAAAATTCTATAATTACACAACCACCATGAATTTGAGGTGATGTCCACCATCTAATTATATTCTTCTTGATGGCTCATTTTTCTTTACTCTATCGATCACTTCTGCTAGCATATCTCCTACAGATTGCTAATACCTGTTGGAGACAGTAAACACAGCTCTCAGAGGATCAGCTGCTTCTCTGCATAACTGAAAGGCGAGTCATACAGAGAGGTACAATGGGAGTTGGTTATGCAATGGGTCTCTGGCCAGGATAGAGAACGTGTTGGGCTGTGTTTCAGAAGGGCCATCACCTATGACCCATTTTCCTCCTCCACTGCAGCTATCACCCAATCAACCGACTGCAGTTTTTATGAGGAAGTCTTAAACCTCTTAGCCTCTCACTGTGTCCAGAAGCAAACTAACTGAATAAATTATAACTTCTACCTGTTGAAAAAGAACATTATAAAACAGTAAATAAGCCCGGCGGTGGTGGCGCATGCCTTTAATCCCAGCACTTGGGAGGCAGAGGCAGGCAGATCTCTGTGAGTTCGAGACCAGCCTGGTCTACAAGAGCTACAGGCTCCAAAGCCACAGAGAAACCCTGTCTCGGAAAAAAAAAAAAAAAAAAAAAAAAAACAGTAAATAAACTTATTAAGACCTTAGAAAATAAAGGGAAATAGATAGCTACAGTACTTTGGTTATTTTACTGGGAAAGTAACGAAATAGTAATAGTGCATATGTTCAGTCCTTTGTAGATGTGTATGTATTCCACAGATGGACAGAGACTTTTCCAGAGAGAAGTGAACAGGGTTAAAGCAGTATCCATCCTACTGGGGCACCAGCTGGATGGCTAGAACGCTTACTCCCAAATGAAGTTGCTGTGGACTCAGCCTGCCTTGACTAACTCACCTTGATAAACACCACAGGGACAGCGTTCCTTGCTACCTTTCTGTTAGAAACTATAGAGAATATAAATTCATTGCAGTGACGTGTCAAGGTTTACAGCCTCATTTGACCTTGGTGTTCCAGACACTTCAATCTGCTCAATCCCTTCCTGATGTAGGAGTCCCCTCTGTATGCTATGAATACCATTGGTGAATAAAGAAACTGCCTTGGCCTGTTGCAGGACAGAACGTAGGTAAGCAGGGAAAACTAAACTGAATACCGGGAGAAAGGAGGTGGGATCAGAGGAGCCATGTAGTCCCACTGGAGAGAGACGCCAGAACTTTTCCCAGTAAGCCACAGCCACGTGGCGATACACAGATTAATAGAAATGTGTTAAATTAATATAAGAATTAGCCAATAAGAAGATAGAGCTAGTGGGCCAAGCAGTGATTTAATTAATGCAGTTTCTGTGTAATTATTTCAGGAGTCTGGGCGGCCTCCTCCCACACCTTTCTGACTGCTTCACAATCAGCTCCCCCCATATGATTTTACTTCTGCAGTCTTTGCCTGTCTAAACCAGAGGACTCAACACACTAGTGGGAAGCTATATGATTTAATGAGCATATTCTGCTTGGTCCTGCCTTTTCAACACTTAAAAACGTGGGTACTTAACAATGGCAACAGTTTCTTTTTTAAATTTTTGTGCCTCTGGTGATGAAAGAATTATGTAAGTACTATTTGTGAAAACAAGGATGATAGAGTTTCTGTCGCTCCTTATCATCTCTCCAGTGACAAGGCTGCCGATCAGATTATCTGTGCCATTGTTATTATGATGGGCTGACTAAGCGTCTAGGAACCACCAAGGACTTTAAACCCTCCCTGTTGTGGGAAAATGCTCTTGTACACTGTAAAGATTTGTCACTCATATTAGTTTAATAAAATGCTGACTGTCCAGTAGCCAGGCAGGAAGAGGGGTGGGGTGACCAGACTAGGAGAATTCTGGAAAGAGGAAAGGTAGAGAGTCAGTCAACACCCAGACACAGAGGAAGTAAGATGAGAATGCCTCACTGAGAAAAGGTACCAAGCCATGTGGCTAAACATAGACAAGAATTATGGGTTAATTTAAGTTGTAAGAGCTAGTTAACAATAAGCCTGAGCTAAGAGGACAAACAGTTTATAATTAATATAAGCCTCTGTGTGTTTCTCTGGAACTGAATGGCCTTGGGACCAGGTGGGACAGAACCTTCTGTCTACACCTCCCTGCATGAGTCTGAGTTCCAACCACTTTCAAGGCTAGAGGATTTGAACTGTTTATAGAATATCTCCATAAAGTTTCAGTTTACTCAACAATTAAACAGAGGTAATAATAGTAAGAGCAATAATGCCAATCAAAACTAAAGAGTTTGTGCAACTAAAGTTCCAAGAACAGTGGATGCCTGGTGTTAAATTGATATTTTGTCATGTCACTTATTTTTCATTCATTTACATTGTATTCCTGACTGTGGTGGAAGCTTTAGTGTTTAGCCTGAGCTAATCATGTCCTACTGCCCTTTTAACAATAACTCAAAGACCTTTTATCTTCTGAGCATCACGCAAGTGCTCCTTGGTGGCATTTGCTTCTTCCGTCTGAGGGAGTTTCATAACTGTACAGATATGTATTATTCAGATTTTATATTAAGCTTCTGCTTCAAGTGCAGTTCTTAATGCATAAAACCTGCACAAAAAGTAACAAAATCATGTAAATATCCCATAACCTTATTGCGTAGTTGGATTTATATTAAGCAATTTGTCCTTATTGATCTAATGCTTTGTGGCGGTTCTCCAGGCACTGGCTGTTATATTTTTGTTTGTGAGTCTAGCCTCTAATGGCTGAAACATCTCTCCAGTCACTTGGGCATTATCAGTGTGGGGGACTTGCTTTCAGCTGTGTGTTGCCCCAAAACAGGGCATATTTCTTATTTTCTTTTGGAATAAACTTCCAGACTTGATATAGCTGACATCCTCTTGCTTCGATTTTGCGTGTGCTACATGAAATACAATTACAAAGAAGTAACAGCAAGTAAGATTGTGACTCTGGCATTTGGGTCCATGGTTGAATTCTTTGTCACCTGGAATACAGAATTAGAGTGTGATAGTTTATCATGTGCACTGAGGGTAGGCGTGCACGCATGTGTGTGTGTGTGTGTGTGTGTGTGTGTGTGTGTGTGTGTGTGTGTGTGTGTGTGTGTGGTCCATATTTGTCATAATAGGAGGGTCTTTCACACACATAAGGAGGTCAGAGAAAGAAGTTGGATTCCTTCCTCTATCATTCTCTACCTTCTTGGCTTGAGACAATATCTTTGTCTGAATAGGAAAGTTTCCTTCGTGTAGAGGTGCCTGGCCCATGAACTTCTAAGATCCATCTGACTCCACCCCAAAAGATGGGTTATAGGCACCCACAATCATATCTGGTCTTTCATATGGGTGCTGGGAACTCAAACTCAAGTCCTCATGTTTGCGAGCAATCATGCTCCCGAGACCCTTCTGTGGTGTGTTAATCCGGTTGCCCTCTTCTGTTATGTCTAGTTCACCTACTTAGGAGGGCAGGAAGAACCTTTGATATGAGCAGTGTTCTGTGGCATAATCCAAGTCTCAGAAGTAATTAGAGATTAGGAGAATACTATTCAAAAGGAAAATAAAGAGAAAAGGTCATTAACATTCTTTGCATGGCGTTCATTTATAGCATGCATCACACATATGATAACTAATGTTCCATAACAACTTTGTGAATTGCTCTTCATGAAACACTTGCCTTCCATGTATGAGGAGGACTGTAACACTTCAAAGAGGCCTATTATTTATCAAGCAAGGTCACAGAGTTCATAAGTGTTAGAAGATATCAGACCAGGATTTCTGGACTCCAGAATCCACTCTGTCCTCTACAACATCCCAGGGCAACAGAGGAATTTCTGTCTACCTAAGATATAAAGAGTACCTATAAGCAGAGAATACACAAATCAAGTGTCACGGAGAATAGAAGGCACTAATAGTAAACACATAGCTAAAAACTGGAGAGCTTAAAACAGTGAAAGATCCTTATATGTGAAAGGTGTTTGTGCCTCTTCCCATTTTATACAATGTGCATAATTAATTCACCTCCTTTTTGAACTTGCTTGTTTGCTAGGGGTGACCTTGACCCTTCTACTAGAATTCTGAGCATGTACCACCATGCCTGATGTATGTGGTACCAGGAATAACCCCCAGGGGTTAATGCATGCTAGATAAGCATGCTCCCAACTTGGCCACAATGCAGCCAAACAAGTCTGTTTTCGACAGTAAGAGCTCAGCAGGGCTAGGGGAGTCTGCAGAGTAGATCACAGCAAATCACGAGAGCATGGGATGAGGCTGTTGGCAAGTGGGCACTCTTCCCTTTGTAACAATAGCAACGGGAGACACAGTGGTTTCCCCAGGATGCCCAGTCTTCATTTCTGAAACACTAGTCTGTCGTGTCACATTGTTAATGATTCTGAATCACTGGCTTCTACTTCTTAAATGAGAGGAGATAATGTAGGTGGTAGTGACTGCTCTCATTTCTCAGTGTCACAAAACTGTTGAATAGTTTCATCTATAAAAGTCAACTTGTGAACTGCTGGACATGAATGTTCTAACTGGAGACCTAGCATCAGGGATTTAATGGCCAACTTCAAGGAGTTCTTCAATGTTAGTAATTGCTATCAGTAACAATTGCCAACCTTTTTGATGGCCAGTATGTATCAGTGACTATTCCAAATGTAACATATAAGTTACATCATCATGTAGTCTTCATAATAAGTATGAGAATTAGAACTCTTATGATCTTTCATATTAATCTGTATCGTCAGACAACAAAGATAATCAGAATCATAGACAGTCTCAGATTTTGCAATTGAGACAAAGCATAAAGGAAACATTTGAATGAGAACTCTTGAGTAGCAAGATAACCAAATGTATTTGCTTTGATTGTATTGTTTGATAACTGATGGTTACCTGTGGTAGCTTTGTCTCATTTTAAATTTTTATTATTTTGGGGTTTTGAGGGTTTTACTCTGTGTAGTCCAGTATGCAATCTTGGCAAGCCATTCTTGAGCATATACTTAAAGCAACCCAAGTAATCATCTTAATGAACTACCACATTTATAAGAAATCCCTTCAAAGCTTACTTTGTCCTTCTACCCTTGAAGACACAGAAGTTACCTTCCATGAACAAGGAAGCAGACACTCATCACATACAGAACTCAATGGAACCTTGATCTTGGTCTCCCCAGCCCCTGCGTCAGACCCTGTGTTTCTGGGATACAGTTCAGAGGTTTTAGTCCATTATAGTCATGGTGAGAAACATGGTGGCATGCAGGCAGACATGGTGCTGGAGAGGTAGCTGAGCATTCTACATCTTGATCAGCAAGCAGCAGAAGGAGACTGATACATTGGCATGACTTGAAGTTCTGAGACCTCAAAGCCCACCCCCACAGTGACACACTTCCTCTAACAAGGCCACACCTCCCAATAGTGCCACTCCTTATGGGCCAAGCATTCAAACACATGAGGCTATGAGGGCCATGCCTATTCAAACCACCGGTAGCTACTATAACCTTGATACGGTATGAGAGAACAATAAATTGTTTTCTATTGCTAATTTATAACAAAAAGCCTAAAATATTGTAATAAATAATTGTCTTAGTCAAATTAGGCTAGGCAGGGCTAAGACAACAAATATAACCAAACTATCAGTGATTAACACAACAAAGATATCAGTCAAAATCTAAAACATACTAGAAATCCTCTTGCATCTTGTAGCTTGACCATCGGCAGATTTGACCTCTGATACTGCTGTAGACCAGGAAGCAGAAGTAAGAGCTGTGAGCGATGTCCCATGGAAGTAGCATGTATCAATGAACCTTACTGGCTATGGGCCAGGATCCAATCAGAAGATCAACTTAGCTGAAACACATGAACACTGCACAAACATCCACATCTTCTGTAAAAGCCACTCAGGCAGCTAATGAGTCTGGTTGGGAGTCTCATGCACAGAAGGGAATTAAGACTACTAAATTAGACTTGAAACTGTCCTGATAGATAAAAAGTATCTCCTCTACCTTCGAGTTCAATCACTAAGGCAAAGATAGCATCACAGGACTAGCTGTGAGCCTTCATCCTAATAACACGATGTATAGACTATACAAAGTCCCATCAGGAAACAGAGTGCAGCACAAATGGCTCGAGAAAGTCTAATAAAGAAGCACTGAGACTAAAGTTGCTTTGGATAAAGGTAGGGCAAGTAATAATGGATAACAAATCACTAAGTATCCAAAACTCTGCTTCCTGTAGTTCATTCAGGAAAGGACATGGAGAAGACATTGTTCCCAAAGCTTAGGGTTCAAAGCAACCCTGGAGGATGGGGTGGTGATTGGCAGCAGTTATAGTCCAGAGGGATGATTTGGTTGGCAAAACTGTTTCCAAAGCATGGATAGAGCAAGAAAGATGTTCACTGACCCTCTCCCAAATCTCTGGCTAACTCCTGGGTTGATTGAACAGAGTAAGCAGGCAAATCACCCAGGGTAGATCGGTGATCTCCAGCCTCCAGGATCTATGAGCAAAGTAACATGGGAGTAGGGAAGGTTTACAAACAGCAAATGAACTCTTCATCAAACACAGGAAAGATAAATGAAAAATGAAAAAAGGTAACTTTTGGAGAAATTGGAAGATTAATGTATTCCCATTTTAATGAGCGGTGCCCTTTTTACCTTTCCAATTGGCTCCAATCCTGGAGAGGCTCTTCAGTTTAAAAAAAATATAAAAGCTACAATGTCAATCTATAGACAATATGAAAAATAATAGAACACATATACTCCTACCAAAAAGACTCTAGAGCCTTAAAAGGAGAGACACATGGGAACAGGGCCTTCAGGAGCCTTCTGTGTATCCAGTTCTCAAGTCACATGTCCGCGAACCTCTTCTGAGTAGCTATCAAGTTAAAGGCCCTTTACTAGGTTGGAAGAACAGAAAGGCGAACAAGAGGGTGATGGCCTCTCCTTTCCTGTGGCTTAAAGTCTGTGACAAAAGTCACATAAATGAAGGTGTGGAGAGAAGGCGGTGCCAGGTCATGAAGTGCCCAGACATCCCGGGAGGAGCACGGATTTTACTCTCTCTGCAGTAGGAAACTATGGGGGTCATGAGCCAGGACTTCTCACTGCACTTAGCCTAACGTGAGTCACCTGAGGGCTCAAGGTAATCCCTTCAGATAACAGTGACAGTACTTCCCCTACTTGGGCCCACAGCCTCCTCAGCCATGGTTTTTCAACCAGGTTCATAATACTAAAGTGACTTCCACCTGCACAGCGGGTCTCCCGTCAAAGAGCAACCCATAACAGACTTACCTCTACTGCCCCAGAGGTCATGTCTTGCCTGAAAGTTGGTAGCTTTGCATACAGTGTCTACAGGTGAGTAAGGTTATTGGCAATTCATGAAGATTCTCCCCCAGCAGCTTTCATAGGAACCACTGGTGTCAGACTAAAACAAAAAAAAGAGTAAAAAAAAAAAAACAAAAAAACTATTTCAGGACTTAAAAACTAAATGATCATCAAATGGACTGGGGTTGGCCTTGTAGAAACAGAAAAACATAAAGTGTTTTTTTAGTAGGATTTGATTTGTATAAGTTGATAAGATCAGGGTTGCCACCTCGTGAGAACCGTTATACACCCACAATCCTTGCACATCAGGGTACGATGGGTCTCCAGCATGGGAGAACTATTAAATGCCCACAAGCCTTGTACACTGGGGTAAGATGGGTCTCTACCTAAGGAGAACCATTATACACCCAACAAGCCTTGGACATCAGGGTAAGATGGGTCTCTACCCCGGGAGAACTGCTATATGCCCACAGGCCTTGCACACATTGACTGACTGGCTTCATAGATGATTGCTTTTCTCAGTATTGCACGGTCATGAATCTGCTCAATGTGTTTGCTTCTTGGGGATACTAGAAGGGAAGACCACAAACTTGGTGGCCTAAAAATAACAGAGTTTTATTTGCACAATACAGGAGGCAGAACTCAAGCCAGCAGCTACTTCCTTCTGGAGGGTAGAGACAGAATGTGTCCTGTGCCACTCTCCTGACTTCTGGCAGCTGCAGGCAATTCTTAGCACCCTGACTTGAAATCATGGGACTCCACTCTTTGTGTCCACATATCTTCCTCCCCTACGTCATAACTCACCCCCCCGGGTGTCTCTGCGTCATCACCCACTCCCCCCATGTGTCTCTGCATCATAACCCATTCCCCCGTGTGTCTCTGCGTCATCACCCACTCCCCCATGTGTCTCTGCGCCATCACCCACTCTCAGTGCAAGCTGATCTTTTCTCAGATCTTGATTACATTTGCCAAGATGCTGTCTGCAGTGCTACACTCACAGGTACCCATAATTTAGTGTATCACCCTGAATTTTTGATGCTCCTCTGTAAGGTAAGAGTAACATCATGCCAAGTCAGATTGAGAGCAGCTACTGGTTGTGATCTGAATGCAAAGTTGCAACGGAAATGGTTACTATCTAGTTTAAAAATCATTTGAACCATTTGAAGGGCAGGTTTAACATAGTCAATATATCGTTTTAACTCTGTTTTTTCACAGAGGAGTCTCTCTCCTTTTTAAAACTGCTTTTCACAGATCAGTGGAGTGGACAGGACTGTTTTATTCCAGGGGACCATGCCCTGATAAGACCTCTCATCCAATCAGCCATCAGGGCTGATACAGGAAAGAGCTGAGGCTGAAACATGACTGTCATGGGTCTGTGAAATGTTTCTGGAAACCTCTCCCAGAGGATCTGTAGGGGCCCAGATATGCAGGCCAATTCCCACATTGTCTGGCAGTCAGAGAATCCAAGAGACTTACAGGCACAATTTGCACCTCCCACACAGGAGGGGGTCGCTTGGCTCTTTTGAAGTAAAGCAAACTCTGCCATCCTGAGGTGCCAGGATATGCTCATGTGATTCTGTTCCTTCCATTGTAACTATGAGGTCACCTGGGGAAGAGGGGTTTGCAGCCTAGTGACCAAGAGGATGCAAGTGAGACATGACTTGAGTCATCTCAGCCATCCAGGCAACAAAATGTTAATGAAGCTTTTTGTTACCTTCTCCCCCAGTTTACCTTGATATAAATGCTGTTGGAAAAATAAACACAGGTGACTTTCGGAATGTGAATAATCCCCGAAACTCCCCACTCACAGGGCTATCACACTCAGCCCTTCTCAGCCTAATACTGGTCCCTCTGGTGGTAGCCTCAACTTGTGTAGGTTCAGTAAATAAGCACAGTTCTGTCTATCAGCAGAAGGCACTGTGGCTTGTTGCAACACCAGCAAAGGGAATAAGGTTGTTCTATGACTCACTCAGCTCCAACAGAAAGAAGTGCACATTCCAAGACTGGATCTCACAGTCATAATGATGCAGACAGAGGACAGAAACAAAATATAAGCACAGGTGCCAAACTATTGAATGAGCTTTTCTCCCTGTTCCTCATTAGGAACTTCACTTTCAAGGTCAGCCTCTGGGCCCTCAGTTTACTTCTAATGACGCCGTCTACCCACTAGTGAACGTTCTAGACAGAGGAGTTAAAGTGCAGTGGTTCATCCACTGGTGTGGTGGTGTCAGTGTTCAGTGGCAGAAGTCTCTCTTATTGCCTCTTCTGCTGCTCCCTGGCAGAGCATAGTTCTGGAAGCTCCTGAGGCAGCCTACAGGCTGGATTTCACACCTGTACCCTGTCTTTTATTAGTGTGTTCCCTGCCTAACAAACCCAGGAGTTCTGGATGACTGAAGACCGACCTGGTCTCTGCGTGTTTGGAATTAGTTTTCTAGGAAGAACACAGACTGCCATCTCCAGTATCACGCATGAGGGCGGAGCTTGTGGACCGGTTTGTTGGTATAGTGGGTCCACGCTTCCAGGTTTGTAGGCTTGACTCCTACTGGACTCTGGCCACAAATAAATGTTAGTAACAACAATAAAAGAGTTCTACCAAAGCTTTATCTAATGTACAAGCACCACTCCCCTGTGGCCACATAAACACCTAATATAGATATGAGAGAGGAGCGAGGGGAACACAGGGAAGGATGACAGGAAAGAAGATAAAGGAAGAGAGAGAGAGAGAGAGAGGAAGAAGGGAGCAAGGAGGGAAGGTTCCTTTATGTATTTTATGTTGCTGGTTTCTCAGAATCTGTTCCTTAAGTCTAGGTTTGAATGTCCTAAAGAAAATGTCATTACACTCAGAAAAATGAAGATGAGAACTACCCTGAGATTCTCCCTCACCCCAGTCCAAATGGTATTCATCAAATATATGTATGTCTGTATGTATGTATGTATGTATGTATACTGGCAAGGGTGAAGATAACGGGAGGCCCGACACCCTACTAGTAAGGCCGGAAACAACATTTGTCACTGGAGATTAGTTTGGATGCTCCTCAAAAGCTGAAAGCACATTTGTGGTATGGCCTAGGCATTCTACTTCTTGGTATTTACCAAAAGACTCCCAATCAACACTTCATGGAGAGACTTGCCCATCAATGTTTTCAAAGAACTATTCACACAACTGCGTTATGCAACCAACTTAGCTGCCCAACCGTGGATGAATGAAACAGCAAACGGAGTTCATATACACAGGAAATATAGCGATAAGGAGACATGAAGTTAGTCATTTGTAGGAAGATGGATATAACTGCAGATAAACGTATTAAGAGAATTAAGTCAGTCTCAGAAAAACAAATATCACATTTTCTCTCATTTATGGTCCCAGACATTTTTATGCATGTATATGAATGTATGTGCATATGTATTACATATATATATGATACCATGTATGTACTAAAGACATGAAAGTAGAAGCAGAACAGACTGAGAAGCAAAGAGCACAAATTGGTTGGAAGGGCGAGAAGAGAGAAGCAGTTAAATATGAGGACAGGGCTATATTCATGGTATGGGGTACATAAAAATTAACTTAGATGATTGTACTATAATAACAATAGTAGTAGTAGTAGTAGTAGTAGTAGTAGTAGTAATAAACAGGAAGCCATAGTCAAAACAAAATAAAAAAGAGTTAATTCTATGCCTCTGAACTTGGGACTTTGGGGTGTGTTATTTCAGGTAGCATACTTTGCAATACAGTGGCACTGGCACTATCTCCTTCCCCATGACACACTCAAGGCTTCTGAAGGCTGTGTGACTTTTCCCAAGACCACTATTGAGGAAGTAGCAAACTGGAGTCTGAATTTGTTTGCTGAGAGTTGCTCTATGGGCCCAACACTATTTTCTACACTGCTGTTTTAGTTCTGTTTGAGGCACTTAATGATCCTTTCACAGGCTCAACAAGCATTTTCTGGGTGCCTGCTATAACAACGGGAGTCACAAAGGTGAACTATGTAAAAATAGTCCCCTACTTTCTGAGACTCACATTTAAGAGGGGAACTAGACAATAGGCCAGTAAGTGGGCAGAGTAGTTTCCAGTTACATTATATACCATGGAGTCCATGAGACAGGGTGCTGTATAATTCGGTACACAGGAACTTAAAGGACCTTCCTACAGGAGGTGACCTTTAAGCACAGACTTTAAAAGATAGGGAAAGAACAAAATAAATGTGAAACTCTTAAGGCCTGAGTGTGCTAGAATATCTGAAGGTAGGCAAGAGGCCTCTGGGGGCCCCGAGAGAGTGACCTGTGGAAGAGGCTGGATGACGAGCCAGCTGCAGGCTGGACTATCGTTTCCCCGCACAGGCAAGGGGAAGGGGAATGAATGGTTTGTTCTCCACATGCTGCCCAGAGTCCTGACAGGGCTTCAGTTTTTGGCAATAGCATCCGGTGATAATTTTAAAGATGGCTCTGGCCCTTCACAGGGGACTAACTCTAAAGTGAATAGATACAAAGTCGTTTTCATCTAAGAGAGAGGGTCCCACTGCCAGACTGAGTTGGTGCTGACAGAAGAAAAGCCACTTGATCTGCGTGTGTATCATTGATGGACCTAGCCGTGACTAATGGGGGAGAGAGAGGAATCAAAAACAGCATCTTGATTTTTGATTTTGTTAAGAATGCAGTTGGTTGACATCCTGCAGCTGAAATTAGTGTGACCGGCCCTGCTGTCACACCTGAGCACATCTCTTTGTCCTTCTACTGTGTAGTTCTAAACAAATCCTCCTGCCGGCTTCACCTGAGAGTCTTCCCAATGCTCACCACTACACACACACCACACACACCGCACACCACACCGTACACACACACACATGTACCATACCACACTCACCAACATAAACATTACCCACCACACCATACAAATACATACACACACAAATTAATCCTTTCTACCTCCATTCTGAGACTCTCCCCCAATGATTTATGTCAGGATATTAACTCTAGGAAGACAGGTTGAGCTCTCTAGCTCTCTTATTTTAGAAACAGAAAACTGAGAAAAACGCAAGAGAGAAATGGATCTGTTCAAGGTTACCTAGCTATCACACACACACACACACACACACACACACACACACACACACACGAGTGCTAATCTCTTGATTCCCAAACAAATCCCCTTTTGCTTAATTCAAGCTGGTTTCTAAAATTCTCTTGCCTCCATCATCTCTCTTCCTGCACTGTAACTTCATGATGAAGTGGTGGTCCGCCCCTCTGCCTCCTCTGCACCTACTTTGCCTCTCTAGATAAGGTCAAAGACTGTGTCATCATTTGGCATGACACACAGTGCTGACCGTATTACCTAGGCGATTCAATACACTTAGGGAATGCTGATTGATGATGCGCTAGCCCCGCATTTGCACACCAGAGCCCTCATATGTTTAAGACTGCAATCTCAGCCTACACAGCAGTTGGGGGCATCCGGTTCTGGGCTTCCGTCTTACAGAAGCCCACTCCTGCCCATTTTGTATCTTTATTATTATCAATGCTCTTGCTGTATCTGCTCAGTCCGTCATAAAGGAAATTGCAGTGTCTGTAGTCTCTGATTTTCCCCATCTATGCACAAACTGGGCAAGACTAAGATCTGAGATTCTGTCTACTTGTTTCTAAATCCTAGTCATCTCATTAGTGATTGATGACCTAATCCTTTTAATATGCCTTCCAAGAAGGTTTCCTCATTACACTCTCCCTCAGGAACAAGAGGAACTCTAGGTGTGATGGGGAGAGGAGACATCTCCTAAGGTCTCTGAAAATCCACGTGGGGTTTAGAAACAAGTGAGCTTCAGCCATGCTGAAGTGGTGTGAACGCAGTGCAAACCTGTGCTGTCTTTACTCTCCACGCTCCCTGATGTAACCATTTCCTACCTTTCATCTGTCCCCACAAGACGCTGCTGCTGCCTTTTGCCTCCTCCTTGACACCAGCAGCTGAGCATGCCCGGCCCCCTGCACCGCCCCCCAGGGGCTTCCCAGGAGAACCTCCAGGGAGGAACCCTGCTCTCTGTTCCAGTTGCCATTCTCCTCCCAGATTATCCACCTCCGAACACAGCCTCCTGTCAATCTCTACCTGCTTCTTCTACTTTTATGGGAAAAACCCCATATTTCCAGGATAGCCATGACTTTTAATAAATATTCCATACAAAATGGCAGTCCAGACACACTTTATCCCATATTTTAATAGTTAACATTTTAACACTGCAAGTGTATTAATAACTGAGGCTGACCAGTGGAGGGGCTAAGAGTCTGATGTCAAAGGTCAGGCTAAACTGAACAAAGTTTAGATCTGCTTCTATGTTTCAGCATTGGGATAAAGAGATAAACTCTCCAAGCCTGTTTCCTCCCCCCGCTATGTACTGACTAAAAGCATCTCCATATCCACTTGTTAGAATTAAAGGATTTAACACAAACGAACCTCTTAAAGTACAGTCTGGCAGGGTGCAAACCACTCAACAGTTACCAGCGGCTCTTAGCCTTGCTGGTGTTATTGTTAGAAGGGCACCCGCGTGTCTCTAGAAGTTGAAATAGTGATGACAGAATCAGGGCAAGAGTTCCTTTAGTGCCTTTCCAATTTAGAAGTGGAAACAAAAGAAACTCTGGGAAACCATTGGAAGTTGATGTGCCCCCATGGGTGGCAAGAGCGAAAGGCCAGTGGAGCGGCCATCCCATAATTTCAGGGTATAATAAGTCCAGGAGCGTTACTCGGAAACTTTATCTTCCCAACAAAAGTGAGCAGGGGCTCCCGTGAAAAGAGCTGGAATCTGGTCACTAGGCAGTGTTTTTGAACAGCAAATACAGATGACAGCCATATTTACGGTCAATTTACCAGGATCAGGTATCAGATGACCCCTGACACCAGCCACTGCTTACTAAGGAGCTAATTAGCTGTGAAAATGAGGTGACAAGTCAATTGTATCCACACAAAGGACGAATTTGTCATGTGGGAATCTGCTGGTAGTTACAGCTTCTGGGTGGCTTCCTGGCCTGCAAAGGAAGCTAAGTTAGAGGAAGAAGGAGAGGGAGGCCCCCAGTACCAAGGAAACCCAGGAGTGTTTACTTCCCAGGCGGCGGGCGCAGGTGACTGCACACAGCCTCTCCTGGCCAGAAAGCCCCCGCTTTAACATCAGTTGTGGGGAAGAGAAGACCCAGCAGAAAGCTTTGTCAGAGTGCGAATGAAGATGTTAGCAGCCTACATTTCCCCAACTAGTTTTTCTTTAAAATTTAAACAGTGTGTTCACGGAAACTGCAGGAAACCTAGGAAAAACAAAGACAGAGAAAGAAATCTCTATATTTTCTTCCCCTAAAGAATCGGTGGTAAGATGAGGCAGTGTAGCTCTTTCCTTAAATTGGCGAGGAAAAGCTGAAGTCAGGTGGGATACACAATTCAAAGCCTTTATTGATGTCACTCTGTGCCCTAAAAGCATTTCTTTGCATTATCAGCCAATTCCCAACGTGACTGCAATTTATAGAATCACCCTTTCCAAGTTCTCTAACTCTCAGAGATCCCTCATTAATTGATGACAAGATATCATCGTCTCACAATTGATACATTGTGAATGATGTTGAAGTTTCCTCACCAGTGCTGACTAGAAATGCTCAAGGTTACCGGCTGTTCTCCCAACTGTCCTGGGTGCTGTCAGTTACCATCCCTGGTGTGGGACAATTCTGTATTCTGTCAATTATGTTTTAAATAAACGCTGATTTGTCAGTAGCCAGGCAGGAAGTATAGGTGGGACAACCAGACAGGAAGGAGAAGCGAGGCAAAGGAACAGGAGGATTCTGGGAAGGAAGAAGCCCATTCCTCCGCAGTCCTGCCCAGACCACGGAAGAAGCAAGATGTGACCTGTCCTGCTGAAAAAGGTACCAAGCCATGTGGCTAACATGTACTAGGATAATAGGTTAATATAGGTTATAAGAGCTAATAGAAGCCTGAGCTAATGGACCAATCAGTTTTATAACTTATGTAAACCTTCTGTGTGATTCTTTGGGACCTAAGGACTGCGGGAACTGGGCAGGACAGAAACCCCAACAAGGAGGCCCTCATGTTACACATCCCTGTGCCTGTACTATGAACCAGCTGCTGAGCATGGACCTCTGTTGTAAGAGAGACCCACTCAAAGTCAGTGGGGTCCTATTTTCCATAGAAACTGTATCATCTTCACCAACTGGGGAAAGAGGTAAGGAAGCCTGGCTGTGTGGAGAAGACATGCTTTCTACTCCATTGTAGCAATGGTGGGGGGAGGGCAGGGAGTTCTCAGCTTAGGTCCCTGAAGTCAGCAAAAATCAAGTTGCAACATTGCTCAGGGTCATAATGAACTCTAACGGTTAGCATGGGTAAGGACAGAATGCCTTCCTACCTATCAGGTGAGTGCTCCTATGTTCCTAAGAGTCTTCACATATGAGGAGACCCTGGCACGCCTTACAAGGCATCTGAGTCTCGGAAGTCCCATCTCATATGACTTTGGGGGAAAGGCGTTTTCCTGCCCACACTGTAAGACAGTCCAGTCTCTCTCAGAATGATTCAGGGTAGAAACCAGAAGAAAAAAAATATCACTCTTAATCAGAGGACGTGGCAGGTCTGTAGTGGTTCAAACAAGGTCATGAAAAATTGGCCATGCTTTTCCCAAGGTCATGATTAGGTGTGTCAAATAACAGCATGCAAAGACCAAGCTAAATAGTTCACTTTTTCCCAGCAGGAAGCCATCCATCCAGAACCTCAGCCTTCAGTCTGGTCATGCCTTCTCCTGCAATCAAATGTCTAAAAAAATTAAGGCATCGTCCATCTGAAATTTCTTTTAACATAAAAAGTATTTCTGTTTGGCTATAGATCCCCCAGCCCCTACCACCATCATATAACAAATTGAACCATTCCACTTTAATAGCTAATGACTTGCTTACCCCTTAATGTCCCTTCAAGTGTCTTTTTCTCCTCTTCTCATGGTCTCTGTTCCATCTCCTTTGTCTCTACCCACATTTACTCCAAGCTAGACATACACATTTAACTCTTAGAAGTTAAGATCAGCCTGTGAAAGAAAGCACACTTTTATTTTTCTGAGCCTGGATTACCTCACTTATACAGTATTTTCCAGATCTGTTTTTCTGCAAATTTTGCTTCATTTTTCTTTATTGCTGGATAAAATTCCATTGTGTGCATGTGCCACATTTTAGTCATTCCTCTGTTGGTGGACACTAAGGCTGATTTCATTTCTTAGCTATTGTGAAAAAAGCAAGGGATGAGCATAGATATGCACGTGTTTCTATAGTGGGAATGGAGTCCTTTGTACATAGCTGTGTCATGTGTAGGTTCTGTCTTTAGATTTTTGAGAAATGATCACACTGATTTCCATATTCTGCACCAGTTTATACTTCTACCTAATTTCCCCCAAATCATCTAGATAGATAGATAGGTAGATAGAACCGAGAGAGATATAATACAGATAGGTAGACAGACAGACAGACAGATAGCTAGATAGGTGATAGAGTCATTAACCCCTTGTCTGAAGTATAGTTGTAAAGAATTATTTTGTGTTCTGTAGGCTATCTGCTTACTCTGTTGATAGTTTCTTTTGCTGTGCAGAAACTTTTTTAATTTCACGCAGTTGAATTTGTCAATTTTTGGAACTATTTCCTATGCCATTGAGTTCTATTAGGAAGCTTCTGGCCTAGACCTATATCCTGAAGTGCTTTTCCTTGGCAATTTCTGTGTTTCTGGTTTTACATTAACATGTTAGATCCAACTGAATTTATAGGAAGAAAGATACAGCACTAATTTCATTTTTCTGCAGATGGACATCCACCATTACTAGCACCATTGATTGACAAGGCTCTCTTTTTTTGTCGAATATATGTTTTTTATATCACTGTCAAAAATTAAATGGCCACAGTTGTATGGGTTTGCCTCTGGATCGTCTGCAGTGTTCCATTGGTCTGTCACCATGTCTGCTTTTGTCTATAGTGTTCCATTGGTCTGTCTCCATGTCTGTTTTTGTCTACAGTGTCCATTTGGTCTGTCTCCATGTCTGTTTTTGTCTATAGCATTCCATTGGTCTGTCTCCAAAACTGTTTTTGTTCTAGCACCATGCTGACTTTGTCACTGTGATGAGCACAGTTTGAGGTGAGCTAATGTGATGTTTCCAGCTGTATTCTTTTTACTTAGCATTGCATTGACTCTCTGTGGTCAAACAAATGTTTGTATTTGCTCTGAATCTGTGGAGAATATCATTGGAATACTTGTGGCGATTGCATTGCTACTGGAGATTGTTTTGGGTTGTATAGCCATCTTCAAAACATTCATCCTGCCAGTAACTATTTCAAAACAAGCCCAGGTTTGTCTGACATGGGTCTCTATCGGAGCAGATGGTAAAGGCTGTAAGCTTCAGCCCATGAAAACCCTTCTGCTGAGGGAGGATCCAAGCTTTCTGGGAATTGGCTCCACAAACATGCCTTTATAGAAACCTCTACTCAACCCTTTTCCTTGCCACAGCCACATTCTGTTGAGGGGTTGGAAATAGTTAGAGTGTACCATTGTGCAAAACCAAAAACAGACTACAAAGCAATAGCCACAACAGGACTCTGATCCATGGAGCTACATAGAACACAAGTTCTCGCTCAGTCAAAGAATTGTCATTGCTTGAAGCCCTGGCCCCAGTTCAGGTTTGAAAGTTCTAGAAGGTCTGTAGAAGTTGTTTCTGTGTTTCTCTAGAGTCAGGAGAACGCACTCTTGGGTTACATGCTATCTGAAGACTCAACCTATTTAAACCAATAATCTACAGAGACAGAGGATGGAAATTAAAATGATTACCTGAAATTTCAAAAGTTGGACATATATGCAATTTCCAGAAGAATAAAAGTAAAGTCAACTCATGCAAACAGATTTTTTTAGTACTCCCTAAAACAATAATTTTGTGCTAGTATTATTTTAACTCTATTTAAAACAATTCCTTGCACAGCTCAAAACTGGCAGGAAAGTAAACATTTCACACATTACACGGTCCATTAGAATTATTATAGCCACCACTGAAATGAGAGCAAACAGTGATTCCAGAGACTTCGGCAATTTAGAAAGGAAAATAAAAATACACTTGAACCTAGGTAAAAAAGATCTAACAAGGAGTGTTTCAAAGCTACACACAGAAGTTCAAAACATAACAGCAGCAGCTCTCTGAGACCCAGCACAGTTGTGTTTTAGGGCACATTGTTGCTATTGTTACTGGATCTCCCCAAGGGGTCACTGTGGCTTGTAGCCAAGAGCCATTCATAGGAC
This sequence comes from Ondatra zibethicus, assembly GCA_004026605.1. Taxonomy (NCBI): domain Eukaryota; kingdom Metazoa; phylum Chordata; class Mammalia; order Rodentia; family Cricetidae; genus Ondatra; species Ondatra zibethicus. The sequence goes on along the minus strand of PVIU01000598.1, from coordinate 79,004 downwards.
GCTGATTACCCCAGAATGCCAGCGGACCTCACTTAAGCAACCATGACATAATCAAAGCAAGTAACAAAATAGACATCAGTAGCCATTACTTCTATAACCAGAAAATAATTCACTTGAAGGAACTCAGCCCTGTGGGTCTCTTTAAATAGTAATAACCAGTGCGCCTTAATGTTTATTTTCTGTCCTCTCTACGCCCACGTTCACAGGCAGGAAACGGAAGGAGCGGACTAAAGATTAGCCAGAACTGAAGTTGAAGCACTTCTGAGAGTATAATTATGAAAAAGTAATTACATTAAATTGACTCACTGTTTTGGAAATATGCCAAATGCTTAAAAATGAATAATACCTTTTACCTTCCCCATCAATACTTGTTAGCCAAAATGACAAAAAAAAAAAAGATGTCACCGCCACTAAAAATTTTGATTTAACAGATTCTCCACCTGAACTAAACTTGACACTACTCAACTGATTCCTTTGACAGTCTCAGCTTCAATAAGTGTAAATGATTTGCCACTGGATAACCAGACCTTTGAGTCACATTTCATATTATTTATTTTTCATTTATATTACAAAGCCAATAATGTTGTTATTATAGAAAATTTAAATAATGGCACAAAATACAAACTAATAATTATTCTTAATATTGTCAACTCCTAAAGCAGAAATCATTGACATTCCAATGCTTTGTACATTTTTATTTCAAAATTTAGAGTGCTTTTGTGACTATTGCTTTGTAGTCTGCTTTTCTTTCTGCATAATGACGTACTCTAAGCTTTCTCATGGAATCAAATACTGTTTTACCATGTGACTCTTAAATCCATGCTTTAGAACAGAAGCACACAATTATTGAAATAGACACCTTTGTAAAACACATTGGCTGTTTTCAATATTTTATTCTTAGAAATTCTGTGCCCAAGAGACATAAATTATTGTGGATATTTGTATTCCTTTGGAATACATCCTTCGGAGTTAAAGCGTCAGTTTCAGTGGGAAGAAACACACTTTAGATTGCCATGTGAAGACCACGCTCCCACGCCACCAAATGCCATCAGTTATAACTTCCATGTTCTCACCAACAAATTATTGTTATTTTTGAAATTTTTCCTCACTAAGCAATTGGGTCACTTTCTATCTTTCTATTATTCAACTACTGAAATCTGATCATATTTTCTGTATTTGTCTTTTGAATTTTCTGCTTTTAGTTATCCGGTCCTGGTTTATCTGACTCCCAATGTGTGTTCTACGTACAGAAAATTAGTATCATGTTTCATTTATCACGGCTTTCTTTTGCTTAGTTTTCTTCATTTTCTTTCTGCCTAATATGTGATGGATTTTTCTGACATAAAAGTGTGAGAGATTGCTTTATAATAAAATAGTTAAAAAATAAAACAAAGTAAGGCTAGAACTTGTTACTTTGAGAATTTTACCAATAGCTCTCATTCTGGCCCAAAAGCTTTTAAGGAGTTTTATCAAGTGATTAAATTATTCTTGTTTAGTTGCAGAAATTTTGGGAACATAAAATTAACCACTGAGAAGGGCCTTCTTACCCTCCAAAAATATGAAAATGTATATGCTACTAATGTATGTTTCCTGCTCAGGTAGGGGTTTTAGCAGTTATTCTGCAAAATTATCTTCTTTTACATATTTTATTAACTCTTGGAGAATTTCATACATCATACATTGTACTTTGATTATTTTGCCCCTCCCCCAACTCCTCCCAGATACATCCTTTATTTCATTAACACCCAACTTTGTGTTCTCATATTTTTTTTAAATCGCTCCTCTCCGATTAGTGCTGGCTATATAAGCTTTGGTGTGTGGGCATTCACTGGAGTTTGTTACAACTGCCGGGCCACACCCTTAAAGCAAACCAACTGTCCCTCTCTTCCAAGCTATCAATTACCGAGAGCTCCTCAGCTAGGGGTGGGATTTCTTGCCTATGCCCTTCCCCCTCACCTCTGCTCTACACTGGGGTTTTGTCTGGCTTGAGCTTGACAGTCTTGGGGAATGAGCCTTAAATCCAATCAGAAAGTGGTTGCTTATGTCCGTGACATTCGTGCCACCTTGCAGCAGCAAGCATATTTTGCCAAAGCAGCCATTGTTATAGCACACAGGGTTCATAGCTGGAAAACATTGGCAATTGCTTTTCTCCTCCTGCATTTACAGCACCTTCCAGCACTGTGAAACCGGTACAGATGAAACACCCGGGTCAAATCTATCTTGATTTCTCTATGTTTTATGACTCAACTATGTGATGTATTGGGAGTACAGGATAGAGAAGGGAATAGAGGGAGGAATAGCTCATACTACAGACCTTCTAAAAGGGTTATATGAAAAACTGCTACCGCAGATGCTTTCTGTAATATACACACACAAATAAATGTATATGAATATATATATTATATAATGGAATTACCCTGTAACAGCAACAATGCCCCTACCAGACACCTTAGGGTAACAACAACAAATAAGTCCGGTGCTAGGAATGGATTATAGTATTTGGAAGTGCTGGCCAGTAAAGGTCCACAGACTCCAGACTATTATACGATTCTGCCATTGTTCTTGGTTTATCCTCCAGAACTTGACGGTGAGACCTTATGGCTAAAGATGTCAAAATTAACATATGTACTGTTGACTTCGAGGGAAATGAACCATTCCAGTGGATTTTCCTGGCTGAAAATATAAGCTCAGGAAAAGTGACTGGGCACAAGGAAAGGTTACACATAACCCCGTCCATCCCCAGCAAGGTTGAGCAGAGCATAGAGTTTTCTGAAGGAAGCCTGTCTATATCAGTGGTTCTCGACCTTCCTAACACTGTGACCCTTTAATACAGTCCTTCATGTTGTGGTGACCACCATTATAAAACTACTGCAATTATGCTGTTGTTATGAATCATAGTGTAAATATTTTTGGAGACAGAGGTTTGCCAAAGAGGCCCTGACCCACAGGTTGAGAGCCACAAGTCTATAGGTAACTGAACAGGAAGTCAGCCCAAGAGAAATCTTTGCACCACTGGACAACACAAGTATTACCTGACATTTTCGCCAACTCTTCCAGAAACATTCATGCTCTTTTGATGATATAACTCTCCCCTGCCATCTTGTGTTTTTCTAAGCAATTCATAGAAAAGACATAGCAAGTTGTATATGCTAAATAAATATGGCCAATGTTTAAGTTTATAAGACAGAGTCAATAAAGTAAAAAATAGCTCCACTATTTAAAAACAAACAAAACCCAAGTAAGGCCCTTTTCATTAGAAGCAAAAGGAAGTCATAGTGATGACTGAAGTCACAATTATACTTCACTTGCATATATGAGAAGCCACAACAGAAGTAAAGATAAGATCTCTCTGTTTAAAATTCTCTTTGCTCTGCTACTTCACAGACTGGAGTATTCTCCCTGGAAGGTCACAACACTTGGATAATATTTCCCTGGACCTCAGATACGAGTCTCCCTTGATGGTCTCATAAACTAAAAAGGAGTGGAAACAAAAGAGGCAAAGTCACCAACTTCCTCCCTTCTCACGAGTATTTGTTCATCTCTACCTTATCAATCTTTATATTCATGCTAATCACATATATAATCACATTTAATACAGAAAGTACAAAAGCAAGAGTGTAACTAATAACCTGTAAAAATATGATATGATTATGAAACTATGTAACCAATAACCTATAAAAACAGATGTGATTATGAAATAGCATTCTCTAGTAATCATTTTATAGGTATATCTTAGGATTTATGTTGTTATCAATGTGCCGCCATAAAAATGCCCCAGTCATTCTTGGGATTGCCCTTTTATCCACTTTAGTCCTATGCCTACGTGCCATCAGGAACTTTTTCCTTTTCATGTGAAGCCCCTTTCGAAGCAGAAAGAAGAGCAGTAAAGACATGATGACCATCGCGATGTAATTGTTAGTCTCAGCTGGGAACTGACAGCTAAGAGGGAAGTCAGAATTCTCGTAGAGGTCAGTCTGAGCAGGGAAGGTCCTTCAGGCCCAAATATGGTTAAGGTTTCCGCACACTCATGGGTGGGAAAGGCACTCACAGGCTCAGATATGGCTGACGTTCCACATTCTCCAGTGTGTCTGCTAATAGAAAAATGGAAGAGGCTGGACTGTCTCTCAGAGAGTAGAAGTCTGACTCAGCTTCTGGAATGAGGGAGAAAGGGAGGAGGTTTTTCCAAATGCCGGCACATTCCTCAAAGAGGGCAAACAGAAGTAAGGTACACCTGTCTAAACTCTCTAAACCTGTCTCAGGTGTGTAAGGTTTTACAGGAAGTGAACTTCTGCTCTTCGTCTGCTGTGGGACTCCCAGGCACTTTTCCCACAGAGGCAAAGCCCTTGTCATTTTTCACACTGCAACCACAGCTGCCGGGCTGCAGTATCAAAGCAGACCAAGCAGATCTTCACAAACAAAAGCTCCGAGACCCACCACAGACACTGGCAGCACTAACAAACCTGGAGCACAGATTCTACTGGGCTCCAGTGGGCATCAGGGGAGGGAAACACAAAATCCCACTGAGATTAGGCCATGGCCATAAAGAATCAGCTTCTCTTAAAGGTACTGTATGTCCTAACATCTTCTGGTCATACAAAACCATGTGACTGATGGTGGTGTGAAGATCTAGAGACTAATACCAAAGGTTAGATGGTAGGTAGATAGGTAGGTAGGTAGGTAGATAGGTAGGTAGGTAGGTAGATAGATAGATAGATAGATAGATGGATAGGTAGATAGATAGATAGATAGATAGATAGATAGATAGATAGATAGATAGATAGATAGATAGATAGACAGATAGATAGACAGATAGATAGACAGATGATAAAGAGTCTATATGTATATGTGTGTGAATATATGTTGATATATTAAACAAATTTAGCTGTACTTTTTAAGAAAATGTAGAGTTAATATAAAAAGATGTTTTCCTATATTTATTCTTAACATAGCACCCAGAAGCAATACAGTGTAATGTTTTAAACAAAAGTCTCTCTTAACTCAGTATTCCCTTTGAAATTCATAAGAATTGTCTGTCAATGGAAGACTCAGCAAAGAGGAGAATTGCTCCTATTGATCCAGCCAGCCCTCGAAGGACAGCAATGGCAGAAGCCCATGACTAGTTGTTTGTAGCAGCATCACTGCAGCAACTGAGGACCCAAGTCTCAAGGTCAGTAGGATCTGGGTTCAAATCCCCAGTTAGGTTCTTACCTGGCTCGTTAACATCTCCGAGATTCAGTTTCCCTTCTTTATAAAACAGGAATAAAAGTACCTTTCTCAACAGCTGTGATCGCATTAAAAGACATTGGTATTAAAAATAAAATTACGCTGAAGTACATGGAACAGCATCCAGAACAAAATAGACCTCCACTTATTTGATACATTAGAGCTGTTGTTTCTACCACTACTATTGATTATTTATGCCCAAGTTTATCCAAAAACAGACTCAAAGTGACTGATAAAGATAAACAAAACACTAAAAAATAACACACATGATGAGACAAGAAGAATATTTTAACTCGGGAGATCCATCAGATTAAAATTTCTGTTTCTCCCTCATGAAATACTCGTCAAATACAGAGCAGCTAAAAGCAAGGGCAGCTGAGCAACAGTGGAAGGGCTCTTGGGAAGACTAAAACTTCATTTTTATTTCACCTCAGGTCATAGACTCTTGCCCATGCTCCCATGAAAACACCAGTGATCAGAGAAAAGACTACTATAAACTTTAGTGTCTGGGGCAGAGGGCCAAGAAGGAGACTAAAGCGACCTCAGTTTACTATGTAGTAGGAGACCTGTACAAACTCCCCACTCACTCTGCAAGACAGCCTTTCTGCCCACTCTTCTCCTGATCTGCGCTTAGCAGGAGGTATAGCCCCACCCTGTCATTTAGTGAGAACTCAAAAAGTAAGATCCCATCATAAATATCATTTTAGAAAAATTATGCTGCCCGAAATTCCATGGCAGATCTCACCGGGGAAGGGAGGTATTTGGGTATGTATATTCACTCAAGTCTACTTTTGAATATTAATTATGTATCAAATCACCTCTCCCATAATTATTTTTGCCATAAATGTGGAGTCATTACCCAGCAAGCTATAAGGATTAGCATTTTAAAGACGTGTTGGAGATAGGACTCCAACCAATAAATATAAGCACTCTTAGCCTCCAGTGGAGGGGAGTCTATGCTCACAGTGTATGTTCGTGCAGACAGAAAACTGGGAAATCATTCTGGAGATGGAAAGGGAAAGTCCAGTTAAATGCCTGTGATTCCCTGGGACCCTTGGTTGAACAGCTTCCTAGAGCACTGTTAAACCTCAGTGAGAAACAGTTTAACTCCACAACCAAACAGAAACAGCTTACAGACATGAGGAACAAAGAATAGGGACAAAAACGGGGACTGGTGATGACATTTGCCCTTCTTGCCATCTTCCGAACACCTAGACAGCACATTGCCACATTTCTAACCAAGAAGTTGGGCAGCCGAATTTGAAGCAGGAAGACCAGGGCTTGCTCCTAGGCTGCAGACCCTCAGCTCTCTTGGAAGCACCACACTCAGAAAAGCTAATCCAGGTTGAGTCCTGACCAGGCGTTCAGCCAAAAGAGTCCCTTGAAATCAGTACTGAGCCCAGGAACTCAGTGTGGGAAAGCACCATAAGGTGGATAAGGAGGCAGTTTAAAATGAGAAGGGATTATTACAGCATCTCACAAACAGGCTTTTTTTTTGACAGAGCAGAGAGTATTGAGAATGTAGATCTGGCAACTGAAGCCAAGAGGGTGAGAAATTCAGACTGTTTGGGCAAAATGGTCATGAAGCGTAGTGTCTCCTCTCAGCAAATCGATCACTGTCACCCACACCAATGTGGTCCAGCCTGACAATGGCTGTGCCTAAAATTACAGACAGCCAGGGCCTCTGCTCCTCCTCCAGCTAGATGGCATCTATATGGCAACCACAGAAACATGTTATGGCCTAAGTTCATCCTTGGTGCCATTTTCCAAATCCCTAGCTCTCACCAAGCACTGGGGGCAAAATCTTGCCCCTTTTGCTAATGCACCAACTGCAATGTCTCAACAAACATGGATATTTTCTTTGCAGAAACTGGGTGGAAACACTGGTGCTCTGGAAGGTTTGAATGGAAATGCAATCTTGTTTCAAAATAACCATTGCAATATTTTTTAATTCTTTCTACAGAATAACTATAAGATAATTTGGAAAGATACAGGGGTTAAATATGGTATGATTTTACTGTGTGTAAAATACCCAGAAGAAGTAAATCTAGAGAGAGAAAGAAAGCAATAGGTTAGGGGCAGGGAAAGAGAGAACTGGGGAGGTAAGAGGAAGTAGCAACTCCACATCACTGTGGTGGTTCTAGTGCCCTCCAATTGCACATCTTAAAATGACTGTCTTTCTTTTATGTGACTTACAAATTTTTTTCTCAAAAGTTTGATGGAATTTTCTTATGAGCTGGATACTAAATGACTTTGTAGAATTGTTAATTTTCTAAAGTGTGACAATGGTATTGCATCAGGCAGGACAATAACTGTTGGAGGAGAGGCTTGTTCGTCCTGGCTGCCCAGAACCAAAATAATCACACAGAAACTGTATTAATTAAATCACTGCTTGGCCTATTAGCTCTAACTTCTTATTGGCTAACTCCTACATCTTAATTTAACCCATTTCTATTATTCTGTATATCACCACAAGGTCATGGCCTATCAGCAAAGCTTCAGCACATCCATCTCTGGCGGCGGATCCATGGTGTCTCTCTGACTCCACCTTCTTTCTCCTGGCATTCAGTTTAGCTTTCCTGCCTAGCTCTCTTCTGCCCTATCACAGGCCAAGCCAGTTTCTTTATTCATTAACCAATAAAAGCAACACATAGACAGAAGGACCTCTCACACAAAATAACAACTTTATTTTCTTTTCAAAGTTGAAAGTGGAAGTCTCTAGGGATCAGGAATCACCATATCTACAATTCCCAATATTTCAGTAAAAGAACATGTTTGTATACAGAAAATAAAGCAACATGGCAAAAATATGATTGTTGATCTAAGTGAAAAGTAACCAACTATTCATTGTGTTACTTTTCAATGTTTCATTATGTTCAAAACTTGCCAAATATTGGGACAAAACATTTTAATGATCCTTTAAAATTATGAATAAAGATCAGGGTTCATATTAACTAATTAATTAGTGTAAAAATTTGCCAAGTACCTTCTTGATGCCAGATGCTGTCCTAATACTTAGGAAGCATTAATGAACATGACCTTATTATTCAGTCTACTGTGAATAGCCATAATTAAGTGGGCATCACAATATAAGTTATGCTCTGAAGATGCCAACAAGGACTCCAAGTCTAACACCTACAGGATCTTACTGAGAGCCCTTGAGAAATAGTCTGGTAAAACCCACTGAGAAGTGACCTGGACTAGACTCTCAGTGAGAGGCCCGCCGCAAATATCACAAACAAATGAAAACAGGTAGCAGTGTTTACAGGAGGCCAAGCAGTCTGCCACTCAACCTCAGCCAACAGGAAGCCACTCCAGAATGAGAAAAATCATCAACAAAGGAGGCCAAATGGTGAGTCTCAGTTGTACACGAGCCCACGTTTACAGCAGATCCCAGTCTTGCCTCCAGAGGTATCTGCCTTTCCTAATGATGGGAGGAGGGGAGTGGGCGGCCAAAAGTGTATGAGAAAAGCAGGAGGCACTGGAAAAGCTCCAGGGCTGGGTGAGCAAGCATAGCCATGACCACCAGCCCGGTGCAGATCAATACGAGTACTCGTGCAGCCCAGAGCCGCCCTGCTGAGCGTATATTTCATTTTCTTTTAAATACAAATGCAAGGAGGAGGCACCGGCACAGGGTAGTAATTCCCAGAGCTGTGAACCCTCAGTCTGTTCCAGGTTGAATTGATTGTCTCTCTAGAACTACTTAAACAGAGTCACATGGCAGAAGGAAGGGAAGGGCCACCATTGCACGTTGCTTGGTGTGCCCACTGCAGTCCAACTCTTGCTGACTCTGGTTGGAGAACAGAAGATGGCCCTTACATTTCCTGTTACCATGATCGCCACACTCACAGAGGAGGAGGACGGTTGGGAGGAGACTTGATGGAAGGGAATACTCGGCAAACTTGAGATTAATAAGATGATGCTGACCTTAAGAAATAAACAAATTAGGCTATGCGATTTTTAGGTTGCCCTTTCCCCAAGGGACAGCAGGGGCTCCCACTCATGGATCTAGAGAGAATTGTAGTCTGGGGACAGGTCCAGCACTGTATTTAGGATTTCAGGCTGGGAACGCTGAACGATTTTCCACAAAAATCCACAGCAGCCTCTTGTGCCCAGAGGGTTGCCAAGCCGTCTACGAACCCTGGGCTGCTGCTTCTCAGCACGAAGTTTAAAATAGCCGCATTGAAGAAAAATCTCCCCTTTCCTATCTTGAAACACATCTCTGGGTGTTATTTTATCCTATTCTGGGGCCTGAGAAGAAACCTGACTGCTAATTCGCAGCTCTAGCACTTTGAAGTCCCATTGATATTCCAAACTCGGGAGCCTCCCATATCATAAAGGGATCTTCCACCCGCCCCCAGCCACACTACAAATAAACTTGCTTCAACAAACCCACAAGCCGCCCTGCGCCCCAGTGCCCCAACGCCAGCCAGCCTCTGAGAACGGAGCCAGAGCAGCGCAAGCTCTGTAGAGAAAATAATATCCTCAGCATGGAGCCCGGAGCAAGAAAAACAGTGAGCTATTTAAACCCCGCCATTTCTCTTTTAAAGACTTGGGTGTTCTTCAGAAAGAGAATTTTCCTCCTGCCTCACAAGGGTCCAGAGTGTTACTCATTTTATTTACAGAGCTTTGAAGTGAGCCTCCAAAGTTTGAGTTCAGCTCCAAGGAATGTGAGGGTCAAATCATTTTCCCTTTCTGATGAAGGGAAACTGTGAATTTAATACCACAATTTATTCAACACAAGGAAATGCACCAGGGCACGCTCCACCATTCATGTAGACACTTGGGATCGTATCAGACTCCAAAGACTTTGTACAGTTTGGCTAACAGAGGCAAGACATTTAATGAGCCTTCTGGCTAATCCATTCCTCCCAGTCTCAGCACCTGTAAAATGCAGGACACTTTGCATCTAATAGTGGGCGCTCACTGGATTGTTTCAAACACTACTAGACGCATCATCTTCTAGAAACAAAATCATTAAAATGGCATCCCTATGGTATGTGTATATTTTATGAAACCTGGAGGTTAAATAGCACAGCTGGGCCTGTGGCTTCTCCTAGTGACCTTCCAGTTGACCTCTCTTTGTACAAGTGGCCTTTTGAGCTTTATTATCTTAACAAGAACCCGCATTTATATAGCTGCTTTCTTTATGGAGCTTGAAGTGCTTTGTTGACCTTGGAATGCCCTTCATGCATAGGAGGATGCTTTCCCTAGGCCACAGAGCTGGCTAGACAGTCACAGGCTAGGGACTAAAACATTCAGCTGTGAGCTAAAGTTAGTGCTGAGTGTGCTTTGCAAGCTGCTCTCACGCCTGGGATGAGGGGGCAGCCCGCCGCCTGCAGAACGGGATAGCACCCAGGCACATTTGAAAGAAATACAAGGAGTCAAGCGTCAGGTCTGTACTAATGATCCCTTACTGGCCAGGAACCTTGAGCATGCATCTAGAATCCCTGTGGCCTCTGTTTCCCCACCTGCTAAATGGGCTTGGAGCTCATTACGTGGGCATCTGCTATTAGTTACCCTCTTAGGTCTACACAGCCACCCTCTCTGTTTCTCATTTGCAGCTGATTAAATATTGATGGTTGACTAAATATTGAATGGCCTGACACTATGCTCATGGATGTACTTGTATTATGCTATTTAATGCTTGCATTAATCAGTTAGACTAGGTGCACTTACTAGCAGACACAAGACAAAGGCACTTAGAGCACCCTGAGGACCTACTTCATGAGTGGACGGAACTCAAGTTCAAGGCCGTCTCCTCCCTCTGAACCATGTGCTTTTCTCATGGCCACCTAGTTTTCCATGACTGCCTCAGACCTTATGATATACAGGAGACCTATAAATAATTAGCTGTCATATAATGTACTAAGAAGATTGCGATTTTTGGGTTTTTTTTTTTTTTTGGTTTTTTCAGACAGGGTTTCTCTGTATAACAGCCCTAGCTGTCCTAGAACTAGCTCTTGTAGACCAGGCTGGCCTCGAACTCACAGAGAACCTCCCAAGTGCTGGAATTAAAGGCATGCTCCACCACCACCTGGCTATAAAATCCACCTTAGGTACACTATACTGGACCACAAATATCCACAATAATCTCACACTGCAGTGCCCCTGGGGCTCTGTGCGCCTGCTGTCTTCTTTCCACTCTGCCTGGCTTCTTGGCAGTTCCTCACCTGGGGCTGTGCCTCAGCTCTAGTCTCCCACTCTCTGATGTCCTGGTTTCGAACAAAATGTTCCCTCGGGAGAGCAGATAATGAATATTCCTAGTTATTTTTTTTAACAGGATCATGTGAACCTCCAGGAATAAACAGGAAGTCTCCAGGCGATGTGTGGCAAGGGGGACATGAGGTATTTCTTTCCAGACCCTCTGTTTCTTGTTTATTTCACTGAGAGGAGAGAGAGAAGGGCCTTCGCTTCCGATTTCTCCTTCTTAAAACCGGTTGACCCACAGTTGCTAAAAGTTTATTAGAAAATAACGAACTCTTTTTTTCTCACCTACTTTTTCATTCTCCCTTGTGATAACAAAGAAATAAATAATACATTTTTCTCAGCAAAGCCCAAAGATATAAAGACTTCCAGGCCACCAAACAATTGGAAACTCTGTCTGTCACTGATGTCCAAGGCTTCCGAACCACTTTCAAGGACTATTTAATTGAACTGTCACTTAATGGATCACTTAAAATCATTCTTGATTTTGGGTTGGGATGGATATAAGGATTTGAGACAACTGAGAAATGTTTCTGGAATAAAACTTCCTCCTCTTCTATTTTACTTACTAAACAACTTGTTTTCACCCGTGAACAGACATAATGTGTTTTTTCTCACTCGAGCAGTCCTGAGACATTCCCAGCCCCACTGAGCTACAATTTAATTGAATGAATAAAATAAATTCTGTCCCAGGATTTAGATGAAAGTACATTTCAATACAATTTCCTGTTTTAAAATTGTTATTTATCAAAATGTGTATATGCACATTATTTTGGCCAATTGCATGCTATAGCCATGAAAGTGACTCAATAATGCTTTAACATTTATAGCTTGATGCTAAGGACAATTTTAATTAAAATGTCAACATATATACATATTTTAGTAGAGAATTATGATATGGCAATCTACAAAAACTTCAAGTCTTAAATGTATTACATAAAGATAAAATTCCTCGGGGAAAGCGGGATGGAAAAATGACTCCGAAAGAAAAATAAATGAATGTTGTAAATGCCCCACTTGTTAAAAGGAGTGTTTGTTTGTGAACTGTTAAATAGGTGAGAGCAGATAGCCAAGCAGTATTTAGACTCTACTTGATTCATTTTAAAGGGTGATGTAATAATTTTATGTAAAACTCAATATTTACAATATTCTACTTAAAGGTGAGCCTTCACTGTATGGCAGACACCCGTGCTTTCATTTCTGCTGAAAACGGATCAGGTGACCCTAAGCTTTTTACAGGTCTCTGAAGTGGTGCATGGAAGCAAACTTTGAAGACCACACATAGAAGGAAGAAGCAACGCACCATACCCCTCATCTGGCAAGCACGGAATAGGTGGCTGCAAAGGGTGAAAGGTGAAAGGCTTTAAATGCACAACAGCTCACAAGTGATGGGAGCTGGCGACTGGTATTGTCATACCCCTCATCTGGCAAGCACGGAATAGGTGGCTGCAAAGGGTGAAAGGTGAAAGGCTTTAAATGCACAACAGCTCACAAGTGATGGGAGCTGGCGACTGGTATTGTCACTCTCTGCTCCTGCACGGAGCCTCACAACCAAGTGTGGCACAGGCTCTAGCCCTGTGCCTGGCGACTATTATTTTCACAACAGTCCGGCACATTTTCAAACTCTGCATGATTATAATGTCAGAGTGTGTGGTTAGTAGATGAAGTCCGTATTAAAATCCTCTCCTGAGTGTGTACTCGTAGGAGTGGGGCCCAGTCGGACTGCAAATCCCTTTGGAGCAGAATCTGACAACGCATCCCAACTGTAAGTGCATTTATCCTTAACTCACCAACGGCATCTGAGACTGACTTCATAAATAACCTTGCACCTACAGTAACCTGTTTCGTGAAATATGTAGAGTCTGGAAACTGCCCAGGCATGATAAGTTAAATAAATTAAGACAGCACAGAAAACTATACAGCTAAAAAAAAAGAAAAAAAGAAAAAAAAAAAGAAATCTAACACCTACAAACAGGCTCACAGATGTTTGAAATCTAACACCTATAAACAGGCACACAGAAATCTATTGTTAAGTGGGAAACGGAATCACAGAGCTTGTGATATTGACGGAGCGCACAGTGCTGTGTGAAAGAGCTGCCTGACTGGAACTGTTCGTGTCTGTATCTGTCCCAGCGGCTTGCAAAGCGCCAGAAGAAGGAAAAGAGAATATCAAAGGCACAGGATGGGTGAAGACAAGACAAGACTGGGGCTAGTCAGGGGATACCTTTTATAACATTTTGATTTTTGAAACATGCATTACAGCTGATCCCAAACCTAAATGTACTAAAGAAGGTTTTCACTAGCCGCAGTCCAGTGCTGGGCCTAGTGCATGTTAATTAGCTAACCTTATCTGCGGCCCCTGGCCATGTTTTCTCTGCATGATCGTGGATGCATATTTTATTGATTTTGCTGCAGGAGCAGTAATTGCTAAATTGGAACTCCATGAAATGCATCCCCCACAGCAGCTTAATTTATTTAATGGTTTTAAGCAATTTACAAAAAGTGACTGAAGGATTTCTTTTTGGCTTTCTCCCTACATTTCTCCTTTCTTTCTCATTCCAGCGTTTGAGTGAGTAACCTGCATTTTGTTGAACACACTTGAATGTAGAGCAGAAGTATTTTAATGGCACATTTAGTGCCATTTATAATAATGTTTTTAGTCATTAAAATGTACCCAAGGGAGGGCCAGGACAGCAACATAACTAATTACACCCTTGCAGAGGCTGGCATTGGCAAAGGAGGCCAGCTCTCACACCCCATTCCAATTTGTCACCAGCAGGGACCTCAGTGAGACCTCTCCTCCCTTGATCCCTCCATTCTGTTAGTCCATCAGCCCCCCGCTGACTTCATTTCCTTCCTTACTGAGCTAGGACCCCATGGTCATCGTTTCAACTGGCCTCTTGTCAGCATCTTCAATTTCCCAGACCCTTTGCTTTCTGTCATGTGCCCCCTGCCAACCTCCAACTCCAGATCCCCCCCAGCAATCCATCTCTTTGCCTTGCACCGTTAGAGCCAAGCCCAGCGGAGTGGAGAGTCACACCGTCCCACACATGGTCATCGTGAAGGAGTGGGGTTTGTTGACCTCAGCTGAATTCTTCATATTGTTTCTGACCCTTTCTTCAGTGGCCCTTTCCCAAGTCCTTCACCCTCAGGTTCCAGAAACCCCCTCCACCAGAGGGCAGGTTTGAACATTTTTCTTATTTTCCTCCCTCTTACCCCTAGAAACAGCCTTTCCTATGTCCTGTGTGACTCTTGCGCCCAGGCAGACTGGTCATCGCACACCTGGCCTGAGTTCAAGAGTGTCTGGCAGAAGTGGCAAAATCTCTTCAGAAACTGCCACAACTCGCCCTTGAGAAAAGCGCCCCCACCATCAGTTCAGACTCTAACCCTAATCCCCTAATCTAACCCGAATCTCAGCCAGACGGTTAACCTCGGGAACCACAGGACGGGTTTATGACAAAGGGCTGACCTCGGAATGGAGAGGATGGAAAAGACGAGAAGAACGACAGAGGAGAAGTGGGTTTGGCGGCAAGAGTCAGTCGGCCGGGAGACCGTTGCCCTGACCCAAGGCTCATGCTTCAAAATGCAGGTATCCATAAACTTGGATGAAGAAAAAAAATAATGTTTTAATCTTTGCCAATCTTAATTGAGCTGGAGCACTGCCTTTGTTAGGAGCGCAGCAGGATACGGTGGGGACAGCAGTACCTAGGGCTTTGACGCTGAGGGAAATGCTCTCTGTCTCCATATTCTATTGCAATTGTCGCGGGTCTCTCAAAGCGCCACTCACACTCGTCATCATTACCTCAAAGCCACCCTAGTCACCAGCAGATTACCCCCTGTTTCCACACAATGTCTTAGGAAGTGCCACATAGATCTCTACGTCACTGAACTTGGTCTTTAAATATTTGACTAGCCGTGTCGTGATATCATTGATTGTGACTTTAGGGATTGCATTGTGGGGTTCATGATCTCACATGAGTGTCCCAGATTCTGAAAAGGGGACATGATGGGTCAACAATGACTGCTGAGGGCTTTTCAAGCTTACCTAGTTTTTCCTCAGGAGCTGGAAGGCCTGAGTCTATCTGCATTTGTATTTTTACTCTTTCCTCACCGCACCCGGAGGGTAGGGGTTCCTTCATCCAGCAAAACCTCACCCAGCTCATTGTGCCCCTGGTTGACCTGTTATCCAGAATTGCTCCCTAACCATTCTTTTAGTTTCCCCTTTCCATTGACCACGTTCTTTCCTTATGAGAGTCGACCCAGGCTTATTTCCCACTTCCCGCTTCAGCACAGGATGGATTGCTCCTCTTCCCATGTCTTTAGACATTCTCGTTGTTCCCTGGAGACCACATTATGCCTGCTTACCAGCCACTGCTTGAAACGTTAACCTCCCTTCGCTCTGCCTCTTTATCTCCCATCACTCCCTGGTCCATCACAGAGCAACTTCCATCTCCACCCCTTCATTGAAACTGTAGCTCCCTAGTTCTGTGAACACATCAGGATCCTAATCAAATCTAAAGCCTCTACTCAGTCATAATTAGGCAATGTTGCCTTCTTCCTCCATCAGCCCCATCTGCAGTTCATTGTTCTAATATGTACTATTTTAGTATATTTATTTTTAATTATTATATATTATATTACAATAAAATATTAATAATTTTACAATAAAATGTTGACAATATTTATTTTTAATTATTTTATATTACAATAAAATATTAATAATGCAATTATTATGATTTAAATGCTATTTAATTATTTATTATGATTTAGCAATTGTTTAATAATTATTTATATTATATTTAATTATCACACACACCAATGAGGTCAATTTTGCTCATGGGACTTGTTCACCACTACATTTACAAGGTCTGCCATCGTGCCTGAAGCGCAATAGAAAGTCAATTAATATTCGCTGTATTGCAGCGCCCCTGGAAGAAGAAAGATGCAAATGAGAAAGTTTAAAACTGTCTATGAAATGGAAGGAAAGCTGTGGTGCTGTCTCTAAACAAGGCCTTGTGAAATGGAGATGTTTCTATTTTGAGTGACAAGGAACATGGAAGTAGCCTTTTAGAAATTACTCATTGGTCACACCTTTGTTAAACAGTCCTAAGCATCCAATGGGATTCTGTGTATGCTAGTCACTGACACATCAAGTATGTCTTAGCGTGTTCCCCGATCTCCAGCCTCCGTGTAGAAACATGTATTCAAACGCTCATTATCCACCATCATTTATTTCTAACAGAATACTTGATTCAGTTCCATAACCAAACCCTAAGAAATTAGGGAGATTTTTTAATCATTTTTTTTATATATTGGGTTCTTACTCTAATAATTTTCAAGTGCTTTGGGCAGTGCAAAGTAGTAATTAAAATGCGACCTCCAAGGCTGTGCATAATGGTGTATGTGTTTAATCCCAGCACTAGGAAGGCAGAGATAGGTGGATCACTGTGATTTTAAGGTCAGCCTAGTCTACATAGTGCATTCCAGAATAGCCAGGGCTATCCAGTGAAAATCTGTCTCCAAAAAAAGAAGAAAAGGGTGAATTCCTGTCAGGGTCCCACATTGGGGTGACATCTGTCAGGGTTCAGCCTCAACAGGATCCACTCATTCCAGGGTAGGGGCATGTGGATTAGAAACACCAGGCAGACAGAGCAGAGATAGAAAAGGAAAGGACAGAAACTCAGAATAGAACCGGGAGGGTGAGCCAGTGAATACTGACGGCCGTGTTTATTTTCCACATGTTCGTATACCTCAGTCTGAAAAGGGAGGTGAAGAAGGCAAAAGCCTGCTTTACCATGATACAAAGAACAAACAGAGTAATTACCCCTTCAATACCTGAAGCATCAAGCAACTATACCCTGAGTTATGTATTCTGTTGCTTAGGCAGGACATGCAGTGACCACACCTTAGGCCAAGCATCCTGTAGGCAGCCGCTCCCTGGGTCAAACTTCCTGTCATAACCTTGAAGGAGCAGGAATAGGCCTGAACTCTCTGACCCCGTGGTCAAAGGGGAACAGATCCACATCTGTGGGCTCCCACAGACTCCAGAGCCAGGGTATCAGAGTTTAAGTTTGGACTGTGCCACTCATCCAGGTAACGCCCTGACCTAATCACGTCACCCCTCCATAACTCCATTTCCTCCTGTGAAATGAAACTGATGACGGAGAGTTTGGTGTATCAAACAAGTTATTATTTGTAAAATCTCTGGCACATATGTTTTGATTTTTATTGTGTGCTAACATCTTATCTAAACTCTGGTTCTGGGATTAAGAGCGTGCACCACTACTGCCCAGTTTCTCTGGCAAACTAGTGTGGCTGCTGGGATTAAAGGTGTGTATCACACTGCCTGGTCTGTAAAGCTGACCAGTGTGACTGTTTTACTTTTCTGATCCTCAGACAAGTTTTATTTATTAAAATACAGATGAAATGCCACTGCAGTACACAAACCAGCCATTAAAAGCAGTGCCTTCTCGGAATGTTTAATGATAGAGTGATGCAGTGTGTTATAAAGTCACGTGCAACAAGAACTCAAGCCTACAAATTATCTCATGTCTATTATATTCATGATATGTATACATTTTGAATGTATCTGCATACATTGAAAGAAGACTGGGGGGAACAAAAATGTTTATATCAATCAATGATCAAGTGGAAACATTATAGCCTGTATCTGTTTTCTTTGTTCTCATAATTTTTGTGCTTTCTGAACTTCCTGGTGCCAGATTAGATTAGCAATATTGATCCTTAAGTACAACCAACCAAACCAAACTATAAAAGTTCAGCAATTTACTAATTTAGTGGCTAATGATGACTTAAGAAGCTCATGTATTGTCATTCTTATTTAAAAGATCCAAAACTTGGTATCTGAAGCTATTTATCTGGCCATGTTTCCAGATTAAGTTTAAAGTACATCATTTGTTACCAAGGTCTGTAAAGTCAGATAACTTTTTAAAGTTATCTTTCCTGTTCTTAAAGCCTATATTCCTATTTAAAATTGAGTTCATAAAACGAATATGTACTTGGTAGGACCAGTCAGAAAATACTGATAGATAAAATAAGGTCACATTTGGTGGAATATGCCTATAATCTCAGCACTTGAGAGACAGAGAGATAAGAAGGTGAAGGACTTGAGACAACCTGAGCTACACAGTGAGCCACAAGCCAGCACGAGCTGGCTAGTGAGGTCATGTGATTCCAAGGAACAAAAACAAACAAATGTAAAAGAAAAAGTCAAGCAGCCATTTTATAGTTAAAGGGGAGAGGTAATCCAAAATTCAATGAATGGAGAATTAATTATGCTACATAATACTAATATACTACCTATATGCTAATACATTAATCAAACATTAAATACTATTTAATATAACTATGTAATGATGAAGGAATATGTTTACAGAATGTAGAAGAAATTAAAAGCAATAAGAAATACTCAACTAGCTTAATTCTAATAATTAATTCAAAATATATATACACTTGCACTGAGAGAGAGAGAGAGAGAGAGAGAGAGAAGGAGGAATGCACACTTCAGGGAAGACACTGCATCTGAACTGCATTCAGAGAGGTAGATAGTAAGTCTGAGCCAGAGGATGCAGATGCAGCTTCTAAGCAACATACAGAAAGCTGACCTTAGAGCAGGGCCAGCCCTCATAACTGGACCGTGGAGGCTGGTACCAAAATGGTCTAGGCCACTATCCACATGCAACCTGTGAAGACAGGACCAGCATCTGTGATCCAGCCTCCCAAGGAATGCCCAGAGGTGTGGCTGGCAGCTGGTAGCCAGAAAATTGAAATTAGACCTATAAAATAGGTGACAGATTGCACTCAGACTCTAGAGCCCCACACAGCATTCTCTTCTTCATGCTTAGTCTTCCTCTATTTAATAACAGAGACCATTTAGCAAGCTGGCTCTAGCTGTTCTTGCTCAGCTTTCTCTCTATCCATTTCTCCCCCTTTCTTCTCTCTCTTCTTACTTTTATACTCCATTTTCTTTTATTTCCTCTATTATTTTCATTGGGTTGAGTTGGCTTTCGGGACCTCTGCGCTTCTGAGAACTGGGATTGTTTTGTTACCTTGTTGCATTTCTTGAGCTCACTCTGTTTTCATTCTACCTTTAGCCGGATAAGCCTCGTCTCTGCCCACCCCCGTCCCTACTCTTCCCTGCTTCTGTCTACTTTTCCCTCTGCCTTTGCTCAGTTGTCCCAGAACTATCAAGCAGTTGTATTCTTCCCTCTTTCCGTTCTACTCACATGATGTGGATTCCCCTCTATATGCTATGAATATGTTTTATTACCATTGGTTATTAAAGAAGCTGTTTCAGCCAATGGCTTAGTAGAATAAAGTCAGGTGAGAAATCTGAACAGAGACGTAGAGAGAAAGAAGGTGGAGTGAAAGAGACACCATGTAGCTGCCAAAGGAGACAGACGCCCCAGAAACTTACTGATAAATCACGAGCCTCATGGTAAAATATAAAATAATAGGAATGGGTTAATTTAAGATGTAAGAGTTAGTTAATAGGAAGCCTAAGCTATTGGCCCAGCAGTGTTGTAATTAATATAGTTTCGGTATGATTATTTGGGTCTGGGTGGCCAGGAAAGAAATGAACAGTCTCTGCCTACACACACACCCCCACAGAAACTAACCTTAGGGCACATAGTGCCATCAATGTTCCTTTCTCCCCAAATGACTAGAGTTGGCACGGTAGACTTTAATTGGTTTTAAGAGTGGGCCTACTCTGTGGTAGAGATTCTTTTTATAGACACTATTGTACTTTCAGAGTAGTAGAAAGATTGAACCTGTTTCCCCAAAACACCTGGGTTGAAAGTGTAACTTCTATAATCTAACAGGGAGAAACAACACTCCAACACTTCCACAGCTTTTCAACTTCTTGGATATTCCAAATACTTTCACCCTGTAAATAAACATGTAAGCATGGTTTTAAAAAAATGCAACCAATGACTTTTTCCCAGAAGCACAAGTCCCAACACCACACGCATGCGCACACACACACACACACACACACACACACACACACACACATACATACACACACACCAAAAAAAAAAAAACATGAAAACCAAGACATGAAAAACTACAAGCCTCAATATTGTCTCCAGTGAAAATGAATTAGATTAAATTTCAAAGAATTCACAGCAGGGATTATAAGTATGTTCAAATAAATCAATGGGGACACAAACTCGTAGGAATTGTAAGACAACACAAACAAATAGCTGAGTGAAGTAAGGAAATAAATATATATGATATAAAAGTACAAATTATTAAAGACAAGTACTGGAAAAATCAATCTGAAATATTGGAAGTGAAAGTTCAATAAATTGCATGAAAAGTCCATGGAAAACATTGCCAATCAAAGACAGGACAAAATATCATGACTTGAAGATGAGGTGGATGAACTGAAACATTCAGACAATGACAAGGGAAAACCAATGAGAAAGCACAAACAGAAGTGACAAAAAGGATAAACCCACATGAGAAAGATAGACGAAGAATTTCATGTTAAAGGCATACAAAACATTGTCAATAAAATCATAGCAGAAAACAGCCCAAATCTAAGGAAATAGATACCCTCCAGTGAGGGGATCTTTTGGAGCATAAAACAGACAAGACCAGAAAATAAACTCCTAATGCCTTGTGCTACTTAAAACCCGATTCAGAACAAAGAAAGGATATGAATGCTGCAAGAGATAAATACAAAGTCACATACAAGAGCAGGCTAATTAAAATAACAGTAGGTTTATCAACAGAAACTTTAAGAGACCAGAGAGTTTGGAATGACGCATTTTAAACTCGGAAAGACAGCTGCTGACTCAGACTGCTACCCTCAACATAACTGTCATTACTGAAAGAAAGGGAAAACTTTCCACATTAAAAACAAGCTAAGATAATTCACGACAACTAATCTCTAAATCTTACAGGAATCTGAGTTTAGGTCCCTATCACTGTGATAAAACACTATGACCAAAAGCAGTTTGGGGGAGAAAAGGTTTATTTCAGCTTACAGTTCCACAGCATAGCTCCTCCTTGAAGGAAGTGAGGCCAGGAACTCAAACAGACCTGAATGAAGGAAGTGAAGCAAAAGCTGTGGAAGACTTGTTGACTGGCATGCTCCCTATGACTCACTCAGCCTGCTTTCTTACTCCTACCCAGGACCATCTGCCAAGGGGTAGCACAACCCACGATGGGCTGAGCCCTCCTACAGCCATCATAAATCAAGAAAATGTCTCACAGGTTTTCCTGCAGGCCAGTTAGTTGAGGTTCCCTGTCCTCAAATGACTCTACTTGTGTCAAGTTGACCTAAAACTCACCAGTCCAGAATGCTTCAAGAAGAGAAAGATAAGCACATCCATGTAGCTACAAGAAAGAATAAACCATACTAGGACTGTAGTTAGTAAATTATAAAAGGGAAGCACCATACACTATGAAATCAATAAATTACAGGAACTAATACAAACTTTTTATAGTAACTCTAAATGTTAGAGGTCTCAATTTCCCAATCAGGACACAACACAATGGATTAGAATATAGTATATATATATATATTTATTGCTTTCATGATACATAACTCACTATCAAAGATAAACAAACACAGTCTATGGTGGCCCCATAGGCTTATATGTTCAAACACCTGTTCCCAGCTGATGAACTATTTAGGAAGGATTAAGGTGTGACCTTGTTGGAGAAGGTGTGTTGTGGGCCAGGGTTAAGGGTTTTAAAAACCTCCCACCATCCCCAGTGCTTTCTCTGCTTCCCGATTGTGAATCTAGATATGAGCTCTCAGTTGCTGCTCCAGTCCATTCCTGCCTGCCTGCTGTGCTCCCTGCCATAGGCTAATGGACAATTAACCTCTGGCACTGTAAGCCCCAATAAAGCCTTCCTTCTGTAAGTTGCCTTGCTCATGATGTTTTATCAGAGCATTAGAAACATAACTAAGACCAGGTCTAAGGGCAGAAAAAGATAGAAAAGGGTATTCCGGCCAACTGGGGCTAAGAATCAAGGGGGTGTTGCTGCTGTTTTAATATCTCACAAAATGAAATTCAGACAAATATTAATTGGAAGAGATAAAGAAGGTCATTTGATTCATATTGATCAGAACAATCATCAAGAGGATATTACAATTCCAAGTATGATTTAGTAGATTATTTTATAACAAGATGTATTTGAAGAACTAAACCCTCTATTTTTAAATATTTGTGGCAGAGTCTCTCAGCAGCAGGTTCTGTGTTTTCTACTGAATAATTCTTAGCGGTGGGCTTTCACATGCACTGTGGGATGTTTCTGAGCATCCCAGGCCTCTGCCAAATCAGATACACTCTCGATTCACCTCCCCCAAGACGTAACAAGAGAAATGGTGGAAAATATTGTCAGGTGTCCTCTCTCCGGCAGAAAAAAAATATTTCAAATACCACTCAGATACAAATATTCCTAATGTTAAACCAAATGTACATAAAAATAGAATTTATAAGGAAAACATAAGCAAAACATATTCATTAGGAACAAAACCCTCCAAAAGTACTGGGCTTAAAGTTAAACCAAAACTACATTTAGATCTATTTCATGGCATTCCCAGACAAAATAAAGGATCTTTTTTAATTTTAAATAAAAAGTGAACCATTTTTCAGTCTATTTCACATGCATGTTTGTGACATGCTTAAAATTTTATCTGCTGTCTACATGAAATTCTAATTTAACCAGGGATCATATTCACCCCCTATCTCCCCCTGCTAAGTCCTGCTGTCTCCCAGTGCATCCCCTTCCAAATTCATCTCTTCTGTTTTTAGATCCAACTAATGTTGTCCTATGTGTAAGAGTGTGGAGCCATCCACTGTAGTGACCAGTGGTCACAATAATAAAGATAAATGACAATCTCTCCCCAGTTGTCATCAGTTTCCAATAATTCTTCAGCTAGGGGTTGGACTCCATGAACCCTTCTCCAGTGCATGCTAGGATGTTTTTTTGGCCT
The DNA here is from genome assembly GCA_004026605.1 of Ondatra zibethicus. Classification (NCBI taxonomy): domain Eukaryota; kingdom Metazoa; phylum Chordata; class Mammalia; order Rodentia; family Cricetidae; genus Ondatra; species Ondatra zibethicus. The sequence continues at coordinate 55,597 of PVIU01000598.1, read as the reverse complement.
GGTCTTGGACAGCCCGTACAGAGGTGACCACAGATGTGGTGAGGTAGTGAGTGCATTGACCACATCCTTTCTGCCTCCAGAAAGCATTCATAGCATTCATTTGCATCTTTAGACACCCTCTTGTGAAATGTCCTCTAAGTGGGAGGATTCCTACAGATGTCCCTTTTAGGACTGAGCACTTTACTTGTGAATAAAAGCTTTCCTGGCAGGCAGAGGCTGAGAGCAGTCTCTATCTGTAAGTGTGAGTGAAGATATTTAGAAGGTAGTGTGATAACGTGACCATTTAGCTAAAAAATAATAGCAACTCCCCTCTTAGAACAGTCCCTAACTGTGGACTTTGGACAAGGTTCACAGAACTAGGCATGAATTCCCCCTGTTGGCTACCCCTTAACAAACAGCCATGATACTATGGCACCACTGGACATGTCTTGCCTGACAGTTTTGTATTGTAGTATAGAGGGTCCAGCCCTGCCTTAGACCGTTGATATCTTTTCTTTCCAGTGACCTGTATTATACCTTCTATGACTATGAAATCTATCCAGCAAAGAAAAAAATTTCAGGACAGTTCAAGATTGATTTCACTGTGTCCTTTAGCCAAAGTGTGTGCTATCCTGGGCAATGGGGTCTTAACACCCAGTTAGATGAGCAAACAAGAACAATGGCATTAGCCAATTTAAAGCCACACTATTAAATGACAAATGAGTCACCAAAGAAGTAAAGAGAGAACTTTTCAAAGTTATAGAGTTGAATAGAAATTAATACCCAACCTACCAAAAAGTACAGGCTGTTAAAAACAGTCCTAAGAGAGGAGTTTAGTACTGTGTTTCAATTTAAATATCAAAGAAATCTCAGACAAAAACTTTAATGTACCTTAGGGTTGTGGAAAAAGAGGAATAAGTCAAACCCCAAACCAACAGACAGAAAGAAATCATTAAGATACAACTCTCTGAATCTCTCTTTCCCTCTCCCATCCCCGTGTGTGTGTGTGTGTGTGTGTGTGTGTGTGTGTGTGTTTACATATGTGTGTGTCTGAGGAGACCAGAAGAAACCCTCTGGTGCCACTCCTCTTCAATCTCTTTCCACTTTCTTTTTTGATGCTCACTAGTTCAGCTAACCTGGTTGTCTAGAGATCTGAGGGACCTGTTTCTTTTCCTACAGTGGGATCACAAGCACACACCACTATTCCTGGTTCTTTCACATGGATTCTGGGGACTGAAATTGGGTCCTCATACTTACATGGCTGCCTCCTCAGCCCTAGACAACAATATTCTTACCAAGGACTTGTGCAGGAATTGTTGGTAGAGTATTCCCTTCACACCTGAAGTCTACAGAGCCTGTCAGACATATTTACCACCAAGCTAAAATGTTCCCAAAGCAAGTTACATAAGCCAGCTTAATTTCCTTTACATTTTAAGTAATTGGAGTAGGCTCATAAATGATGTCAATATCATCCTGACTAATTCACAAATGCTATCTCACTATTTCAAACAAAGATATAAATAGATAATGTTGTACACTATATGTTAAGGAGTTGAGTTGGCACGGTGGTACATATCTGCAATCCCAGAACTCCAGAGGCAGAGAAAGAACAATCATGAGTTCAAGGACATGGCAAGTTTGAACCACTCTGAGCTATATGAGACTCTATGTCAAGAGGAGGGGGAAGAAGAGAAAGAGAAAGAAGGAGAAGGGGAAGAGGAAGAGAAGGAAGAAGGGGAGGAAGAGTTGAAACTATAAGAAATCATGTTAAGTTTCTTAATTCATAAGTAGAACCAAGATTTGAATCCAGCTGTTTGGCTAGCCCAGTACAACTCCATAGCAGGACCTTCCTGAGCCTTTTCTAGGGGCCACACAGTCTTCTTTCATTACAGCTGTGTGTGTTTATCATTTTCCTTCATCTCTTCTTGTTAGTCTGAGACCCTGCCTTCTTATTGTCAATGGGGAAATGCAGAATAAAAGTCTGTCACATGCGTAGACCTCAGTTGGGATTTTATCCTTGTTAAAATAATTGTTTCTTGGCTCAGAAGCAAATGGTAAGGTTTAGAGTTACTAACAGTGTTGACCAATGACATAATGCAAAATCACTTACATCACAACAGAACCAATAGAGTCTTTGAGATGCTTGTCCACACTTAATAGCAACTCCATAAGTAATCTACCAATCTACTCACAGAGAATAAACTATAAGTGCCATAGTGCTCAATGTATGTTTACACTAACATGTGCTGTGTTTTGTCAGTCCCCCGCCACACACATACACACAATCTATCTTCCTTCTCTGAATTCCTTCCTCAAAATGTGGCCTTATTTGCAAATAATGTAATAGGGTCATTCTGGAGCAGCATGGCCTCTGATACAGTGTGTCTGACTAGCATCCTCACAGGAAGACATTGGAGAAGAGCTGGAGGATGGGGAGGGGTGTGCCGGGAAATGCTGTCTTTTGGCTATGATGTTGTCACACTCAGGAACTCACTGCAGCAGTGGTTACCTACACATCACCTCACAATGAAACTCAACATTCCAACAGGCAAGCACTAACTGACCTCTGTAGGTTATAAGAAGAAGGAAGAGGAGAGAAGGCAAAGAGGAGGAAGAGGAAAGCAAGAAGTCAGGTGGGAGTGTGGAGAAGGTGAGGTGTCTGGGGAAGTGTGAACAAGGAGTTGGGGTGGATATAATCAAGATATGCTGTTTATATGTATGAAATTGTTGAATATTAAATAAAAGATCATCTAATTTTTAAAGAAAGAGACACACACAGGCGGTACTGGTTAGGAAAAGAAACAGAAAAGAACCATCACCAAGCCAAGAAACGCTAATGGCCACTAGGGGTAAAACAAAAGTAAATGGGGCAAATTCTCCCCGAGAGCCTCATGGAAAACATGCTCTTCCCAGCTTGATTTTGTTCTCAAAGCCTCCAAAATTGTGAAAGGATTTGCTCTATGATTATTTTAAGGCTCTTAGTTCAAGATATTTTGTTACAGCTGTCATAGGGCAACTAATACAGTACTCTGGGACATAATTAACAATATATGGCCTGGGGCTGGAGAGGTGGCTTAGCGGTTAAGAGCACTGGCTGCTCTTCCATTGGTCCTGAATTCAATTCCCAGCAAACATCACAACCATCACAACCATCCATGATCAGATCTGGTGCCCTCTTCTGGCCAGCACGTAGACTTGCAGGAAGAATACTGTATACATAATAGATAAATAAAATATTTTAAAAAAAAAAAAACATGACTCACAGGGTCATAAAAGAGATTGAATAAGATAAAAAATATGAAGAGCTTAACAATGCTGGCACAAACTAAATAGTTAGGAAATGGTGACAATGATTATTCATAAGTGTTGCTAATAACCATACATTATGATATAACAATGGTAAAACTTTCCCAGCAAGAAGCATCACATCCCTCACCCCTAATCCTTTATCTTGGCCCTCCTCCCTACTCAAGGGATCTTGCCCAGCAAATGTAAGTGAGTGCATTGTGGGTACAGAGGTTCTTGCGTAGCCGTCGGAAACCAGCCTTTGGGGAATGCTGACCAACACCACTTAGATGTCTTTGTGTGAGAGGAGAGAAGGACCTAGTCGATAGGCATCCTTCATAGCTCCCAAAAAAAGAGCCATCAATCTCCTCCTAGGTGACTGTCACATTGAACATTTTCAGGCAGCTTTTTCAACCTTGGAGGTTTGGGCAACCTGCCAGTAATGAAGATGTATTAATGCTTAATGCAGCTTAATGTAATAGGTGTCATGTTCATAATTTACAGAAGCTCTTTCTAAAGCATTAAATTCATTTATACTCCTTAAAAGCTACTCAATCGTAGGGGCTAAGTTAGTTTGCTGGGGTTTCTTTTTTAGGATCAAATGATATATAAATTGTTAACATATCCAGACTCATCCATTAGTGCATGTGAAAGCAATAAATGTGCCAAAGGAGCAATAACATGATCGAGGAAAGTCATTGTGGTCATTAGGGCTGAAAGGGTTTCATTTATGGCCCTGGGAAAGAGAATGAAGGCTGTAAAGTAGACCCAGGAGCTCCCAGTAACCAGAAGTCTAGCCTTATTAGGCTCACATGAAAATAAAACAAAATGGACATTTTAGGTGGTCAAAAGTGACAATGGATTGTGCCTTCTACTTCATAGGGCCTTGTCCCTTGGGCTTCCAGCCACCATCTTGAGCAAAGAAAACGGCTTGGATTGCTGAGGTCTTCACATCCCAAATGTCAGCTTGTGGAACATAGATTGGCTGTTTGGTAAATAACTCTAAGAAAAATAGGGGGCCATGGCTAATGAGAGCCCCTGCTTGTTGGGCAGATCAGGGAGATCAGGAATTGATGGACTTATAAATCCTAGTACTATGCCTCCCAAGTCACCCTGGAACAGCAGAGGTACAAGAAAAAGCCATAACTATATCCATCAGATGAAGTCAACCAAGGGCCATCACCCATCGTCATCCGCTGACAACCACCATAACTCATGTGGCTGTGAATCCACCCCAAGCAAAATACTGCAGAATTCAAGATGCATGACAGAAAGAAAGGTGAATGACCATATTTTAAAAATTCAAAAGGAAACCTATTCCCCCTGTGTTCGTTTTTCTCAGGTCTCTGTATAAATAGAATCAATCACCTTGACCTACCTAGACAACAAAATCTGTAGGGGTGGAGCTTGGTCATCAGGTTTTTTGTTGTTGTTGTTGTTGTTGTTGTTAGTTTGGTTTATTGTTGTTTTGGTTTGCTTTTGGAATTTTTTTTTTGAGACAAGGTCTCTGCTATATCACCCTAGCTGGCCAGGAAGCCACTCCATAGATCAGACTAGTTTCAAACTCAGAATACCGCCTGCCTCTGCTTCCAGAGTGCTGGGGTCAATGGCAATGCTCCCCCATGTCCAGTTGCCATCAGTAGTTTTTTTAAATGCACAAAGGAATTCCCATGTATGGACAGGATTAAGAATCACTAATTTAACTAATATTGAGGAAGAGCTATGAAGGCTCCAACTGACATTTCCCCACACGTCGGTCAGTTCCCCATGAATGAGTGACAGGCCGTCGTCGGTGCTTGCCATCAGCATTCTTCTCAAGAACTTGACAGTCTGTTCAGGTGTCCCCTGTAGGAGGATTCTGGGGTTCTCCTCAGCATCTACAGAAATGAAGATTCAAGCAATAGACCTTTCTCCAAGCAAAAGTTCCATGGATGATACAGGGAAATATGGGGGAACACTGAGTCCACAAAGCATGCCGGGTCCTGCTGGAGCTCTGGCCATCTCTCTCCTGGACAAACAGCTGGACCAGTGACTGTGAGACTTCACTCAGAGAGACCCTTGCTGAAGGTGTCGCTGTGAACTCCTGTTAATTCCATAAACCATCAGATTTTATCTTCATGGCAGCGGAGCCACGAGGCTGAATAACGTTGGTATAAAGGGTAAACACTGGGCACGGGAGATGGGCACTCTAAGTAAACCCACATGCACAAGAGAGGCTCGTGTTACTAGTGCTTCTAATGACCTCTAATTAAGTCATGTCATGTAGCCAGATTTGACTCCGAGAAAGAAATGCCTACAGTAATTGCATTTAGTTCATCTTGTAGCACGCTCCCAATCATAACTGCTAATTCAATTGTACGTTCATCCTGCCAGCTCGTTGCCATTAAGCACACATTTAATTACTTCAATAAAGGATTAATATGCAGCACACCAAAGGAGGGCCTGAACGCTGTGCCAAAGCACACAGCTGCCCCAGCGTTTAGCCCAGAGATAAAACAAGAATATCATTGGGCAGCATAATCCTGTACCAAATACATCATTATTCAATGAACATTCCAGACCTTTATTTTCATGCTTGTATGCACCGTTCCACATGCATTGATTTCCATGTCACCAGAAAGAGCTGTAAGAAGTGCCCAATGGCTTCCCATTGTTGTCTCAATAGGGGGCCCACAGCCCCACCCCATCTTTCTCCATGCTTGTAGGACTCTGCTTATCTTGTCTCCAGGCGAAGGCTTACAGTCGCTACATTACAACATCCTGAGATAAGAGCTCTCCCTTGACATTGTTCCCGCCCTGGCTACAAACAAGTAGCAAACCTGGCATGTATGAAAGAGATGGAGAATAACAAAGCCAGGGCCCCCCTCCTCGCATCCTCCTCCCAACTCCATCTCAAAGGACAGCCCATCAATTCTCCAGGATGTACACAATCATTATTGTAGGGAAACAAAGGCCAGTGTCAATTGTGCAATGTTATAAAGCAGTCCCTCAAATTAAAACCATGTACCTAACTGCATGCGATGGCAGAAGCTATTTAGCAGTGATATTTTACAGAAAGGCAATGAAAAGCAATAACTGCTTTATTTAATGTATCTGTTCAATCCAGCTGCCCTGGATAGGCCTTAATAGAAGCTGTCGATCAATGTCAGGCCCTCAGAAATAACTGCAGCAGACTGCAATAAACATGAAGGGAAGATAACTGGACCTACTGATCAGCCTCTTGTTACCTCTCCTGCACCCAGAGATTTGTCATTTGTTTATGCTGCTCGTGGCAGTTGGCTCCGTGAGTATCGCTTCTCCCACCTGGCATTGGTGTGGGTGCTTCGGGTTCAGGAGCAGGTGCTCAGACAGAGAGACTTCAGAAGGTGAAGGAAGGAGAATAAATAGAAATAGGAGGCCGGGGGGAGGGGATGGAGGTGACAGAAAAGAGTTTGGAACACATGAAGCATGCATTCCAGAATCCGCCCTCCTCCCGTCACCATCTCTCATGGCAGGCTTCCCCTTAGGACTGATGAAATACGGCAGTCAGGTTTGGCTTTGGTGACTTCTCCAGCAGGTCCTGTGCTGTTGAGAAGGCACTGTGGAGGCCTACAACCCAGACAGCCCAAGCAGGACTTCTCTGGCCTCCTCCACCCTCCCACCCTGAAAGTTGATGCTCCCTCACTCCGCCCTCAACCTGTCGTGATACATTCCTTAGCCTTACACATACTCATCTACTCCATATTTACAATGGGTTTGGTGACCGCAACCCATGGACTGATCTGCCAGTCTCCCTGCCTTTACCAATGCACTTCTATGCGCGCACAGCCATACTTGTTCTTTTAAGTTTTGTCTATGGCTGCCGTGGTTTGAACATGGCAGAGTCAGGCAGATGCAAAAAAGATTGCGTTCCATAGCCTAAAATATTTTCTGGACTCTTATGGCAAAAGCTCTCCATCAACTTAGAAATCATCATCTCGAAGCACAGACTTCCAGCTCATAGCCCACAGTCTATCACCTGCTCCTGCGCTTTGTGTGGACCCCTCCATCTGGAAGCCCTTGCCTCTCCTGTGTAATACTCCAAAATACAATTCATTTTGCAGTGTCCCGTGTCTTGAATCTCCAAAACTGGCCTCACTATCTTCTTTGAGTGCCCCAATGGAAAAGACAAGTGATTTTGACTTTAACCTCATTATTTTTCTCTTGCCCTCCTCTCCTCCTACCACTTTCCAATTAGCCCCACGGGGTATCTTTTATCACTAGAAGGAGTGTGGAGGGTCTCTGACCCTGGCTGTTTGGAGATCCCACCTCTGCCCACTCTCCCTTAACATGGCCTGGGTTATCACAGCCAATAGCCACTCTTCCTGATCTAGATCGCCAGCCTTTAAAGCAGTGAGATATTTAAAGCCATGGCTAGATAATTTAACACTAAGTTTTTCTTGGGGCAGCTTACACCAAGGACTCCAAATTTATTTCAGCCCCCGCCCTAAAGCCCTTTGGAATAAGATAGAAGGTACAGTTATCATCCCCACAGGCAACAGGGGCTTACATGGGCGTCATGACTTGTCAGAGGCTTAGTCTACACCTGGGTACAATGGGATTTGACCTCTTTAGAACTCCATTAGTGTCTAACATCTAAAACTTTTCCTGTCACCATAAGGCTTTTTCTATGGTTTAGAAATCTTGGTTAGTTACATACCTATTCCTTATTGGATAAAGGCCAATGTTAATTCTCATGGCCATCAGACTTTCATGGTTTTCTTCCATCACACACTGTCACAAACCATTTTTGATGTGCACCACTAGTTCATGAACACATGATGCAGTTTTGCAGCAAATGTGCAGCCTCCCGCACTGCTCCTTGGTCCTCATGTCTTCTCTGGCCTTCCTAGAATAAATGGCCTTTCCTTGTTTCTCCTACAATACTTTGGTAACACTGCAGATAAAATTTAGCAAACCCTGCTATATTTAAGTGGACATATCTCTGCACGCTCTGAAAGGTTTCAGATCTTTGAAAGGAAAGATAATTTCCTACACACATTTTCAGTGTTAGAGCCCAGAACTTAGGAAGTAATGAATTAATGCCATTTGGGTTTATTTTTTCTAGGATTGCGCCCTTCCCAACGCATTTTATGATGGTTCTGTAGGGATCTATTAGAAACAATAATTAGATCAAGTAATTCCTTTTAGATGAACTCATAACTTATCGCCTATGTACAAGATTTAAAGACCCATACTGCTTTGATGTGGGATTCCCCTCTGTATGCTGTGAATGTGTTTTGTTAATGAATAAAGCTACTTTGGTCCTACAGCAGGGCAGAATAGAGCTAGGCGGGAAAACTAAGCTGAATGCTGGGAGAAAGAAGGCAGAGTCAGAACGATGCAATGTAGCTGCCAGAGGAGACAGACACCAGAGAACCTTACTGGTAAACCACAAGCCTTGTGGTGAAATATAAAATAATAGAAACTGGTTAATTTAAGATGTAAGAGCTAGCTAAAAATACGCTTAAGCTATTGGCCAAACAGTATGGCAAATAATATAGTTTCTGTGTGATTATTTTGGGTCTGGGCAAGCGGGAACGAACAAGCAGTCTCCACCAACACTCCTTCATAAGCCATTAGAGACCCACTACAGAGACACATACCTCGGCCTCATTTTCAGTCTCTTTCCTTCCACACTTCAGACAAAGACTCAGCATCAACCCTAATGAACCACTGGGCTTTTGCGCACGCTTCTTCACCTTCCCAGATTGCTTCTTTCCCCACAGTGCTCTTTGGAAACCTTTGCTCCTTCTTCATAGCCCAGGTCCAAGTGCCATCTACTCAATGAATATTTCCCTAGCAGAGGAAAGTCAGTACCCTTCATGTGAACCTCCATATGGTGATGATAAAGAGACAATTCAGCTCCTCTAACTGATTCAGAATCCCTTCTTAGTTAAATGGTGGGGAATACAAGTATGTAGTGGCATTTCACTTGTATTTTAATAAAGAAAACTTGCCTGAGGATCAAAAAAGCAAAACAGCCATACTGGCCAGCCTTACAGACCAGGCAGCAACACACCTTTAATCCCAATGGCCACACTAGTTTGCCATAAAAAAAAAAAACAGGCAGTAATGGTGCACACCTTTAATCCTAGAACTCGAGAGAATTATAAAACAGGAGGAGACAGCTCTCTCACACACAGCCTCATTCTGAGATTCCTGGAGGCAGGGTTGCCACTTTTGGACTAAGGTCACGGTAAGAGCCAGTGGCAAGCTGCTTTGCTTTTCTGGTCTTCAGGTTGAACCCCAATTTCTCTCTCCGAGTTTTTATTAATTGTGCTTCACAAGTATGTGTAAAAGTATGGTGGCATATGCACTAGAACCTTCATAGTGGACAAGTAGCTACTGCCTGGTATTGGCCCTTCTGCTGAGAACAAATGATAAAGGATCTCTGCAAATGGAGGGTGAAACCGGAGGCCTTTCACTTAGTTGGAACCTTTGTTTAGACTTTGATCTTAGCTTGGAAGGACAACGTATTGGAGATTCTCTTACTAGCAGCTCTTCAGTGATCAACGAAGTGACTGGTTCTCTGATATGATGGCTTGGCTTGCCCAGGAAGATGTCACCCTGAAACTGAACCTTCCTAAGTCTCAAATATTGTCTCTTGGTTTGAAGAAAGGTAAAGTCAAGTACAGGAGTAGATACAGTATATACTGCATTTTTTTAAATCTTCCATTTGTAAACTGAATAGGATAAATTGAATAATGAGACTACTATACTTTTTATCCACACAGGATTGGCTCTGAACAATCCTCCCATACACAGATATCAAAATCCTCAGATTTTCAGATCTTTTGGGTAAAATGGTGTAATATTTAGATATTATATACATACATTCTCCCACATATAATATAGGTATATGTATATATATATATACTTTAACTAGTATCTGCAATGATTTAAACTATAAAATTTGTCATAACACCTAATAAAATGTAAATAGTAGGTAAATCATTCTTGTACTGGAACATTTAGAGAATAATTACAAGAAAAGGGGGCATATGCATGTTCGGTATAAATATAACTTTTAAAAGTTTCTCTATAGGAGAGATCTGACTATACTTCCATAACTTAAGAATCTTGTATAATGCTCCAAAATGAAAGACTACATATTTCCGCTCATTTCTCTGTTATGTAGTAACTAAAGGCAAATTATTTTCATCCTGTTTTGAAGAAATTAACAATTTCTTTCACCAGCAAATGTCAGCCTTCTGATTATGGGGAACATATTGTCATGTGATACTATTCATGGGGAGGTGTGAACGAAAGTCTGCTCACCCCAGATAGCAAGCCCATTATAGACTAAAGGACAGATACTACCAAAGTCCAGCTTAGTGAGTCAGTGAGCTTTGTTGGGGTTACTTACAGGAATATAAGTGAGAAGTTACAGAAGCAGAAATGACTCAAAGTCAGCTCACCCCTGCATGGGTGACAGCTCACAAAATCTGAAAACCTGGAGCACACTGCACAGTCTGCAGAATAGGCTGGGTGTGTCTTTTCCAGCCAAGACATGTGGGTGTGGCACACACTCATTAGCTCACTGCAGCTGTGGTCACCTGCAGAAGACCTGGACAAGATTTGCACAAAATTGGGCCAATCGGCATTCCCCATGGATGGCAGAAAGGGCCCATGAAGCCTTCTCCCTCCCCGAGGGACTATTGGCAGGTTTATGGGCACTGGAAGAGGGGAGTCATCTTCTTTGATGGTATAACCACTGACAAGTTGTGCTTGCTCCAATACATAACCTTCCACCTGTCCTTACCCAGGCAACGCTCATCAAACTAGTGAGTCATGCACAAAGAAGACACGGAAGTGGAAGACACGGCAGGGGGTATGGGAGACAGTTACAGAAGTGGGAATGAAATTTTTATTATGTATGAAACTGTCAAAGACTAGAAATACATTTTTAAAAGGTATTGCAAGCACTGGATTTAAAAACTGCAAAATAGAGCCTTGGTATCTGGAGTCCTGTGTCTCAGGGACCCTCAGCTCCTTCACTAAGGACATGTTAACTGAGCAGGTGGTCATTGCCATGGGCTCTGGGTCCCTACTGTGTGCTGCACCTTGGAAATATTGGCTCTCCTACTCTCATATCCTTTTTTTAATTCATAGAATTTAAAAATTAACTTCTGAGTCTTAATACTGTATATACCTTGGCCATCCTTTATACTCATGAAACACCACTTACATCTCAATATAGTTCCAGTTTGAGCTTTGATCCTACTGGAAGGCAGAAGAGCAATCCACTGTTATGATGGGCTAAAAGGGGAGGATCAAGAGCCCAAATCTGGATGACCATCATCTCCCAAGAACCTCCACTATCTTTATGTTGTTGCTCTGCATTCTAGGAATGAATGGAACCAGAAGAAAATGCTATATTTAATGAGAAAATAATGGATGATGACCTAAACAATACCACTAAAACCAAAACCATCTGTGGGTTCAGTTTCTGGCATTTTCAAACCAAATTGCATCAGTACCAGTGACGGTAATGTGCCAAAACTTAACTTGAATTCCATGTGCTTTTGACAGATGGGTGCATTTGGAATGATGGGTAATCCGTGGGTCTGTCTTCCATGGGGCATGTGAATAAATAGCTTCTGTTTGACGGACGAGTGTCCCACTGCCAGTTATCTAGGCATTGAGTCACTGCACCCTGGAGCTGGGTATCCCAACCCACACCCACTCCAGCAGTGTTTCCCACACTGATACAGTCCTGAAAGGTGGCATCAAAATCGCGCTGGGAACCTGAACATTGCTGACCCAGCACGGTCTCAGTGAGGTTGTTTCATACTTCTGGGACAACAGTGAATTAAATCTTTTAAGCACTTTGAGGTCAAACGAGAGAGTTTGATTACCAACTGAATGAAACCTCTAAATTTACCTGCATGTGTGGAGTGTGTAAGTGTGGATCAGAGACCGTAAGGTAAGCACAGGCTGGTGCAGACAGCTCAGAAAGAGGAAGGGGCGGGGAGGCAGAGTGAACTGCCCACTATGAATGAGCTCCTAGACCAGTAGTTTGCAACTTTCCCAGTGCTACAGCCCTTTAATACAGTTCCTCTTGTTGTGGTGACCCCAACCATAAAATTATTTTTGTTACTACTTCATAACTGTAATTTTTCTACTGTATGAATTGCAGTACAAACATCTATGTTTTCTGATGGTCTTAGGGGACCCCTGTGAAAGGGTCGTGTGACCTCCCTCAGAAGGGTCACGGCCTACAGGCTGAGAAGCACTGACCTAGATGGTGTCACAGATATTTAACATGTTGGAAGTAACCTCTGGGAGCCACTCAGAGATAATCACTGGGGTCCATTGAAAGACAAGGTGGAATTCATCTGACCTCCAAGACAAACCCACTCTAAATTGGCACCGTTTAAAGCCACTGCTTGAACACCACTCAGCACAATCTGGGCCCAGCACGGAGCCCCTTTCTACACCTCTGTCCCACGCATTTCTGGGAGAAAGCCACCATGCGGGGCTGATAGCTGAGCAAAGTAGCAGGGCCATTATTGAAGAGTCAAGCAACCTCCCCATATTTTGTCATCCCTGTGGTTCGATCTCCGCGAAGGCTCTTAATTCACAGGAATAAAACAAGGGAAAGGAGTGGTCCATTTAGCTCAGCAGCAGGCTGGCTCTTTCCAGGCACTCAACCACTTTGTCCATGGGAGCCAATTGCCTTCTCAGAAGCCAATCAGTTAATCACCCACAAAACCCCAAGAAGAGAAAGAGGCAGTTTAATGACAGTGTGCTGAAGAACAGACCTTGCTGAAGAAGTTAATCAAGGAAGGGAGGGCACTCACTGAGCAAGCTTAGCACCCACACTGCCTTAGGGACAGCAAGGACAAAGAGATCCAACCTGACCCAAGTACAAGGAACCTGGCATCCTGTCTCACACAGGCAGGCAGCACCAGAGAAGACTCCAGTGTCCTGGCTTGGCATTTAAGCCATCGTATAAAACCAAACAACAGTCTCTAGACTCAGCCTACTTGGGGCAGGATTGTCACTCTGTCTCCTGCCACCAGGGCAGCCCTTTGAATGTTTCTGACAGTACCTGGGCCTATTCCCTTATCTGTGAAAATGCCTGGAATTTCCCACAAACTTGAGGGATTTACTATAAGGAGACAGAGCGTAACTAACACAGTACACAGTCGAAACCGTTACTATTCAGGTAGTCCGCCTGCTTTTACATTTCTAGTTTAATTAGACATAATAATTACAGGTATATAAGGGTGGCAGTGTGACCTTCCCCTACATGTACACTGGGCAATGACCAGATCAGAGGATTTGACACACCCATCACCACAAACATTTGTCAAAATTTAGTGCTGGAAACATTTAAAATCCTTTTCATCTTCTTAGAATCAGCGAAACAGTGAGAGCTGACAGGGAGCCATCTATGGCTGAGAGCCTACGACTATTAGATGCAGCAATCCGTTGGTGTCCCCAAATGGATGGTCACCTGGGGGTGAGAGGGATGGGGTGCCGTGCACTTACAATTATGATTAGAACCGTTCCCATTGAGCAAGTCTTCAGAGAGCCATTTGGTGTAACAACTTCTATTTCTTTCATCCATTTTTCTATCAATTCCTGTGATGTTATTGAAATAATTTAATAATGACTTGACTTGACAGTTGAGAAGAAGCGCACTGCAGGCATGTCATCTCTTGCTAATACTGTGAATGGTCAGCATCGCCAGCATCTGACATGGGGTCTGCCATGTTTCTGAGCATCTCTCATATTTCTCCTCACTTCATTCTCACTATAGCCCTGCACAGGATATATGAGAACAACCATTTCACAGATGAGAAGACTCAGGCTAATGTCAGCAAAATGGCAGGATAGGAATTTCTACCATTCAGTCTCTCACAGTGACAAACTGTCCACGCATGAAAATGCCTTCCCCGGAGTAAAGGAATTCACATAAGACTGAAGAAATAAAAAGTCCTAAGTGGGGGGAGGGAGTGAGAATGACAGTTTCTATTAACCTGGTGGTGATGTTGGGGGAGGCAGAGGGAAGCCAGTCTGCATTCACCACGGATACCAGAGCCATCCTGGCCCAGTGACGCATCCATCATGGTTCAGCATAGCAACCGCAAGCTCCAAGCCAATCCCCACAGAGCCAGGACATTCCCCCTAGTCCTAGCATTTGGGTGGACACTCACAGACCAAGGCTCTGGGCCACATGCAGAGATTCAGTCATAGACTGGCCCTTGTAATTCAATGCTTCAGGCCTACCACACTTTAAAGGAGGGTTCCTTAGCCTCATGGGCTAAACTAGAATAGATTAAAAATGTTAATGTGAAACAGAAAAAAAAACTAGGGAACTACATGCCATCTTTTCAGATTAACTACTCAGCTAATGAAGTGGCTTTAGCATCTCTTCAAGAATTACCACCCTTTTTGAATAAAAATATGTTTCACTTTTTGATGCAACCATTTTATCATGCAAAACTAAACCAGATGAATGTGGGTCTATCTAACTCTAGCCATCTGATGTTTGGCAAAGATGCCAAAAATAAATAAATAAAAATGATCAATGGAGAAAAGATAGCATCTTCAACAAGTGGTACCAGGAAAACAGGCTATCTACATGTAGAAGAATGAAATTGGATCCCTACCTATAGCCAGGCACAAAAATCAACTCCAAATGGACCAAAAATCACAGTGTGAAACTCTGAAGCTGCTAGAAGAAAACCTAGGCTATAGCCTACATAATTGTAGAGACAGAAGAGGACTTCCCGAATAGGACTTCACCGGCCCAAGAGTTAAGACCAACAATTCATAGGTGGGACTCCATAAAACTACAAAGCTTCTGTATAGCAAAGAAAACTGTCAGGCAAGTGAGGAGGAAACCTACAGAGTGGGAGAACATATTTTCCATCTACAAATTTGAAAGGGAATTTTACTGGGTAGTTTTATGTCAACTTGACACAAGCTAGCATCCTCTTGGAAGAGGAAAGCTCAGTTGAAGAAAAAAAACAGCATTCCTGTATCAATGTCTCAAATAAATAGTTTAAAATTCATATTAAAAATAAGTGATACAATTCCAGAGAACCTAGACAACAATGAGGACCCTAAGAGAGACATACATAGATCTGATCTACAAGGGAAGTAGAAAAAGACAAGATCTTCTGAGTAAATTGGGAGCATGGAGACCTTGGGAGAGGGTTGAAGGGGAGGGGAGAGGTAGGGAGGGAGCAGAGAAAAATGTAGAGCTCAATAAAAATAAAAAAAGAATTAACTTTGATTGAAAAGAAAAAATAAGTGATAGTTTAACACTTTGGTTTCAAGAGAAGACTTACTATTCTCTGACTCAGTTTTCAAAAAAACATATTATATCCGGGTCACGTGTTTTATCTGGCAAACAGGTGAGAGATGAGCATCAGTGTTTGGTCTAGTGCAGGACTTTCTCCCAGCTTTTGAAATGCTCTTATTTTTATCTTTTAATTTAAAGACACTTTTCTATACAGATTTGAATATAGATAACTATGAACTTTCCAACAGTGTTAAAATTTGATAATTATAGGGAAGGAGAACAGAGGAGAGGGGAGAGGAATGAGGGGAAGGGAAGAAGAGGGGAGAGGATTGTCCAAATCACACGTGCACTTGACACTTCAACTGTTTTAACTTTGGGGTTGTTTTTAGCATACTTTTTCTTACTTTATTGGTATATTTTTAAATCTATAAAAGCTATTTGGTTATCTCTAGATTTGTAGAAAATATACATTATCTTCTTAAATTACTGATAAATATATTTTATTACAGTATAAAACCATATAGCATCAAATTTACACCCACTAAAATTTTAAGGCTCTAGTATAATCATGTTGATTCTCTACACACTGATGTAAGCTAAGTCTCCAGAACCCTCCTCATATCACATAGCTGAACCCTCTCCCTGTTCCCATCCAAGAGTCTAACAACCAACCCTTATCCCTGTTCCCACCTGAGAGTCTAACAACCAACCCTTATCCCTGTTCCCACCTGAGAGTCTAACAACCAACCCTTATCCCTGTCGCCACCCAAGATTCTAACAACTGAACCTTATTCTTGTTCCTACCCGACATTCTAACAACCAAACCTTGTCCCTATTCCCACCTGAGTTCCTAACAATGGAGCCTTATCCCTGTTCCCACCCGAGTTCCTAACAACTGCTATTTGACCTTTCGTTTCTGTGACTGCCCCTATGCAAAAGTATTGTGTGTCGATAGCTTTAAATTTCAAAATGTGCTCAACTATGTTCATAGCAACATTGTCATAGACAGAACCTGCAAACAACCTAAATGCTCCTCAATTGAAGAATGGATAAGGAAAATGTACATTTACACAATGGAGTACTACACAGCAGAACAAAATAATGACATCTTGAAATTTGCAGGCAAATGGATGGAGCTAGAAAACAACATTTTGAGTGAGGTACCCCAGATCCAGAAAGACAATTATCACATGTATTCACTGCAAACCAACCCACAATCACAATCCCAGAGAACTGAGACAACAATGTGAACCCTAAGAGAGACTTACATAGATGTAATCAACATGGGAAGTAGAAAAAGACAAGCTCTCCTAAGTAAATTGAGAGCATGGGGACCTTGGGAGAGAGCTGAAGGGGAGGGGAGACGCAGGGAGGGGAGCAGAGAAAAATGTAGAGCTCAATAAAAATCAATAAAAAATTAAATAAAAAAAATTTAAAAAAAAGAAAAAAATTTCAAAAATAAAGTCTACTTTCTCCCTGGGAAAACCCACAGCATCCATGCGATACATAACTTTAGAAGTGCAGTCTGAGGGATGATTCCATGGCTTTCAGACCTCATATCAAATGGAGGAGATCTACTACGGAACATGCAACTCTAGCTCTGTGAAAATTAATTACTACAATTTCTTTGTGTCATTTCACTGTTTAAGAGGTTAACCTTTTGCCCTGCCCCCCAAAAAGCCAGCCATTAATCTTCAAACCATATAAATGGCTTTTTCTTCTTTCCTCATTTTTAAATTCACTTAAGGAAAGCTTGGCAGAGTTGCGTCCATCCCTACATAATGTGTAGGAGGCTGCCTGGGAGAATGGCGTTGACTTTTAAGATAAGAGCTCTTAAGGATTTTTAAGCCATCAAGCAGGATCCATCAGAACAAACAAATGAGTGCTGTGCTCTTCTGCAGGGCAGGATGCGCTCCGTGACCTATCTTTCCTGTGACCTACAAGACATCGGGAGAAGATTTTCCGGAGCTTTATTGGCAATGCAACTATTAGACATACTTCCCTCTCTCTTCCAAGCTCTTTGGGGGTCAGCTTTAAAGTGAGCATTACGTGAATGGCTAATGGAATTAAGGGTATAATAATAGAAGGATATAGTGAGACAATTGTATTAACAAGGAATAAATCATGTTGAATGTAAGGTAAGTGTTTTTTAATTGATTGATGGGAAGGATGCTCCACAGGTTTTGTCGGGCACCAACAGCCATTTACCTCCTCATCTATAGTAAAAAGCCAAAATGTAGAAAAAAAGATAAGAAAATTATGCAAGGGGGAAGATAAATTATTCAGAGAAGATGGCCATTTTCTGCTGACATCACTAATGTGAAAAGGCACTAAATCTTTGACACTGGCTTCATTCCTTGGGGCTGTGGGCTGAAATCGCATTTTGTTCCAGAGATAAAAACTGAAATGTCTATTCCTAACATTTTTCTGCATGCCATAGATGGAGTCCAAGATGCCTGGACACCTGAAGACAGCGCAGACCCTGCTTCCCACCCTGAAGCTGACTTTCTGCCTGGAAGGTGGCTGCCCCTGCCTGTGCTTCTCCAGCACAGCCGCTGTGCTTTCCATCCACTTGGCAAAGCCAGCGCAGGTGTACAGATTTCAGGGATGGGGCGAATTAACTAGAGAGCATTTGAAAGTAAAACTGAGGCTAAACCAAACAAGATGATTTGCACTCCAATCCCAGCGCTTGGGAGGCTGAGACAGGAGGGCAATAATTTGGAGGCCAACTGCTCTGTGTAGTGAAGTCTTGTTTTATAAAGAAAGACCAGAAGGAGGGGAGAGAAGAAGGGAGGGGAGAGAAGGAAGAAGGGAGGAATGGAGGGAGGAAGATGTCAGGAAGTCCCAAGTCCGCTTTCTAATATATTCTGCCACTTTCCTCTCCTTGTCTTCTTACTGCTTAGTCACCGGTTCAGCACATTCCAGACCAGCCATAGACATTCCATTCTTACTGTAAGATTCAGGTACAAAGGAGAGTGAGTCAACTCAAACTGTGTGAGAGAGGCCATTGGTCTTTCTAGAAGTCCTTCAAGAGTTGCTTTGTTTCCTGTGCAAGCACACACACACACATACACACTCAGACACATGCATACACACACCAGTTGTGGTAATTTCCTTAGTGGTTCATAAGCCATCATCCAGGATACTTTTTTCCATGTGATTATAAACAACACATAAGAACTCTATCTACCAAGAAGCCTAACTTTCATTAAAATCTCCAGCCTTTACCAGTTCTTTTCTTTTCAGAAGTAAATTTGCCTGCTTGGAAATGATGGTATTTTCCCCTTTTATATTGCTCTTGGAAGAAAGCGGAGCTGACCATTCCTGCACCACTACCATGAGCCAAATACCGCGCCGAGCATTTAATATTTAAGATTCATTCCTCATACTTTGCAATAAATACTGTCACCCTCATTTCACAGGTAAGAAAATCAAGGTTTGAGGGAATCGAATACTTCCTCAAAGGTTACACTACTGACCAGACAAGGAGGGCTGGCTAAACCACAGGAAGAGTGTGGCCTACAAAGAAACTAAAACCCAAGCAAGAACATGCTAAAAACACCAAACTCCACCTCCAAAGGACACCTGAGCAGTCTATCTCTGTGTCTATAGTAAAAATAACTCCATGGTGTCCTTGGTGGATGGTATAAAATGGACTCTTAAATGACCTCTTCAGCTATAGCTTATTATATTATCCAATATGATAGAGGAAACTTGAACGTGAACTTGAATGCAGGAAGCAACTCTCCCGATCCCCTACAGTATGAACGGTCTCACTCACCTCAGCTCCGACGAGAGTTGGAGACTCGCACTGTGACTTGTGTCTGAAGGCTGGTGACCACTCCTGCTATCACGTGGGAGATTAATCATGTTGCCTTCTTCCAGTGCTCCCATACCTTTCACGGCTTCTGGAATTTGAGTCTCGTCCTGGCCACCCCAGTTCTCCACATCTTACGCCTCATTTGCATCATGAGGCAGAGCTCCTACTTCCAATTCTTCAGGTTCACCACACACCCTTTCTGAGAGATGATTTTTAATTATCTGGAAATGTGAACAGTTGCCATAACTCATCACTCTATTTATAGCTCTGAGGGTTTAGTCAGGATTTTCCTGTCTAAAACATCAACAAAGTTTGTACCAGGTTTTCCTTCAAGGCCAATGTCCTTTAGATACAATAATCAGCATAGCTGTGCTGCTGGCTCAGTATTCTGTTGAGATTGTATACGTCTTTCTGTGTCTTCGGGAGTATGGGTATGGTATGAAGGTGGGCAACACCTCCTTCTAGTTTCATCACAACTAAATCATGAATTGTAAGAACGTATTCAATCCGATCTACTCCTTGGACAAGAAGCAACCCCTGAAACTGATGTAGCATTGTCCACAACAGCCTTTTGTATCTTTGGGTTCCGTGTCCGTGGATGTAAGAGGCACAGATCAAAATTATTCAGAAAATCAGCTAGAGTTCACTCAACATGTGCAGCCCTTTTCTTTTAAGAAAGGCATTTGATGAACAGCCAACCTGATGTCTTCAGGACAGAGTCCAGGTCAAATATGAGAAACATCTCATGGGTTCCACTAATGTAAGACGTCCAATCTCAGGCCAGACAATCTGGCAGGGGAAGCAACTGTTTATATAATTTCTGCTTACCACTGTGTAGATAAGGAAAAATCGTTCCTAAAATAACTATAACATTTTCTCATATGAACTGAAAGCCTACTACATTCTAGCCACAATATTACTGGTATCATTCCATTTCGTTTCCAATGGTCTAATAAGGGAGTCACCTATTTTAACCTCAAAATGTGTAGAGACTAAGTTAAGCTTCAGAAATATTAGACTCTATTCTGTTACTCCAATGGAATATGATAGAATTGAGATCTGAGAACAGTCAATGTGACACTAGAGTCTAAGATCTGACCCTGAGGGGTCAGGCATCTTTGTAGGAAGGCACAAGGGGTAAGATGAGACATAACACACCCTGCAAGTGTCCACCACACTCACACTGCCCTACTCCTGGGTTACAGTGGGGAAAGGTGGCTAGTCATGGAGCCTCATGAGCTGTAGCCCTCACTAGTGCCCATTACTCCGGCCCGCACTCTTCATGTCCCATCGCCAATTGCCTGCCCTTAACAATCCACACATCTTTCTGACCAGACTCTTCATGAAAGGTTAACTCTTACTTTCTTAGCACTAAGATGGTAGTAGGGATTATTTTGAGGCAGGGAAGGAGATTGGAGCCTTGGGGGTCTCTAGAAAAGTTGAACAGCGAAGACAGAAATACACACATACAGGAAGAGAGAGAGAAAGAGAGAGAGAGAGAGAGAGAGAGAGAGAGAGAGAGAGAGGAGGGGGGAGTGTCTGTGCAGCAGCAACCAAATAAAAGAACGAAAAATGTGCAGTGGGTCTTTAAGGTTTCCCACTTTCTCCATCATAACAGAAATTGAAAAAAGCTTAAGAAGGAGCCAAGGGGGAAAGGATGGTAGGAATGTAAGGCAAGCTGTCTGGAAGGAACTGGGTGTGGCTACAACACTACAAAGGAAACTGAATGGAGGCGTGAAGAGGGCGGTGGGCTGGGAGGCATGGGACAATGAGCGGCAGTTTAGAACTGAGGGAAGCCAGCGCGCCCGGGCCCTTCAAGCACGCTATCAGAACTGAACTGAAGTGATGGCCTGCCTGGAGAGGGGGAGCCTAGCATTTACAACAGTAGAGGGGCTGGCAGGAAGCTGTGACTTGACTATCCCACCATTTCCTAATGTTTCATATGTTTTTTACCCTTCTCCTCAGAGAGCTGGACGAGAATGATCCCCGTACTTTCTAGAATATGTGCAGTTCTGTTCCCAGGTCCATATTGTTTTCTTATGATGTAGCAGATAACTGTGGACTTCGAGGCTGAATTTCCACACTCAAGTTCTGATTTTCTCCTTTTTTAAAGGTGCGAGTGTATATGCAGGTATGCACATACATGTGTGCATAAGTGTGCAGAGGCCAGTAGACAACTGTATCTGTCATCCCCAGGAAGGCCACAAGGTCTCTCCTTGGCTTGGAACTCACCAATTCAGTTAGACTGACCCGCCAACAAGCCCAGGAATTACAAGTTCATGTCACCATGTCCAGCATTTTTGCATGGGTTCCAGGGATCAAATTCAGGTTCATGTGCGTTGCAAGGCAGTACCAGGCAAGCAGCCCCAGCCCTGTTTCCATATGACACCATTACTCTTGGGAGATTAACTAAGATCCTGAGCTTCTGCATGTTATCTACAGAAAACAAAGAAATAAAAGGGAACTTTTCACAGAAAAGTTCTGAAGATAAAATAACATGTGTGTGAAAGATTTGGATTATTATGAATACATAAATTTTAATATCCTAAATTCCCTTTCACCTGAGTTTGGTGATTGTCGATCATATTGATAGATGAACTGTATCTTCAATTGCAGTCGGAGGCTGCTTATTCGTTTTCCAGCTGCCCAGACCCGAAATAACCACACAGAAACTATTTTAATTGCAATACCGTTTGACCAATAGTTTAGGCATATTTCCAGCTCTTATATCTTAAATTAACCCATTTCTATTATTTTATATTTTACCATGAGGCTCGTGGTTTACTGGTACTGGTCCACGGGTAGTGGGTGCCTTTCTCCTCCAGTGGCTACATGGTGTCTCTTTAACTGCACCTACCCTCTCTTCCTCTATCTGCTTGGAATTCCTTCCTTTCCCTATTCTGCACTACCATAGGCCCAAAGCAGATTCTTTATTAACCAATGACATTCACAGCATATAGAGGGGAATCCCACATCATTCAATGTCAAATATTCTGATTAGAACATAATCAGCAGCAAATACTTGGGGTTACAGATAAATGATGTGATTACTAATTAAAATTTAAAATAAAACTATTGACTCCAAACTGAGAGGCAGTATGATAGGCTATTAGACCTGACCCAAAGAACTTTAATAACATTTAAGATATCAAACAATTTTTATTTTATGATAACACTAGTGATCAGCCATGAATCTATAGGAGAATACTACCCTTTTGAGGATTTACATTAAAAATTCTGAAAATTATTTAAGTTTGATATGACATGTAGATTCTTAGTCCTCTAAAGCAGAGGTTCTCAACCTTCCTAATACCATGACTCTTTAATACAGTTCCTCATGTTGTGGTGACCCCCAACTATAAAATTATTTTCATTGCTACCTGATAACTGCAATTTTGCTACTGTAATGAATTGTAATGTAAATATATGATATGCAGGATATCTGATATGCGACCCCTATGAAAAGGTCTTTTGACCCTCAAATAATTAGTGACCCACACGTTGAGAAACACTGCTCTAATCCATGGAAGAATTGTGAGCCAATCGAATCTTACCTCTCGATGTGTTGTTGTTTCTGCATTGTTGGCAGCATATCTTCACCTCTTTTTCCTTCACCACTTCCTACCATCACTGTGTGTGTTTTAGTTCAACCTCCGGGCTGTCAACACACCGTGGCCCATCAGAAACAAAAACCTGACAAGTTCTGACATAAATTCTTAGATTTTCATTGAAATTATTTATTATTGATTGCTGAAAGCATATGTCTTTTAAACCATTGCAAGCAGCTGTGCTGAGGGGCTCTCTTCTTCTCAGAACTAGGATAAAGTTGCCTCAGGTCTACTGCGGCCTGAAGGGGAGGTAGGTCTTTTCCTTCCAGTTAGGTGCTAGGACTCCAGCAACACAGCCGGACTTCAGTTTCTGCTTCCTCTCCTTCCTCTCTCTCCCTTGCCAGTGTTAGGAACCACCATGGAGGCACGCAGGAAATCTGAGGCCTGCAGCCAGCGTCTACTTCTCTGAGACTGAGCTTGTCAGAAAGGAGAGAGTGAACTGTGTGCTTGCCCTTGCCGCCTAATTCTTCTAGTGTCTCAGGAATAACTTCCAAATCCAAAGAACCTCACATTCAAGTGAGCCTCACACAGAAAACCAAACCAAGTTTTTCTCAATGGCTTCAGCTCACAGCAAGACACTTTCAGATAACCTAAACAATCAACTGAAAACTTGATTTACTGGTTCTGATCTTTAATCCCAGAACTCAGGAGGTAGAGACTGATGAATCTCTCTGAGATCAAGGCCAGCCTGGTCTACGTGTAGTGAATTCCAGGACAGCCAGGGCTACATAGTGGGACACTGCCTTGGAAAAGAAAATCTATGAAGCTCTATTTTATACAACCTGGAGTCAGGACAGCCTGTAAGGTAGCTTTTGGATTGTATTTGAAAATTTTGGATTGAAACTGATATGTGTCATAGTCTCTACTGCTGACAATTCCAAATATTAAAATGTAGCGCCACCTCTTGAATACAAGGATGCATGTGATTAGGCCTGTGGTTTCTATTGCCAAGGTGTCTACCGATTCAATGCAGAAAATGGTTTGCCCAGCAGAATTGCCAGTGTTGAGCCGGAGTAGAGCTCAATATTAGATCCGTTGCCTAACAAGTAGGAGGCCTGGGTTCCAGCCACAACATTGTGGAGCCTAACAAAATAAAGTGAGGGAAGTTAAAAAAAAGAAATTATTTGTTATTTATTATCTGAGATACGAGTCTATATGATCATTTGTCAGTTAAAGGCCTTGATTTTCTGGACTTCTTGAGATTTCTAGGGTTGATCCCAACCACAGAGGTTTTGCTATTGTAGAAGGAAGACGTGGTGCAGAGACCTAATACTGATGGTAACACTCTAAGCTCATATGCTATTTTTGACTTAAAAACTCTATGCAATCTTGCTGGAATGTTTTCATATTTAATCCATGAGACCTGTAATGATTCATGGATAATTGAAGCTGAACCTGAAGCATTGAAAAATTAATCCCAGAAAGCTGAATTTTTCCAAATGGAAGATGATGTTGAGTAGAAATTTCTGGCGACTACACAATGTTTTGGGAGCAGAAGTGGAGAAGAATTTCCTACATCATCAGATCTTTCCAATAGGGTTTTACATTGTTTAAAATCTGCAAGAGTTGGTTTATTGAACTATGAGTTCATAGAATAACGAAATTGAATTTATGTGGTGATATAGTAAATCTACTACATGATTCTATTATAGCCAAAGAATCCATAAATTACATTTTCCATTAATATTATGTTGAGAATGCCACGCAGTGATTAGAATTGTGCACTTCAGAGCCAGCTTTGGCTCAAGTCACATTAACAATGTGAAGCTGGCCAAGTCCTTTAGCTTCATGGTCATTCATCCTTCTTTTAATCTATACAAGAAGATGGCAGTGGTATCAATTTCATGAGTGATTAAGAGAATAAAAATCATTCTAAAAACGAAAAGCACTTAGACAAGGTCTGTCATAAAAATAACAGCTCAAAATTATAAATTGTATCCAAATTAAACATTTTCAGGCTGGTTTTCTTTGGGCCATTTCAGTGTTCTGTCCTGTTCTGTAGATATTAGGGCAGCCACGTACCTCTTCTTCAGCTTCACTGTCAAGTTCACCCATAGCCCGTTTCCTGTCATTGGCTGCATGATGGTGATAGTCAGATCTTTACGTACAGTTTCTCACTCACTTCTTAAATTTTTGTTTTGCAGCATATTTCTTAGATAGAGATATCATAGGAGGGAAAAAACCAAATTATCCTATTATCCAAACTGTAGAAAGGACCTGAGTAACTGGATAATTTGGATCTTTTTCTGTTGGGTTGTTTGATATGTATATATGTGCGTGTGTGTGTGTGTGTGTGTGTGTGTATGTATATATGTGTGTGTGCATATACATATATATGTATGCATGTGGATGTGTGTGTGTGTGTGCGTGCGTGTATGTGTTGTAGGAGAGAGCTACTTGTTAATTCCTGGCTGCTAGGCCCTGAAATAATCACACAGAAACTATATTATTTAAAACACTGCTTGGCCCATTAGCTCTAACTTCTTATTGGCTAACTCTTACATCTTAATTTAACCCATTTCTAGTAATCTGTGTACACCACATGGCTGTGGCTTACCGGCAAAGTTCCACCTGCCATCTGTTTCTGGCAGGGCTACATGGCTTCTCTCTGACTCTGCCTTCTTCCTCCCAGCGTTCCATTTAGTTTTCCCCACCTAGCTCTGTTCCCTGCACAGGCCCAAGACAGTTTCTTTAATAACCAATAGTAACCACAGCATACAGAGGGGAATCCCGCATCCCATCTGTGATACATATTTTCATTTCTGTATATATGCTGATATACTCATACATTTAATGAGATGTTAATGTTACATATGTAATGTTACAGGTATATTGATAGTGTTAACACCTCATGAAATGTATGATTTGAAAATATTTTCTTCATTCCACAGAATGCCTTCTAATATTTTTATTGTTCCTTTGATGTACAGGAATTTTTTAGTTTTATATAATATGATTTATTTTTTTGCCTTTGCTTCTTGTTCTTTTGGTGTCATATTCAATTCTTGAAATCATTGCTCACTCCAGAGTCATGGGGAGCTCTTCCCCCCATCTCCCCCTCACTCTCCTCTTCCATCCTTCTCTACCCATAAGTACTTGCTGTATAGCCCAGTGTGGCCTCAAATTCCTATCAGTCCTTCTGCTTCAGCCTCCCAAGTGCTCTGGGCATGGACACCGTGCTCACACTACTATGTTTTCTACAAGAAGCATGATTTGGGAACATACACCTAAGTCTCCCCCATATTTACCTGCTCCTTGTGGTAGTGAGAAACATGATCCAGTCTCAGGCTTCTGAAGGCATAGGTCTAGTTTTCCCAACACCATCTACTGATGCTCATGTCCCCTGTGTGAGCCCTTGCACCTTTGACAGAGAGTAGCAAATGTACATGGATGTGTTCATTTCTGGACTTCCTATTTGGGTCCCCTGGTTTATGTGACTGTGCTTATTATAGTAGCCCATCACTTTGATAATTGTCCCTTTGTAATATAATCTGAAATAAGAAAATACAGTGTCTTTAGTTTGGGTTTTCTTTCCCTAAAATAACTTTGGCAATTTGAAACCCTTAATGGACCCAGGTAATTTTAAGATTTTTTACTGTTAGGAGCATTGCCTTTGGGTCTTTGATGAGACTGCACTGAATCTGAATGAGAATTTGCATCTACTGAGGACCCACTGATGGCTTCTCAGTGGACATAGACACCCTGGCTTTTCAAGAAGTTCTCTTTTCTATGATGGGTCTTTCTCTTGATACTTTCAAATTTTTGATAGTTTGAGTTCATTTTTCTTGGTTAAATGCTTTTTAGTCCATGTGGAGAACTCTGGACTTCATGAACTAGACATCCATATCTCATCTCAGATCTGGTGAGGTTTTTTGGTTGTTTTTTAAATTTTTTTGTTTTGTTTTTGTTTTTTGACATTATCATTCCCCTTTCTCCCGCTCTTCTTAAATTTCCATAATACAAATGGTAGCTTTCTTGATGATACCCCAGGCATCCCATAGGCTTTCTTCATCCATTTTCATCCCTTTCAATTTAACCTATGTCTAGGGAGTGTATTTTTTCTTCTGTTGGATCAAGTTTGGTGGTGAAACTTTCATTGAATTTGCCATTTCAGCCACTATTGTAACTAGAAGTTTCTCTCCCACCTGCCAGTTCCCAATTAACCACTCTAAGACTTAATATTAATTACAAACTGTTTGACCTATTAGTTCAAGCTTATTATTAACTAGCTCTTACAATTTAAATTAAACTATTTCTATTAGTCTATATTTTAGCATGAGGCTTGTGGCTTGTTACTTCATATTTTGCTTTTCTGGTGGCTGCTGGCATCTCCCTTAACTCTGCCTTCTTTCTCCCTGTGTTCAGTTCGCAGCATTTAGAAGGGCATCCCAAACCATCTCCCCTTTTCTGTATAGTTAAAAAGGAATATTTTTAACTTTAACATTGTAAAATTACATATAACAAAATGGGTATCAACCAAGAATTACAATTATAATATTTAGTGTTTTCGTATTTGACAAAATTAAAGAAAATATTCTATCATCTATTCTATCTTTAAACTCTTTGTGAGTTTAAAGTTTTATATCTAATTTATCATTTATCATAACTAAGGAAAACCATAATTACAGCTATATAGTCTTCAACTTTATCAAACACCCCAGAAGGATATAATATTATCTAAGTGAACTGGAAGTACTTTGCAAACAATTTCCAAAATTCTAGAAATAACAGAGACATCTGACTGCCTGGACAGTCACTCAAAATTCTTCTGTAATGTTGGGGCATCCATCTTCATCCTATAGGCATAGAGTATATGGCAGACTTCTCAGTGAACCAGGAAATTTGAAACTGTCCTGCCTCTATTGGCAGTTTTTCAATCATTTTCCTCTGTGTCTACAGAATGTCTGGCAGACTCTTCCATTAAGCAGGAACCTGAAGGCCCATCCTACTTTGTTTGGGCAAAGTTTAATGGTCATTTTTCATTTTCCACTGTGGGTCCTGTATGTCCAGTTTATACAGCATATCATTAAGCATTCCATGCAAGAACAGTTTCTTGCCCAATTGGCTGGCCTTGCCACACTGAAAGCAAACTCCATAAGGAGTTTCTTCAATGCCCATCATCCTCTTTGAATTAATTGATGCTGCCAGGACCAGACATGTCTCACTGTCAAGAAAAATCTAAGTTCTTAAAACATTTTAAATGTCATATTCTGTAGGTCTCTGAAGTATTTGAAGATTATCTATCCGTCTGAAATATATCTTTGCATATCTAGAAAACCTAACATGTCTATAAGTTTGCCTATTATGGATGACTATTAATTTGTATTTATTAACTATACATTTTAATGAGTGCATAAACATAATACCTTAAACAAGAGTAGAAATATACATACAGTATTACAAAATTGACCTTAAATTTGTATCAGTAAACCAAACGCCATACCAATATGAAATATTTCAGATTAACAATTGTTTTTTGGATTAAAGTAGATTTAATAATTTACCTTTTATTATTTCTATATTATATCCCCTTTTTACTTTAGAAAGAGATTGACTATGACCATTAACCAATTATAACCAACCCCCTTTAAGTTAAAACAAATATTATAAACAATGTTTTGGGAATTTGGGCATAGTTCTCTAGACTACTTCCTGTTGATTGGGGGCACTGGTAATCTTATGGGGAACCTGAGAAAATTTACAATTGTGGTTAAATCTTGACTGTAGTATTCTGTGAGACTGTATCGTCTCAGTCAATTGCCTTGAAGCAGTTCTGGATGTTGGTTCACCTGGCCCATCGCTCTCATAGAGACCTCTCAGGGGAGGGGGGTCTTACTAGATTAAATCATATTAGCCTAGAAGGGATCCACAGCTTCTCATCTTCTGTGGAAACTAAAGCAGAACCTCTTTTTCAAAGCAACATATCCTTTGACCCAAATTTTGATGTCAAGATAGCTTTATGTTGGTTTAGCTTAGCAGTGCCCACAATCAAATGTCTCTCTGCAGTTGGCTCATTAAGAGTCAAAATATTCAAAAAAGAACCAAACAATAGTACATAATCCAGATTCTCTGTGTATTGTTCATCTTTACATGGCTTTTTATATTATTTTACTGTCTCTTTAAAGACTGTTTTATTTTTTTAAAATCATTTATTTCTTTCTGTAACTGCCTATACCCATTTTCTTTTTTTTAAAGCTTACATATATTTTCCAAACACACTGTGACCTGTTTAGAGGTTTATTTTTGTCTGAATCTGTCTTTATTATGTATCTGTAATCCTTTCTTGATCACTGCTTTAAAATGTTACCGTAGGCATGGCTAGGACCAGAGCAGCCACTTTGGCTGTTGGTTCTACCCCACTTGGCTTTTCAACACGGCAGAGGCAGCAATGAGTGTCACATTTACCTGCCCCCCTCCCCAATGCAGCCATCAGGTAGCATGCAGTTGACCCACAAACCTTTCTGTCTGTATGAGCAAAAGCTAAATCCAACACACAGTGCAAGCTGATTAGTCTCTCTGTGCAGAGGCCTGTGTGAGACTGTGGAAACCCACCATTCCACTTAGCTCATGGCGACTGGTGGCCAGCTCCATCTTGCAAGCAGCTGTTGGCAACGTGTCTCTGCACTGCTGCTGGCATGAGACTGTGAGATCAGGAAAACCAGTGTGGCTCCATTTCTGTACATTCAGAACCTATTTTTAGAAGCTTTCTCAGGCCCTATGGAAATTTGACAGCCTCATATTGGTAGGCCATTTGTAATTGGAGGTTTCTCTCCTGCCTGCCAATTCCCAAATAACTACTTTGAGGCTTAAGATTAATTTCAAATTGTTTAGCCTATTAGCTCAGGCTTATTACTAACCAGCTCTTACGGTTTATGTGTACCATAATGAAGGGCATCCCACATCTCTATTTCAGTCATTTATTCTTCAGCTCCAGAAATTATACTGGGTTCTTCTCCAGGTTTCTATCTCTTTGCTAGACACTTTTTTTTTTTGTATTTGCTGTATTATCTGTTTTCTTATAGTTTGAGTGAACTTCCCTAAAATCAATACTATGAATTCTTTAAAAGGACACTCACAGATTTTCATTTTTTAAATCAATTGCTAATGTTTTGTCTCTTTGATAGTGTCATATTTTCTTGATGTGTGTGTGTGTGTGTATGTATGTGAGTGTTCCTTGAATTCTTTTGTTGTTGTCTTTGTTTCAAAGAAATCATTCAAGGATGGAGATATGGCTCAACAATTAAGAGAGTATTATCTGTTCTTCCAGAGGACCCAGTTCAATTCCCAGCATGCACATGGTGGCTCACAACCACCTATAACTCCCACTCCAGGGGATCTAGTGCCCTCTTTGGGCCTTGTCAAGTACTGTATGCATAATATATACAAACATACAGATAGACAAAACACACATACATGTAAAATAAATGAATAATTTTTTCAAAGATTCAATTATCTTTTCCTGTCTTTGAGAGGACAATGTTCTGCAGTCATCCCACATAGGGATTCTGAGCCCCTGAGATATTTTCATTGAATGTGTCTGCTCCACATTTTCTTCTCTCTTGAAGGTGTTTGAAGGGGTATTTAAGAGTCTTCTGTGTTTACTTGCAGGCAGTACCTTGCAATGCTTCCATTTGTGTGACTTTGTCTACTTGATTTCTCATCATCAAGATAGCTATTTTTAAGTGATTCTTTCCCTGGCTGTCCACAGAGTGAGCTCATGTGTTCACTTTAAGAGTGGAATGGGATGTTTTCTTAAGCATTTATCTTAGTCAGGATCCAGGTAAGGATCCATGATCTTGGAACTATTCCTCTGTCCACATATTTCCAAGTCACTCATGGGGAGGTTTCGTTATGGACTCTACAGAGCAGCCAGTAGTGTCTGTGGATAACTTCCTTTCATGGCCTCTTCTGACCAATCTTTTAACCATGCCAGTGACCTCAGCACTCTAGGCATAGTGGACAATAAAAGTACCCTCTACAGCTTTTATATTTTACTCCATTTTTATTAAAAATAAGCCCTTGTCTTCTACACAATCAGAAGCAAGATGCTTTGGGCAACATATGCCAATGAACACCAATGAAGAAAAATTAAAGTGATATTTAAGGTAATTGATGCTCTTCACAAGTGGAGAAGATACTCCATGTAAAAGGGTGTCAAGGATGGCGAGAAGTATCACTGAGTCACTGATGTGCAGTGATGCCAATATTACCAACACAGTACTGGTTTTCACGTTGGTTTGTCAAAAAAGAAAACCCTTTGTCCTTAATCATAAGATTGGGTATAATAGTATTGCTTAAAAAAAAAAGTTCAGTAGGCAGAAATATGGCTAAATGATCAAAGTACTATTATTCAATTAAGATTGGAAAAAATGTTTGGGTAGAAGAAGCAAGAATCTATTTCTCCTATCTCTAGAGACAATAAGCCCAAGAACAAGGTTTAGGTAGGGAATGGATTAGGTGAGAGTGCTCTCAAGGTTCCCTCATATGGCCTCCCATGCCATATACAAATGGAGACAAAAAGGAAGGTAATAGCTCTGATGTCTCTTTTTATAGGACATGCATCTCTTCATAGTGGCCCTACCCTTATGAACTCATCTAAACCTAATGTCATCTGTACTCTAAATACCACCACATCAGAGTCAAGGCTTCAACACGGGAAGTTCAGGGGCAGAAGCAAACAGTCAGACCACATTAAACACCGAATTAAAAAATGATACTATGGGATGACAGAGCTGTTTCGCTGAACTTTTCACTCCGGTTCACCAAATTCCGTTCACCATAATCCATTCACCATAAAGATAGACAGCTTCCTATGACTTTGGTTGGAGTGAGAAATAAATGCCAGTATGATGCTCTTTGATGTTGAGACCATCACATGGTTAATATGAGAAAAACTCAAAGTTCTTTTCAGTTCAGTTCGTAGACTCACCCACGGGTTTTTATTATGTCTTCCCAGTGGCTTAGAACACAGACATGTAGAGAAAAATGGTGTTTTGTGTACTCCACCCCCACAAGTGTTAGAGTCACAGAAATTTCAGTGTTTTGTGTAGTCCACCTCCACAAGTGTGAGAGTCACAGAATTCTATTTACAGTAGGAGGCTATGAGAGCCATTTCAGGAAGAAAAAAAGTAAGAGCCCTGGCCCAGAGGCTCCTCTCCACTCCTCTAGGAGTAGATCTGTGCATCAGGTTGACCATGAACCCCTGGAGAGTTGACTGAAGGCACATGATTTAGGACTTTGATGCTGACCCGAATTTATAGAAGGGGAAAAAATTGTTGCTGACCATCTGGGTTGCTGCTGACAAGAAGAATATTGATTAGGGCTGATGACAGAATGTTCCTGCTCAACTCCTACTGGAAGGCTTGTCCCAGTCTTTCTAAATTTCAATCAGCTTCTGTGCTGCTGAAGATTCAACCAGATGAGTAAAATAATAACAGGCTTCTCACTATGTAGCTTAGACTGACCTGGAACTTATAATCCTCCTTCCTCAGCCTCCTGAGTGTTAGGATCACATCACCATGCCTCCTGAGTGCTCGGATCATACCACCAAGGCCCCTGAGTGCTAGAAGCACACCATCATGCCCCCTGAGTGCTAGGATCATACCATCATGCCTCCTGAGTACTAGGATCATGCCACCATGCCTCTCAAGTGCTAGGATCACACCACCATGCCTCCTGAGTACTAGGATCATGCCACCATGCCTCTCAAGTACTAGAATCACACCACCATGCCTACCAAGTACTAGGATCACACCACCATGACTCTTGAGTGCTAGGATAACACCACCGTGCCTCTCAAGTGCTAAGATCACACTACCATGCCTCTTAAGTGCTAGGATCAGACCAACATGCCCCCTGAGTGCTAGAATCATGCCACTGTGCCTTCTGAATGGTAATAACACACCATCATGCCTCCCTGGTGTGGGACAATTCTGTATTCTATCAATTATGTTTTAAATAAATGCTGATTGGCCAGTAGCCAGACAGGAAGTATAGGT
Source organism: Ondatra zibethicus (assembly GCA_004026605.1). Classification (NCBI taxonomy): domain Eukaryota; kingdom Metazoa; phylum Chordata; class Mammalia; order Rodentia; family Cricetidae; genus Ondatra; species Ondatra zibethicus. Next base: position 22,627 of record PVIU01000598.1, on the reverse strand, counting down.
GGGACAACCAGACAGGAAGTAGAGGTGGGTCAATGAGAACAGGAGAATTCTGGGAAGGAGGAAGCCCATTCCTCCCCAGTCCTGTCCAGATACTGAAAAAGGAAGATGTGACCTGCCCCGCTGAACAAGGTACTGAGCCATGTGGCTAACATAGATAAGAATAATGGGTTAATATAAGTTATAAGAGTTAATAAGGAGCCTGAGCTAATGGGCCAATCAGTTTATAACTTGTGGAGACCTCTGTGTGATTTTCTTTGGGGCTAAACAGCTGTGGGACCTGGCGGGAGGACAGAAACCCACAACAAGCAGGCCCTCATGTTATACCTCCCCAGTGAACATACCACTGTGGCTCCCCAGTGCTAGGATCACACTACCACACCTCCTGAGTGCTAGGATCACACTACCACACCTCCTGAGTGCTAGGATCACACTACCAAACCTCCTGAGTGCTAGGATCACACCATTATGCATCCCGAGTGCTAGGATCATACTACCACACCTCCTGAGTGCTAGGATCACACCACCACACCTCCTGAGTGCTAGGATCACACCACCACACCTCCTGAGTGCTAGGATCACACCACCACACCTCCTGAGTGCTAGGATCACACTACCACACCTCCTGAGTGCTAGGACCACACCACTATGCATCCCGAGTGCTAGGATTACAGGAACGTGCCCTTTTTCCCAGCTGATACATTGTGCTTGGATTTCCCAATTTCCTATTTAGGACCTTCACTCTGTTTGTCCTTCTGATTGACCGATCAGGGGGGTTTGCAGTGACCTCTCCTTTGCTATTGATGTCATTCAGGTCATAGCTCTAGCCCTGACATTCCTAATATGATAGACTCAGCCAAGTAAATAGGCCAATTAAAGAAACAAGTGGAAAGCATAGAAAGGAGGGCTATTCAATGTGCCATGTTGGGAATAGGAACAAAGAGGTCAGGTGATCCCCAAGTCCATGTTTGGGGTCCTGACATGAGGTTTGAATTGAAGAGAAGAGGCGAGTATAACCAAGCAGTCCTGGTCACGGTGTGGTCCCAACCATCACCACTGTCTCAGCTCCAGCCTCTCCTGCCAGAAGGACTGAAAAGCTGCCAGAACTGCATAAAATCTCCTTCTAGGAAACAAACTCTCTCTGGCTAGTACCAGGACCCCAGGCTTCTTCTTTTTCTATCTTGGGGTCCATTGTCTCAGTAGTCTTAGAAACAAAGGAGGGAACACAAGTTTTTCCTTAGAATACCCTCATTCCTGCAGATGGTTACACCTCCCATCTGGCCTTTCCCATATCTTAGTACCCACTTTAGTTATACAGTACAGACGTTCAGTTTTATTTTGGATTATGAAATCATAGAATGACTCCCCTGGGGAAACTTACACCAGTTTCCTTAGATTCCAAGCTTGGCTCTGTTAGTAGACTCAATAAGATTCCCTCACTGTACCTTAGTCTGCCCAGCAGTATTGAGTTCTGTGCCATGGCAGCTGAGCACTTGGAAGAATGTCTACCCAGCTCATAGTAAACCCCGGGAAAGAGCCAGCAGTTATTACTATCATTTCATCATTGTGATGGTTTGAAAGAAAATGCCCCCATAGGCCCATAGGGAGTGGCATTATTAAAAGGTGTGGCCTTGCTGGAGGAAGTGTGTCACTGGGGGTGGGTTTTGAGGTCTCTGATTCTCAAGCCACACCCAGTGTAGTTCTCTCTTCCTGCTGCCTGCAGATCCAGATGTAGAACTCTCAGCTACGTCTCAGCACTACATCTGCCTGCACGCCACCATGATTCCTCCATGACAGCAATGGACTAAACAGCGGAACTGTAAGCCAGCCCCAATTAAATGTTTTACTTTATAATAGTTGCCAGGCAGCGGTGGTGCATGCCTTTAATTCCTGCGCTCAGAATGCAGAGGCAGGAAGATATCAATGAGTTTAAGGCCATCCTGGTCTACAGAGTGAGTTTCAGGACAGCCAAGACTATACAAAGAAACCCTGTCCTGAAAAACTAAAGAGAGGGAGAGTTGCCATGATCACAATGCCTCTTCACAGCAATAAATCCCTAACTAAGACAGTCATACTCAGTCTTCTGGCTTCCTTTCCCTCCATCTTTAATATAATTAGAGTATTAAATCATTATTTTAATTTTTAGATTTATTTGTTTATTTTACATATGTAGCTGTTTTATCTGTATTGCTGCACATGAGAAGAGGGCATCAAATTCCACATGGCTACAGTTAGAGATATCTGTGTGCCACCATGTAGGTGATGGGAATTGAACTCAGGTCCTCTGGAAGAGCAGCCAGTGCTCTTAACCACTGAGCCATCTCTTCAGCCCTTGTTTTGAAGTTGTTATTGCTGTTGTTTGTTGTTGTTTGAGACAGTCTTAACTGTGTTATCATGACTGACCTAGAACTTGATATGTTGACCAGACTAAACTCAAACTCAGAGATCCTCCTGCCTCTGCCTCCCAAATGCTGTATTAAAGGCATGTACCATAATGATGGACTTAAATGAATGATAATTAATAATTTACCATATTTATTAAGTTCCTATATCCATGTTCTTTTTGTACATTTTAATAACCAACAAAATCTCAATAAAAATTCAATATGCATAGTTAATTTGACACTTGATTATCAAAAAGTAAATATACTTGTTTTTGTATACATAACTCATTTAGGTACTATGCATATAGCTATGTATCTACTTATAAAAAATACAATAGAATGGCCAAACTTGGTGGCACAGGCCATAAACCCAGCTACCCTGAAGGCTGAGGCAGGAGGGTCACAAGCTCAAAGCCTGCGACTTAATAAAACCCCATCTCAAAATAAATAATAAAAGAGAGCAGGAAAGTATCTTTGTTGCTGATCACTCATAACTCTCAAGGTTTAGCCCACAGTAACCTCATTAAGATGACAATGACATAAATCACCAGCAAACATATCTACAGCTCTAACTGCATGAAAGTTTGGTTTCAAATCTTACAGAATTTTATATGTTTGTGCTGATGCTATACATACACACATAGAGAGAGCTACAGATAACATAGATCCAGGATGGGGTAGAACACTATACATTTTAGGTTTCAATGTGCTCTTTGTCGTGAAGAATATGTCGTAGATATCATTTTATCAAGACACAGATCCAGCTCACTTTCCAAAGCTGTCTTAATATATGCTAGACCCCTTCCATGTCAAAAAGCACACACTTCCCTTTACCAGGCTCAGTTAATCTCTCCATGAGAGTTTACGCCGACGCCGTATCAATAGACTCCTAAACCAACCTTCCTTTCACAGAAAGCAACATCACCGCTCAGCCACTTATGTTTCTATTGCTTCCACAGGGCTTTCTAGATCAAACGTCGCAAACCTTTTCTTTATTTTTATTGCACTTTCACTTTAATTTTTAGCACATACTCCACGTAGACAAATAGAATATGAGTTGAGGCGTGCAGCTTGCCATCTCCTCTCTAAAGCAAGTGAGTCCCCTTCACCTCTGCACTAACTGTTCTTTGTGGTGGCTCCACCTAAGGCACAGAGCTCCGACCAAAGCAAGGCAGCCTTCTCTCTTGGTGGCAAACCTGTGATAAAGCATATCAACCGTGCAGGGGAAAGGACAGCGGAAATAGTGGTCTGGGATGGGAACCCGTGGTAATTGATGAGCTCCAAGCAGAGGAGCAATTCCGTCCTCCTGCTCACCTTGTCAGAAGAGGCGGCCTCGCTGTGAGGTTAAAGTGAAGTTAGTAAATACACAATTATTCAGCTTGTGTCTTGGTAATAAATGTGCCTCCAGGCAGTGAACCTGCCAGTCCTCAGAGTACCACTTTGCTGATTAAGGAGATAAAAAGTGGATATTGTAGACAGGGTCATTTCAAGAGTAATGAATCCTTACTCTGTCACTGTACTTTGCCGACAGGGAGAAGAGCTTGTGCGGGATGAGGCATTTGGGGACAACAGGTGTGGTGAGAGCAGAGTCACACCAGAGAGCACGGTTGCTGGGCCATGGCTAACCAGAAAGCTTCACGATAGTTGGGAAATGACAAGACAGGTAGCTAAGCACATCTCAGGGTGAAGCCTTATTAAATTAGCTTAATACCTTATTGCATGATCAATAACAATGTATTTATTCTGTACTATGGCCTTGAGTGACTTTTCATTAGAAATTTAAATGGCCTTAGAAAACTGCTTTCAATTTAGAACGCATCCAGGGGATAGCAGCCTGGCCTCAGCACAAAGGATGAGTGGAGACATGGATCACTGGATAAGTCAGGAAGAAACCGGCCAAAACACTTCCCCTTGGCAGTGAGGGAGGTAACTCATGGTTTGTGCCCAAGGGGTAGGGGGTGTAGCTCAGTGGTAGAGTGCTTGTGTGGCATTTGCAAGGATATCACATATCACACACACACACACAACTATGTATCTAACTAATGATACTGTTCCTTTTTTTGATCAGAATGAAATAGATCAAAAAAGCACTCACAATTTCCTTAGCTAGCAACCCAGATAACTGTTGAGATGCTGGAGGCTCTAAGATTGGGGTGACGGGTATATTATTTAAAACAAATGTGTTAATGAGCGGCCAGGACCCTGCCACTCTCTGCCAGAGCTCACCCACACTCTCTTGGATTCCTCTGTGAATTCTGTGTTCAAGGACTCATGTCCCAACAGCCAGAATGAAACTGCCAGGATAGCTTTGGGGATCTTAAATGATCCTGTGGGCAGCCCTGACCCAAAGCTGACTATGTACAAAAGGGGTTCTCATAGTTGTTGAGACTGGTGATACCCCATCACTTACTGGGGGAGTTGGAGGACTGCCATATATATTATTGGAATTGTGTGATGTTTGGCTCTACCCCTGACCTCTCCACTGGGTACCCATATCCCATTTTTCCAACATGACAACCAAAAACCAAAAACCAAAACAAAACCAAAAAGCAGTCTTCACACTGTCAAATGTTCCCTGAAGGGCAATTCATCTCAAGGTAGAAATCACGGGTGCAAACGTATAAACATGTAACGCCCTTTCTCCTAACTGGATGGTTCTGTGCTGCTTCGGGAAGTCCTTGAGGGATGGCCCTCTGAAGAAGCTTTGCTTGCTGCCACTTTCGGGTTCAACCTTCTTCCCTCCCCCTCTCCCCGTACCTCCAGTTCTCAGGTCCTTTCCTCTGGAAATGATTCCTGATCATCACAAAGCCTCGCCTCAGCTGCTGCCTCTGAGGATCCCAACCCAAGCCAACCTGGGCAGTTAGAGGCAGGTGGCACTCTCCGGAGTGCCTTTGCTGGCCCTGGCGCTGTGCTGCATTTCATGCCATGGCGTCCCATTTGGTGTCTTTAGAACCAAGATGAAGAAGGGCAAGAGGTATGGGAACAGTCAGTTTTGATTCTTTGTTTTCTGTGTACTGATATCCTCATTCATTTCCTCTACCCCAGTCTTCTGGCGCGTCCTCCATCTTTGCTCCAGGAGGCTTCCTTTGACCTGAGGACGTTGCCCGTTTGTTTTCCTCACTCATCTTTTCCCAGCAGTGAGTTTTCTCTGTCTCTCTGTTCTTGAACCTTCTTTGCTTTCCAGTTTTTTTTCTCTCTCATCTTCACCCTCTTCCTCCTCCCCAGCGCTCTCCTAGCTTATCTTCTTCTAATCCACATGTCTAGGTAGAGTTGCTCACTTTCTGAGCATCATGTTCTAAAACTCTCACTGCCTGTGACTCTTCACCTAGTCTTTCTGGTGAGTTTTCTAAGGATAAGAGGAATAAAATGCTCAATGCTTGAGCAATGTGGGATAAGCTACCCAGTTGAGTCACATGTTCTCAGAGGAAACATGCACCAGAAAATTTAATAATGATGTTTAAAGGCAAATATCTGTTTCTTTATAGAACTATCAGAGATGTATCAAAACGCAAGCAGATATGCTTTAGTGGCAACACCCACAACAAGCAGCTGATTCTAAACCACTGTCACTCTGTGATGTCTTAGAGGGGGGGAGAAAGAGCCATGAGACCACATCTTTGCCTGGCTGCAGAGTCTCTCTAAATCCCTGTTTACTACTCAAGACTTTAGAATGAGATTTTGAACACCACTAATCTGATGCCTTTTATTTTCCCAAGTGGCCTTGAGGTACATCTCAAAACAAAGATAGAAATAAAAATGATCCCTTTCTGATGAGACTGCTAAGCCAAAAGAACAAGATCAATAAAAGTGCAATTAATTTGGATTCATTTGGCCTGAAGCATCGTGAGGCAAAATAGGGAAGTGTGCTTGCCAGGGTATGTGATGTAGCTTTTGGCCAGAAATCTTGCTTCCGGAAGCATCCACCTCAGATCTAGCAGCCATAATAAACTCCCTGTGTCCTACATGCTCATAAATCCTTGTGCCGACCACGACTGCAATGGTCTCCTCTCTTCAACCTGCGCACTAATTTAGAATACTAATTATACCTTAGAAAATCGCATTAGGACTCAGAAAACACTGCTCCTTAATCTTTGTAACTATTAAAAACAACTTGTTTGTCCACAGGGATGGGTCTCTCTAAGTACATTGAACACAGCGCTCAGAGTTAGGAAGGAAAAGGGAACGAGGGACTAAGGAAGATGTTTGAGTGTTATTATTTGAATATGTCTCCCAGTGCTACAGACATTGTCTCCAACAGAAGTGTTAGGGGGTAGGGACATAACAGGAGGTGACTAGACCATGGGGCTCTGGAATCAATGGATTAATGCCATTATGCCAGGCAAGCTGTTTAACTCTAGGAAAGGTTGATATAAAAGTGAATTTGGTCTTCACACCACGGAATAACACAGCACCAAGATGCTCCCCAAATGAAGCCTGATTTCGGATCTGCCAGCTTCCAAAACTGAAAGAAGTAAAAAGATCATTGTTAGGATCAAAAAGCCCTGTAATGCAAATGCTGAGTCCTTACTCACTCAGGCTGTGATGTGAGGAGGTGGAGTGTTTGGTTGATAGTCAGGGTTAGATGACGTCATTAAAGTAAAGCGCTCAAGAATGGCATCAGTATCCATGTCAAACAGCAGAGGCAACAAGCTTCCTTTCTCCAGCATGGAGAGTGTGGGAAAGGCAGTCCGCTATGGACCGGGAAGCAATCCTGGTTACAGAGTGAATCTGTCAGTGCCTTGACCTTGGGTCTTGCAGCATCCAGAACCATGCGAGCCCGATGCTGGTTGTCTGACTCACTAATTGATAGTATCTGATTGTATCCCAAAATAACAAAGAAAATTATTGATTAGAAATGTTCTATGAACTTAAGTTTTACTAAACAAGGTAGAAGTTAGGAGAGACGCTGTGTGCGAGAGATCCCAGGATCTCCTCAAGAGGCCGCTGTAGTGCAAGCACTGTTCAGCCTTCACTGGCTGTGTGTCCATCCCTGGGCTGGGTGCAGGGACCTCAGAGGTTGGTGGGACAGGCCAGTCCTAGGGAGACTGTAGGCAGAGGCTATGGGAGTCCCTGTGAGGGCCTAAGTGACAGAGATGAGTCTGCGTTCGTCATTAGAACCTAAGGTGATTGATAAGAGGCTTCGTGCCTCATTTTATTGCTTCTCGTTATGCCTTGTTGGGTTGGTACCGTTGGTAGGCCACTCTTCTCTGAAGGGAAAACAGAGAAGAAGTGGACCTGGGAAAGACGGGATTCAGGGGATAGACCGGGAGGAATGACGGGAGGGAAGGCTGCTGTCGGCATATATTGAATGAGAGAAGAATGAATTTTAAAATAATATTAATAAACTAGGAGCCAGGTGTAGGGGTGCGTGCCTTTAATCCCAGCACTGAGGAGGCAGAGGTAGGTGGATCTCTGTGAGTTCAAGGCCAGCATGGACTACAAAGTGAGTTCCAGGACAACTAGGGATGTTACACAGAGAAATCATTTCTCAAAAGATGAAAGAAAAAAAAGAAATATTCCCTCTTTTAAAGGCTATGTCTATCTGCTATTTTCATCTATTTTAAATGACCCCGCAACTGAGCTTAAGACTTTGCTCTATTATTAAGGTCTTTTCTATGGGAGGAACTCTACTAGGGTTTGGGAACCATATCTCACTTACCCCATTATTTTCTCTCTGATGGATACTTTGGCTACAGACTATATGTATGCTAAGTTTGATTTAATAAAATAAAATTAAATGGAAAAAAGAAGAATCTAAGATGAATTAGGTTTAAGGGAAATCTCAGTCGGCCGTGGTGGCGCACATCTGTAATTCTGGGGCTCAGGCGGCAGAAACAAAGGACCATGGGCCACTATGCAGTAACCTCATTGGAGTGTGTCTCTAGGACTACACATGTACCTTTTAGAAAGCACTGTGCAGCTGTAGTCTAAACTACGTCCAAATATTGCTTGTTTCTGCAATGGATAAAGAAGCCACAATTCCCTGATGAAAGGTAACTACACACCTTAGTTCATGAATAAGACAGAAGGAGAGTCACATAAACTAAGCAAAAAAAAAAAAAATCTAAGAGCCTACAGTGAGCAGATTTTAGAGTTTAATGTGTGTGATAGTTCTGAGTCTGAATAATCTTGTAGGGAAGAGATTAGTCATTTGATTCCCTGATGAATCATGACCCTTTTTTACAGTGCCGTTATGTCCCCAATGTCACTCTTAAGAGCATACTGTTCGGCTCCATACTTATTCCTCCTTACTCACTTCCACATCTCGTTCCTTCAGCTTCCAAATAGCAAAATTATTTTCTGAAAGTCTTCACACTGCCCAATCAAGATGGGAAACACACTGACACACACACGCATGTCCATACACACACACACCATGCACACACAATAGAAAGAGAGAGGAGGAGGGAAATGGAGGCAGACATGAGGGTAGGGGTCAATATATTTCCTGCTCCTTTTATTATCAGCAGCTGGAAAGCTAAGATCAATTCATTTGCATTTCTTGCTGAAGATGCTTAGAGAGCTTTATTATACACAGATTTCTTGGCTCTAACCTGCTGATACCCAAAGCTGCATTTTATCAAAAGGATCAAGATGGAGGGAGAAGAGCTATCTTTCTGTCTTCCATTCATTCTCTGTGTGTATTACTGAGACCAATGTTAAGCACTGCACTGGGTGCTTTGGAATGCAGAAAAGGATGACATAGCCCCAATGTTCCACTGGGAGAGAAAGGCAAGAGACAGATTATCAGTGGTGCTGTGAGTACACAAGGAAAAGATACCAGTTGTGACATCAGCACAGTCACCACAGAGAACCATGTCATTTCATGACATCTCAGCTGATGCTTGAAAGTAAGGAAGAATTATCCAAGCCCTAGGTAAAGCTTGTGAGGACACTTGGCAGAGAGGAACTGATACAGGAAATGAAACTAGATTGAAGGAAGAAGGGGCCAGACCTCAAAAGATCCTGTAAACCACATTAATCACTTCTGACTTTAAGTAGAGGCAAGAAAATGTTTGATAGCTGTAAAACATTGTAAAACTGTTTATTGTGTACTTCTGTGGTTACAGAGCCATGTAAAGCAACCCACATTGTGAAGTTGGCTGCTGTATTCTCATTCAGGAGTGGCCCTTTCTCCTGTTCTTCTTGCAGAGGGCCTGGAGAATGGTGCCACAGTAGAAGATGAATATGAGCAAGCAAGTCCTTAGCTGTGTTAAGGTAGTATTAGGCCTACCAGACATAGCATTTTAAAAAAGAGAAAGAAAGCCAGGGTTGCTGTGGAACAATGGTCTGTACCCTCTCACTTGTATTTTAAATAAACACTGATTGGCCAGTAGTCAGACAGGAAGTATAGGTGGGGCAACCAGGCAAGAAGTAGAGGTGGGGCAAGGAGAACAGGAGAATGCTGGGAAGAGAAAAGATTCAGTCTGCAGTTATTATCCAGACACAGAGGAAGCAAGATGTGACTACCTCGCCAAAAAAGGTACCAAGCCACATGGCTAACACAAACAAGAATTATGGGCTAATATAAGTTATAAGAGTTAATAAGAAGCCTGAGTTACTAGGCCAATCAGTTTATGATTAATGTAGACTTCTGTGTGCTTCTTTGGGACTTAACAGCTGTAGGACTGGGCAAGACAGAAACCCCAGTCAACACAGAGTGGTGGTACACTCCTTTCATCTCAGTACTCGGGAGGCAGAGGCGGGCAGAGTTCTATGTGTTTGAGACTAACCTGGTCAACAACAAAACAAGTTCCAGGATAGCCAAGCTACACAGAGAAACTCTGTATCAAAAAAACAAAAGAGAGATAGATGATAGATACATACATATATATATATATACATACATACATACATGATACATAGATAGTAGATAGAGATAGATTATAGATAGATGATAGATAGATAGATAATACATAGGTGATAGATAGTAGATATAGATGATACATACATACATACACACATACATACGTGATAGATAGTAGACAGAGATAGATGATAGATAGATAGATAGATAGATAGATAGATAGATAGATAGATAGATAGGATAGATAGATAGGATAGATAGTAGATAGATATAGATGATAGAGCTAAGTGATAGATGATAGATAGATAGATAGATAGATAGATAGATAGATAGATAGATAGATAGAAACATAGGATTTTTGAATTAATGTGATAGTATTGATGCAAGACAAAGAGATAGCAGAGATGCTGAAATCGTATTTCCTTTTATCTTTTAGGTGAAAGAAAAGTATTGCTAGAAATGGGAGAATAAATACACAGAGTACTTAGATAAAGAACAAAACAAATGGGGGACAGAGAAGAATGTCTGAAGTATGTGGCTCTCTGACACATCTCTGAGGAACTCTGAGGAACAAGAATCTTGCCCCATGATGAGGAAAGAGTGATTGCTGTTTTCACCAGGAAAGGGACCACAGGAAATACATCATTTCTAGCTCCTGGATATTCAGTGGAGTTTGAATTCCGGCCTTGTATCAGAACTACTTATAATGTTCTTATCTGAAATTCATCCTGAAAGTTACTAATAATGGTTGGATTTCTTCAGAGAAGTTTTTGAAAAATTATTTTTATTTTATGTATATTGGGTGTTTAGCCTGCTTGTGTGTCTATGAACCACATGCATTCCTGATGCCCGTGGAGGCCAGAAGAAGGTTTTGGATCCCCTGGAACTGGGATTACAGAGGTCTTGAGACATGATGTGCCTGCTGGGAAGTGAACCAAGATCCTCTGGAAGACTAGCCAGTGTTCTTGACCACTGAGCCATTTCTGCAACCCTCTTCAGAGACTCTAATATGGTTCTTCCTTACATTTTTTTGGTTCCTCACACTTCATTTTTTTCTGTCTCTTGAAACCAATTTTTCTTAGATGATCTACTACAAGAAGATTGTTGATTGTTCTGGTGAAACAATTGCATAGGATACAGCATTTCATGCTGTCTGTCCAAGGACTGTGATGGAATACTGTTTGTTCCTGGTGGAGCTACAGTATCCTAAATGTATTGATGAATTCAATATAGTCAGCTAGAGGAAGACTCTGATATCCATCAGTTTATCCATTAAATCATTGAGAAGCATTCCTTAAGGCAGGCTGTTCGCATGTATTGTCATAGCTAACATTTTCATCAGTAGTGTATGGTACAGGGCTGATTATGTTATACCTATCAAGTTATCAAAGATACAGAGCTGGGGGTTACAGAGGATATGTACTGTAGTGGCATTTCATTTGTATTTTAATAAATAAAGCTTGCCTGAGGATCATAAAAGTAAAACAGCCACACTGGCCAGCCTTACAGACCAGGCAGCAATGACACACACGTTTAAGCCCAGTAGCCATAATGACACACAACCTTAATCTCAGTAGCTACACTAGTTTGCCATAGAAACAAGGTGGTAGTGGCGCAATCCCAGCACTAGAGAGGAATATAAAACGGGAGGGGCAGCTCTCACTCTCAGGCTCATTCTGAGATTCCTGGAGGAAGGGTTGCTATTTTGGACTGTGGTAGAGGTAAGAGCCAGTGGCAGGCTGTTTTGCTTTTCTGACCTTTAGGTTGAACCCCAATTTCTGTCTCTGAGTTTTTATTAATTGTGCTTCAATGTAGAATGTTGGATAATGGAGATAAGATTCAAAATCCCTGCATCTGTACATAATAATAACAATGAACTAGGTAAAACCCAATACTGAAAAAACAAGTATTCAATTAATTTATGAGACATAATAAAAATCATATTAACTATAAGCTCAACACACATCAACAGAAAGTTAGCAAATTACTAGAATGCACTAAAAAAATAATGTGTCCATAAAAGACATTTAGTTCTGATTATTTACTACCTAAAAACAGACCAAAAGTAATACGCTTAGCACTGGTGCCCTTAAATGAAGACATCATCCAAGAGTTTACCTCAAGGAGAGCGACCACGGTCACTGAATCTCAAAAGCAGAAGAGCAGGAAGACGCTCATTACTCTCAAGGAGGGAAAATGGAGGTGTTTAGAGTCCATGATAGCCATGTTTAAATAAATAAAGATGGACTTGATCCGTTTGCCACTAGACATTCCTGACAACACTGAGCAGTTAGTAAGGAAAAAGTTTATTAACAACATCCAAAATGTAACTAGTCCAAAAATGTAGGAAGCTGCTGTTTTCACTCAGTGTGTGAGCAGGACCTTAGCTATCACCTTTCGGAACTGCTGCAAAGCATGGGACCATCTATCATCGGAGGAATATGAACAAGGAAATCATTCCCAAGAGTCGCTTGCTGCATGAGGTTTCACTTCTACTAACCTTCTAGAGCATTGGTTCTCAATCTGTGGGTCATGACCCCTTTGGGGGTCGCATGTCAGATATCTGGCATTCAGATATTTACAGTATGATTGGAAACAGTAGCAAAATTTCAGTTTTGAAGAAACAATGAAAATAATTTTATGGTTAGGGGTCAGCACAATGTGAGGAACTGTACTAAACAGTCATAGCGTCAGGAAAGTTGGAAACCACATTTCTACAGGAATCCTCTGTCTGCTACCTGACTGTTACCCTGTCCTATTTCAGTCATTCATTCACAGTTATTTATTCATTAAATGCTTACCATGTACCAAGTTCCGTGATAAGCACTGGGTGTTATGAATACTATGATAAGTTCTTGATTTTCTACTTTACAATGAGGTTCAAAAGTGAAAAGAGAAATTAGGTGTGGGGGAGAGTTTAAAGCTTCCTTTATGCTGAGCATTCAATCAACATAAAACCACTAGAATATTCTAGAAGGCATTTTCAGCATATTGGTATTACATGCCTCTAAAACTTGACATAGGACCATTTTCTGTATCAATTATGGCCCCATCCTCCAAGAATCTTGGTACTTTGATTTCTAATTTTTCTGTCTCTAACATCTTCCATCCCTCTCCTCCAATCTCTTTCTCTGTGCTCTACTCCTTGCCTCTACCAAGTACCCCTTTGGCTCTGTTCCCCATTCACTTCCTATGACTTGCTTCCTTGGATCTTATGCCTGGATTCTTGAGACAGCCATGACTTTCATCATGCCCACAGAAGCTCATGCAAGTCAGCACAACCTCCACTCCCGATCCTAAATGGACATTGGCCACATCCTGTCAGGTTCATTTTCCTCAACCACGTCCATGCCCTAACAAGACATCTGTGAGGAGCCTTCTTCCGTCGACTCATACAAGCTTCCCCTGTGGACTGCAGGGTTGCTTCTAACCTGGTTGTTCTCTGTCCTCGCTCTCTCCAAACACATCTTCCAAGCCTGCTCTTCACTGTCCCTTTCATGCAGAGTATTCATTCCAGGTCACAGAATTTATTCTTATTTCCATGGAATTCTGTTCCTGTTCCACCTTACCCTTATTCTGCCTTGGAAGAGTTTAGCTATGCTGTGTTTGTCGGGACAACAGGTTTATTAAGTGCAGCACAAGGACTAGTGGTCTGGACAATTACAGGAATGCTGTCCACAGCCACCACCCACATTCTAATGATGCTTTAGATATTGTCTCTTTCTCTATATTCTTAGGACATGAAACTTAGTGTCTGGTACATGACTTGGCCAACCTCTGATAATTGCCTATGTTATTTTTGTCTTCTATCTCATCTCCTTAAGGACAAAAAATGTTGTTTGTGTCCTAGAAAAGCCCTAAGCCTGCAACAAGCACAAAGAAATACTTCTTGGCTAACCAGTTTCATTTTGAGAACAACAACAACAAAATAAAAGTCTCTGCCAAATCCAATACTTGGCCAAAGTGCAAACCATTGGCCAACAGTCCAAGGTAGCCATCTATGAGGAGCACTAAATTAATCCTGGGACATCAAGACATCTTTGAAGTCTGAACAGAAAAGAAACAACAGATTTACCAGAAATGTTCTGTGCTGCTCATCTAATGCTCCAAGAGCTGCCCACCTCACTCAAGGGATACTACATTCTTGCAAAGCCCGGAGTTCAGTATATAGCAGGCTCCAGCCACCAGAGAAGCTACCAGAAGTCTTACATCTCTTGCCACATACATTTGATATTCATTCTCTCTCCTAAACTTTTTAACAATTATTTTACAGCTATCAGTTCATAGGCACATGGATTCTTAGCTTCTCTTAGCCCCAAAGCGAGCTTGGAGCAAGGTGACCTCTTATCTACCTCAAATCTATACCCAGCTGTAACTTACACAATGTGCCTCTTTATACAGTTCATTAGAAAAGGGTTCACAGATGTTTCCAGAAAGAAACTGCTGGCGGGGAATTAAAGGTGTGATGGCAGGGAACCTGAGTTGATGAGCTGTACTTAAATCTTGTTTACCTGATCTGTCCTTGGGCACCTTAATTTCCTCATCTGACAAATGGGGTGTTTGTTAGACCTGGAATGTCGTCTATGGAAGTCTATGAAAGTCTTACATCAACTAAAGCAATACACACATTCCAGTTTGTTTCTAGGTAAAATCAACAAGCAGTGGTAGTTTCGGTGGGTGGCCAATTGGTTACAGTTAAAAGTTCCTTGTTGAAGTAATGCTTTAGCGCTCTTGAAACAACCCTGGTTTATGATTGGATACTTCCCCCCCCCCAATAAAGTGTATTTTATGAGAGAATTGTATTAGGTTGTGAGAACTATTATCTAGTTTCAGTCATAATACCTCCAACTGAGAAATAATGGTGGTGTTTGGACCAGTAGACAACCCTTTCTCATTCTGAGTAACACCAAGGAGTTTATCTTTCACACATTTTTGCTTTATTCAACAGTTTTTGGTATGGGTGACCTTACTCTTTTAATGCTAGGCAGAATTAATTAAAGACACCATTTTTTAATGCAGCAACATGCCTTGCTTTAAAAAAAATAATGTATCGCTCACCAGTTCATTTTTCATGAATACAATTATCCTTTTTGTGCAGTTGTCATTGTTCTGTATTCTTTCTTTATGACCCATTATTTTTTCAATATAAATTTTAACCTACTGTGTAAACACGAACAGCTGTTGAACTTGTAGTTCAGGAAGGGCCATTCACATCTTCCAGCCAAACTGCCAGCGCCGTGCCTGGAAAATCTATTACTTCTGCACTCACCACAGTGAAACGGGACATGGATCCAAGAAAAAGTTTACTTTCTGCAGATGGGTAAGGCAGAGCCCCGTGGCTGGTTGAAATTAGGTCCTTAGAAGGGTCTTTCAACACAGACTTTTGTGTTTTTCTTACCCTCTCTAGAGGTCTCTAAGCAGAAGAGCTGAGGCCTAGACTCTGAGATAAAGGCCCAGTGAGTCCCACTTCTTATCTACTCGCTCTCTGCCTGTGAATGTGTTAACTGACACCGTAGGCTTCCAGCTTCCTACCGTAGAGAGCGGGAGTAGTAAGGAGCCCACAAAACCATGTCTGTGCCAAGTTTATCGTGTTATCTAACACATGGTGAGTACAGTCAGCCCCTGGAGCCACACCTGCAGATTCAACTGACTGGAACTTGAAAATATTTTTCAAAATTTCTGCACAAGACCTACATCGAACAAACAAAAATTATGAGAGAGACCTGAGAGTAGAAAGGGGAAGGAAGTTCTGGGAAGAGGCAGGGGCTCAAGGGGCTTGAGATAAGGATCAGACAAAGCAACCTTGTCATTATCCCAAAACAACACAGTATGTCAACTATTTATAAAGACTTTACCTTGCTTTCCATAGAATAAGTAATCCAAAGATGAAGAATCTAGGGTGGTGTGCACAGGTGAGATGCAAACTCACTGCCATCGTACACAAGGGACTTGAACATCTCTTTACTGGTATCTGAAAGCAGAAAGAAGCCCCGCCCCCAGACTCAGAAGAAGAAATAAACAGCCAACGTGCTATTTCCAGATCTCCATACACACCCCCCAACTTTGAGGTTTCTTCCAATACATAAAGTGTTTCTACAAGAGCTACATAGACTCGATGGTCCAAGCCCTGTGACAATGCTCCTGCTGGCATGCATCCCCATCTTGTCCATCTTCAGACACCCACGCTCGAAACCCAGTGTGGTTGTAAACACTTACTCATCGCGCTATTGCGCTATTCTGAGATGTTTTAAAGAGGACATACTCGGAAGACCCTGAGAAGATTTGTTGGTTCTCCAGTCAGAAGATGTCAGATTCCTTAAACCTTCGTCAAGCCGCTTTCCCTCCTTATTTTTCTGTTTTTCTTCTTTATTTCTCCTTTCCTTTGACAGTATTATGGGATGTATATGGTTTAGAGATTTGAATATTTATCCAGCTGTAGTTTGTGACAAATGTTTCCCCACAAGTTTGTGTGTGTGTGTGTGTGTGTGTGTGTGTGGCCTGTCTTTGTCTGTCTGTGTGTGTCCATCTGTCTCTCTGTCTCTGTAAAGGGATAGAAGTGTACGTGAGAGGGGCTTGCAAATGCTGTACCTCTGAATTGTATCTCCAGCCATTTATTAGGTTTTGATTTGTTTTTCGCTCATTTGTTTGAGTTACCCAAGCTGGCCTCACTCTAGCTCAGGCAATGTCACAGTCTCCTTACCTCCATCATCCACGTACCCAGGCGAATTGGCTTTAATGTGCTTCTGCCGTCATTGCTAGCAGCTGGTGCTTCACAGCCAAGGTCATCATGGACACCAGGCAAATGAGATCGCCTGATCTGGACACAGCATCCAAACTTCTAAGCAAACTTACTTTCTTTGTAAGTTTCCGACTCTAGACCTATAGTGATATTTCATTTGTATTTTAATAAATAAAGCTTGCCTGAACACCAGAACAAAACAGTCACACTAGTCAGCCATACAGATCAGGCAGCAGTGGTACACACCTTTAATCCCAGCACTAGAGGGGAATATAAGGCAGGATGAGACAGGAAGTCACTCTCTTTCAGTCTGAAGACTTCATAGAGGTACGAGCTCTCTAGTGGCTTGGCTGCTTTGCTTTTCTGATCTTTAGGTTGAACCCCAATATCTGCCTCTGGGTTTTTATTATTCATGCTCCATTTGGTGTCCAACGTTTGGGGTACAAATTCATGAAACACCCATTTGCCTGTGGCTTTTTAGCCACCAGCACAGGCTGGAGCTGCACATGGGGTTCCTGCCAGACCTGCACATGGGGCTCCAATCCCACCCAGATAGGTTTTTTTTTGTTTTTTCCCCAAGCCTCCAAGCAAGCTTTGGATGTTCCTGTTGTAGCCTCTCTGAAAGTCTCCAGCTGCCACCCAAACTTTAGAAGCACCTGGGCTCCAAATACCGTAGGACTCATCCACTCTAGACTGATTGATTGGTTCTGCCTTCAGGCAGTCCCCTTGCCAAGCATGCTTTTTCCAAACAATTCCCTGTGTGTTTTTCAGACAGCCGTCCATCTATCTATCTATCTATTTATCTATCTATCTATCTATCTATCTCTCCCCCTCTCGCTCTGTCCACCATGGATTGTGGGCTCTCCCTACACCCCTTCTTGGGCTGCTGCCAAACTAGGTAGCTGCATTGAAATGCAGTCAGGCTTTTACCATTCTACTCAGCAGCAATCAGCCTCACATCTTCTTCAACATCATTGGGAGATTTGGTGAGACAATGGGGAATCTTAAAGGGAGGAATTAATTAAAAGAGAGAGTTTTTCCCCCAAATTAAAAAATGGGAAAAATCATTACAATGGAGGGATTTGGGTCTCTGTATGATAATATGCTAGACAGTTTGAAATTGGAATGATTAAATTAGAGAATATCAAATTTAGATGGGGTTTATGTAATGTCAATTGTAAACATTATCAGCTTTATCATTTTTGTCTTATCACTAAAAAAGTTAGTTAATCTGAGTGCTAAAATACAGACCTTACAAAATCCTAATAAAACAGATCACAGAGATATTCAAATCCAGACAGAAGAATTTAATAAAGAACCAATTTCAGTGTTGCATTATAAGAATAGAGAGGAACAGCCTAAGGTTTTCAAACAACCAACCTTAATATATCCAGTAACCTTACAGGAATTGCCAAATGGCAGAGGCTCTGTTACAGCTAACTGGACTTCTGTACCAATGTTAGATTTAAGAAGATTCAAGGAAGCAATAGTCTCATATGGCATTCATTCACCTTGTATGAAGCAAATGTTAAATTTGTGGTCAGCTTGTAATAGAATTATCCCTAAAGATGGAAGAGAATTGGTTAAAGGTGTTTTAGAGCATGGTCCACAATTACAATGGAGTACCTGGTTCAGAGAAGAGGCTAAGATTATTGAACAATGGAATAAAGCTAGAGGTAGGGAAAACTCCCAAGATCAACTTCTTGGAGGAGTTTGTGCTACTGCGTATGATATATACTGTATATGATGACCACACCCTGGATTTATCCCACACAGCATCTTTGAATGCTTGGGACAGAGTTGAAAAATTAGGAAAGATAATTGAGTCATTTCCTAAAGTTATACAGGGTCCTAAGGAAGTCTTTACAAATTTTTACAAAGATTGACTTCAGCAATAACTAGAATGATACCAAATTCAGAAGCTAGACAAATAATAATTGAATCTCTGACATTTGAAATGCCATTTCTCTATGCAAAAGTATAATTAGGCCATTAAAGGCAAGGTCAGGACCTTTGGAAGAATGGATTCAAGATACAATTAATATTGAACCCCATAACCATGATGTTGCCTGGCTAGAAGAGGTGATTTCCAGAGGTTTGAGAAAAAAATCAAAATGTCAAATGGTATAATTGTGGCAAACAAGGTCACCTTAAAAGGAATTGTAGACAGGGCTCTCCTAGAAACGATGTTTTTTCTAAGAATAATCCATGTCCCTCTAAGAATAATAATGCCCCTCCCTTCTGGATTATGCAGAAGGTGTGGCAAAGGCAGGCATTAGACTAATGAATGTAGGCCAATGGAGGAATATTCAAGGTAATCCTTGGTAAACTATAGTGGTATATTATTTGTGTTTTGATAAATAAATCTTGCTTGGAGACCAGGGGCAAAGCTAAAGCCACTAGAGGTCAAGCAACAATGACACACAACTTTAATTCCAGGATTTGGGAGACAGAGCCAGATAGATCTCTGTGAGTTCAAGGCCACGCTGGGCTACATAAGGTCAAAGCAGAAACGAATCCAGGTGGTGGTAGCTCACACCTTTAATCCCAGCACTAGAGGGAATATAAAACAGAAGGAGAGAGAGGCTTTGTCTGATTAGTTTGTGGTTGCCCAGCCTTTGTAGAGGTAAGACTTCTCTCATGGATTGGCTGCTTTGCTTTTCTGGTTTTCAGTTTCTGTTACAGAAACTGGAATTTTTATTATTCATGTTACAGGAAACTCCATGAGGGCCATTCGCAGGCCCCTATGCAATATCAGGTTCAGTCATCTCTTGCCATCATATAGGAAACTCCTTCCCAGAGCAATTAAAGAACCTAATGCCTATAGTAAGAAATAATACTGCTCTGGATAATAGCACATCTATAGAAGGAGAACAAAAGATTCAGGAGAAACAATTAAAATGAATATTTCAGCAAACTTCTATAAATTAACAAAGACAACAATTAAAAATACAAATAAATGGCATTGTCATTGAAGGTTTTATAGACACAGGTGCGGATATAACAATAATTTCACTAGAATTTTGGCATCCAAATTGGCCTCTTCAGGATGCAAATATTCAGTTTTTAGTGATTAGAACTTTATCTCAGGTAAAGCAGAGTGCAAGATGGGTTGAAGATATAGAGTCAGAAGGACAGAGAAAACCATTTGTGGCTAACATAGCAATAAATTTGTGGGGATGTAATTTGAGCAAAGAAGTGCTCAGATTAATATTCCTCCAATCTTAGAAACAAACCATAAATAAATGTATGCTTCTGGGAAAAATATTAGAAAATATTATAAAGAACAGTCACCGATCATTCAGGTTGTACAAGAACAGGGTACAACAGCTGCTGATATTTCAAAGGCACCAATAGCCTTACCTTTAAAATGGTTGGCAGACAAACCTGTATGGGTTAAGCAATAGCCTTTAACAATAGAGAAACTGCAAGCTTTAGAGCAGTTGGTACAGGAGCAACTAGATGCTCAGCATATGTAAGATCAACCAGCCCTCAGAATTCTCCAGTATTTGTTTTTAAAAAGAAATCTGGAAAACAGAGAATGGTAACAGATCTAAGAGCTGCTAATAAGGTGGTTCAGCCAATGGTCTCTCTAGAGTCTGGCACTCCCTTGCCTTCTCTGTTGCCTAAAGGATGATGGCCTCTTATTCTTATTGATTTAAAAGACTGTTTCTTCACTATACCTTTACAAGAAAAAGACAGAGAAAAATTTTCCTTCACAGTGCCTACTTATAATTCACAGCCTACTAAGAAATACAATGGAAGAATATTCCACAGAGAATGTTAAATAGTCCCACCCTGTGCCAACATTTTGTAAGTCAGCCATTGGAAATTATATAGAAGCAATTTCCTGAATCTATAGTTTGCCCTTACATGGATGACACTTTACTATCTGATTCAAATGTGGATACTTTAGAAAGAATGATTGAAGAAGTAAAGAAAACTGTGCCGTGTTGGGGATTGCAAATTGCTCCTGAAATAAACAGAAGAGATTTCATTGTTTAGGTTATAAAATAGGTTTACAAAAAAAAAAATTAGACCCCAAAAGGTACAAATTAGGAGATATCAATTGCAGATGCTTAATGACTTCCAAAGATTGCTAGGAGACAATTCCCATCTAGGGCACACTATTGGGATCGGTCCTTGTGAACTGATTAATTTAAACTAAACCTTAGATGGTGATAAGGATTTAAATAGTCCCAGGGAATTATCAGCTGAAGCTGAGAGAGAATTGGCTTTGATTGAAGAGAAATTACAGAAGGCACATGTGGATCATGTGGATCTGAAACTTAACTGCATTCTGGTCATAGTACCCTCCAAACATTCCTCTATAGGAATTTTAATGCAGAGTAAGATACTATCTTATACTGTATCTTTTTACCACATAAACTGAGTAAAATATTTAAAAATTACAAGGAAAAGATTATTGAGTTAATTCTGAAAGGAAAATTGAGACTTTGTCAACTAGCAGAAATTGATCTAGCAGAAATTATAGTACCTTTTAATAATAATGAAATTGACAAATTATGGAAAGAAAGTGAACCCTGGCAAAGAGTTGTAGTAATTTTTTAGGAGAGATTAGCAACAAATATCCCAAAAGCAAGAGAATTTAACTTATAAAGAGAACTAACTGGACTCTTCCTCATATTATATGGGAAACACCAATAACTGTAAGCCAAAGATGGATACCCCAATGTTGCAGAGGAACTTTGGATGACTGTTCAGGCAGTCAGCTGTTTCTGTCATTTCTCACATATTTTGGAAGTTGTTTACTTGCACTTCCTGCTTACACAGTTAATATTATTTCTTTCTTGAGTCTCTGAGAGAGTTGAAGATTAGATAGTTATAGTTTTCCTTGTTTACCTGATGCAGAAAGCAAGTTATGATAGAAAGTAAATTAGGTACAAGACTTTGTTCTCACCAAGATAGGATAGATATGGAGTATTTTCTCTGAATTTGTCACATGCAAATGGACTAGACATTGTTGATGTATTTATTGCCTATATATTGTATACAGTTATTGTACTTATTGTTATAGTTTTCTTATATTAGTTATAGCCTTCTTTTTATTTTAGAGAAAAACAAGGAATACTTTTGTGACATTTCATTTGTATTTTAATAAATAATGCTTGCCTGAAGACCAGAATGCAAAACAGCTAGACAGGCCAAGCAGTGGTGGCACACACCTTTAATTCCAGCAGCCATACTAGTTAGTCAAGGAGGCCGGGCAGTGGTTGTGCACACCTTTAATCCCAGCACAAGAGAGAAATATAAGGCGGGATGAGAAAGGGACTTGCTCTCTTTCAGTCTGAAGATTTAATAGATATAAGAACTCTCTAGTGGCTTGGCTTCTTTGCTTTTTTGATCTTCAGGTTGAACCCCGATATCTGCCTCTGGGTTTTTATTATTGTGCTACATAAACCCACTGTTACAGTAACAGAAAATTGACTAACAGTAAACTAAGTCTATCATCATCTTTTCAATCCGGATTTTTCCCACTATTTTCTTCCTGTCCCTAAATTTTTTTAAAAAAAATCTGAGCATCTCCTGCTTCCTTTCTGCCCAAGTGGGCTAGTATCTTAAAGGCTATAGGCTGAAGGAGCAGAATGAACTCCCACAGTACTGTCCTTTCTTCTTTAACCTCTTGACATTCTTCTTAACACCATGAATTTCCAGTTACGCTTTTTAAATAACTCTTTA
>PVIU01000597.1:236954-294446 GCA_004026605.1 Ondatra zibethicus | reverse complement strand
ACTGTGGGGTGGTGTGAGCACTGTGGGGTGGGGTGAACACTGTGGGTGGTATGAGCACTGTGGGGTAGTGTGAGCACTGTGGGGTGGGGTGAACATTGTAAGTCATGTGAGTAATGTGGGGTGGTGTGAGCACTGTGGGGTGGTGTGAACACTGTGGGGTGGTGCAAGCACATCTTCAAACATCATTCACTTGCGGATGATGAGAGGACCAAAGCCAGAGCTGTGGGAAAGCAGGATGGCGCAAGCCAGGTAGAGAATTCTGGACAGCACCAGGGGCAGGGAAGATTCAGCAGAGGAGTCAGCAGGAGTCCCCAGAACCTGGGAAGACACTGGCAGAAAGGAAGTACCGCTCATCCCTTAGGGAACCTTCCTTTCACTGTGGCCTGAGGCCCAGCTGCACTTAGCCTTCTCGGTACTCTTTGTGGGTCCCCGTTAAGTGTGCACTCTTGGCAGATACATACAGGTTTTTGTTATATAATACAATATAAAATAGTATTAATTAATAGAGCACTGGATAGGTCAATGTTCATAACGTCAATGGATGAGCAACAAACAACAGAGAGCAGATGACCAGAGCCTAGAGGGAAACTTTCAGAAGTACCTCAGATATCACAAAGGCTCAAGGAAAAAGCTGATTAAAAAAAAAACAAAATGAAACAAACAAACAAACAAAAAAACACTGCTCCAGCTTAATACGTCATGTGCCTATCACTGAATCCTAGGTGTATCTGTAATCAGAAAACTCACATTTAAATGTCTGTTATCTGGTTTCAAGCTTCAGATCTTACAGGCCTGGGTCCTCCTACACTAGCGAGCAATGTTCTCCTAAACTGATGGGACTGCAGCCATCCCCTGAAGCCTAACAAACTTGCCCTGTCTATGCCAAAGGGTGAAGGGAGCCCATTCCAGAAAGAAGCCCATGCTGGAACACCTGGCCTAGGCATTCTGCAGCAAGGGCGTGGTGAGCAGGAGAGATCCATCTCCCTGGCATGCCTGACAGCAAGCTCTCCTGGGTCACAAGGGCCCCATTCCCTGTGTCACTTACTAAGTCTCCGCTCCAAACAATCGGCAATGTGTTGGTGACACACTGAGATGGAATAAATACAGTGTGTACCCACATGGCAAGCATGGGTCAGCAGCTAGTGGGTGCCTTCAGACTCCACCTTGTAGCAGTCCCCAGAGACCTGGCTACTCCTCCAGAGATATCAGTGTAGCTGGACTTGGGTAAGGTCAGGCAGCGGTGCTATTAAAGCTCTCAGAACTGAGGTCAGGTGGGCAGGCTGCAGGGAGGAGTTGTGTTGTGTCCCACATATTTGCTTCCCCGACTATGGCACTGAGGGCTTCGGAACTGAGAGGAGTCTGTCCTTTGCACATTACCAGGTATATCTGTAGCTAATGTGTTTAAGGGGCTGGCCACAGGGAAGGAATGACCCCAGAAAACACAGGAACCTGCCACTACAGAGGAATCTGGGCTTTGAGTTCGTTCTTGCCACAAAGCATTTTGTCACAAAGTGTGCAGGCCCAAAGAAGTCCCTCTGTGTGCTCTTCCTACTCTTCCAAATAATGGACAGCTTTCCCTCATGTCTTTCTTCCTCCGCCTCCCTCTCTTCTTGCTTCTCCTTCTCTTCTTCTTTAAGACTGGGTCTCATATAGCCTAGGCTGGCCTCAAACTTGCTATGTAGCTAAGGATAACCTTGAACTCCTGATCCTTCTGCCTCTGCTCCAGAATACTGATATTACACATGTCCCCCTATATCTGTTTTATGGGGTGCTGGAAATTGAGCCCAGAGATTTGTGCAGGCTAATATAATTTTCTACCAATGGGCTAGAGAGATGGCTCAGAGGTTAAGAACACTGGCTACTCTTCCAGAGGACCGTGGTTCAGTTCCCAGAGGACATTCGGCTGAGCCATCTGTTATTGCCTAAGGCAAGACTCTAGGCCTGGAAATCTGTGGGCATACTTATGTTCAGAAAGCCCCACCAGACCTTGATTGATGTTGTTAGACCTTGGATTGTCCAGCCTGTTGCTCTCAGTGAGCTCACTCCCCACAGTGATGGCCACGTCGGCCATCAGATATCAGATATCAACCCTCAAAATGACACTTTCAGCAAACCAAAGGAAAATCTTCTTCCAAAGACAAAATCAAACCAACAATAACAACAAAACCCTAGTGTGTATGCTGTCCCACAGACGGAAGCCTTGTCTGAATTTTCAATTCATTGTGAAAATTTATTTCTGCTCACGGGGTTCTTTCTTGATGTATTCTTTTGAGGAGCTGCCTGCTTAGTTTTTACTCCCCTAGCCACCCATGATGTCTGACTGACAGCTGCAGGCTTGGAGCCCACAGGCCTGTGCACTCAAACCTGACCTCTCTCATGGGCACAGACAAGAAAGGTTCATACTAGGTAATACTGAAATGTCATATCAGGGCTGAATCTCAAATGAAACGTTCTCCTCTCCCCCACTCCAGAGTCCAACCTTTCAAACACAAGTTCAGCCTGAACTTAGAGAGGAAGGGGTATTCACGGGTGTGTGTGTGTGTGTGTGTGTGTGTGTGTGTGTGTGTGGTCAGAGCTCAAGGTCAAGTGTCTTCCTCAGGGGCTCTCCAACATATTTTTGAGTCAAGGTCCCTCACTGGGCGTGGAGCTCATTATAACTGGGCTAGGTCATCTGGTCAATGAACTCCAGAGATCTGACTGCCTCTGCCTCCCCAACGCTGGGACTGCAAATGCGCACCACCATGCCCAACTTTCCAATGGGTGCTGGGAATCTGAACTCAGGTCCTCAAACTCACGCTGCAGGCGCTTTACCAAGTATGCCACCTCTCTGGCAGTTCAAGCTGATCACGTGACCATTCCTACCACACCATAAAGGAAGATCTATATATCTGTCCCCCAGATACAGAGCCTGGCTCAAGTCCCCCAGATACAGAGCCAGCTCCTTAGCTGGCCAGTAGGTCAGCCTCAGAAAGGGTCATCAGCATACCGCCCTCCTGCAGGGCTGATAGTGTGAGCCAAGCAAAGCCGACTGCCTGGGGTGCTGCATCCTCCCGCTCTATGCAACCTCAGCACCATCCTCCCAGACTTCTCAGCTCTGACCTAGTGCTCTCATGAGGAACTGGTGGAGACACTCTGCAGTCTTCACTTCAGGGGGATGTGCCAGGGAGTGTTTCTGCCTTGTGGAGATCCTGGAGGATTCTCACAGAAAGCTTTCCTCTTTCATGGAAGAAAAAAGGATGGGAATCTTCCTGACTGTGACCCAAAACATATCTGAGGCAAGAATAAAGACATAATACTTAAAGGATAGTTGGATTCTTTCATTTATATGAAAATAAGTCAATGTCAGAAAAATCAATAAAGCCGGGCGGTGGTGACACACGCCTTTAATCCCAGCACTCAGGAGGCAGAGGCAGGCGTATCTCTGTGAGTTCAAGGCCAGTCTGGTCTACAAGAGCTAGTTCCAGGACAAGCTCCAAAGCCACAGAGAAACCCTGTCTCAAAAGACCCCCCCCAAAAAAAAAGAAAAAGAAAGAAAGATAGATCAATAAACATTAATGTCAATGGCCACCCATCCCTTGGACTAAAGCAATTTACCTACCCAGTATTCTGTCACTTAGACTAATGTCTAAGGGAACAAAACCCACATTTCCCTGATCCTTTGATCTCTTTTTTGTCTTTTTTTGTTTTTGTATGTATCCAGGGTCTCATGTAGCCCAGGCTGGCCTCAAGTTTGTTATGTAGCTAAGGATGATCTTGAATTACTGATCAACCTGCCTCTATCTCCTAAGTGCTGAGATTACAGACATACACCACCATGCCTGGTTTGCAGCACTGGAGATGGAAGGCGGGGCTTTGTGCATGCTGGGCAAGTACTCTGATGACGGAAATGTACCAGGTAAGTTTTCAAAAAGAAAGAGGATGCTGGAGGGTGGGGAGAGGAAAACGGCGATGGTCAAATGTTTTTCTTACCGAGACAATTATGACCGTCATGAGCCAACATGAAGCCATCAAAACAGGTGCAGCGATAGTTGCCTGGAATATTTAAACAGTTGTGGACACAGCCTCCATTTAGCTCATTGTCACATTCATCTATGTCTGAAGAGTAAAAGAGAGGTGATCCAGTAGTTACTGTTTCTTTAGGAGACGCATGTGTGTATTTACCTGGTAGCCAGCCAGCCCACTTCTTAGAATCCACCCAAATAGAAAAATAAACAAGCGCTAAGCATTCATTGTTGTATTATTTGAAATTATAAAATACTAGAAGCAACCTAAAAGTTCATATTTAGGATAGCAGTTTAATGGCTGGGGTATGTGCTGACTGTCTTGTGTTAACTTGACACATAAGCTAGAGTTATCTAGAAGGAGGGAATCTTAATTGAGAAAAATGCCTCTATAAGATCAGCTGCAAGGCATTTTCTTAATTAGTTATTGATGGGTGAGGGCCCAACCTGTTGTGGATAGTGCCAGTGCTGGGCAGTTGGTCCTGGTTCTATAAAAAAGCATGTTGAGCAAACCACGAAGAGCAAGCCAGTAAGCAGCCCCCTCCATGGCCTTGGTATCAGCTCCAGACTCCAGGTTCCTGCCCTGTTTGAATTTCTGTCCTGACTTCCTTCAGTGATGGACTATGATATGGAAGTGTAAGCCAAATAAACCCTTTCCTCCCCAAATAGCTTTGGTCATGGTGTCCATCACAGCAACAGAAACTCTAAGCCATGGTACATCCACTTGATGTAGTACTATGTAGCTCTAAAAGAGAATGAAGATGGTCGCTATGAAATGATTTGAAATAATTAATATACTATTAAATGAAAAAATCAAAATGCAAAAGAGTGCCTAGAATATGTTAAATTCAACACATCAAAAATCACACATGCATACAAAATTTCAACATGCATAAAGTTTATGTGGGAATAAAGAGACTCAGAAGAGCTAACGCCTTTCAGAAACATCCAGAGGAACTTACTATAAAGCTGTCCTTATTAAGACAGCAGCCTGAGGATAAGGAGATCATAGAACAGAACTAAGAGTGCAAAAATGGGGGGCTGGAGAGATGGCTCAGTGGTTAAGAGCATTGACTGCTCTTCCAGAGGACTCAGGTTCAATTCCCAGCACCCACATGGCAGCTCACAACTGTCTGAAGATTCAGTTGCAGGGGATCTGACACCTTCACACCAATGCGCATAAAATAAAGTTAAATAAACCATAAAAATATTTTAAAAAAAAGAGTGCAAAAGTGAGACCAGAGACCCACAGCCAGACAAGCAGAAAATGACAGACCTGAGAACACTCAGCCCTAAGCAGGACATTTCCATCAAATCCCTCCCCTCAAGGGTTGGGGAACCCTGCAGAAGAGGAGGCAGAAAGAGATAGAGGGGACAGAAGACACCAAGAAGACAAGGCCCTCTAAATCAACAGGACCGACACACATATGATCTCACAGAGACTGAGACGGGTATGCACCACATGGGGTCCTGGCGCTAAAAGGCGATGTGGACACATTTCCCATCCCTAATCCTGAATAATCTCCAATTAATAACCACTTGCAAATGAAATTTTCAGTTTACAAAAAAAAAAAAAAAAAGAAAAGAAATTTTCAGTTTGCTCAAGGGAATCTCACGGGGAAAACAAACTCCTCTTAAGAGTAGGTTGCTGGCTTTGTTTGTCATAGCCAGAACCTGGAAACAACCTAAATGCCCCTCAATCAAAGAATGGATAAGGAAAATGTGGCACATTTACACAGAAGAAAAAAATAACGACAACTTAAATTTTGCAGGAAAATGGGTGGAGCTAGAAAACATTATTTGAGTGAGGTAACCCAGACACAGAAAGACAATTATCACATGTACTCACTCATAGGTGGTTTTTAAACATAAAGCAAAGAAAGCCAGCCTACAAACCACAATCCCAGAGAACTTAGACAACAATGAGGACACTAAGAGAGACTTACATAGATCTAATCTACGTGGGAAGTAGAAAGTAGAAAAAGACAAGATTTCCTGAGTAAATTGGGAGCATGGGGACCTTGGGGGAGGGTTGAAGGGGGGAGGGGAGAGGCAGGGAGGGGAGCAGAGAAAAATGTAGAGCTCAATAAATATCAATTAAAAAAAAAGAGTAGGTTGTTGGCCTAGCAGCAGATGCCAACAGTAAAGGAACTCAATGGCATCTTTGGGTTCCTCCTCTCATACCCCCTCTTCCTCTCTCCCCCCATCTTACCCTAAAGGTCCTGTGAGTATATATTATGGCTTCCAGTTTTGTGTTTTTATGGGATTCCTGAGTGTGTCTCTGCATCTGTATCTGTTTCTTGTGCCTTCTCCTGGGCTCTTTTCCTTCTGATTGTTCTGTTCTATCCCAATGTGTTCATTTTTATTTTATTTTACTATTATCCTTTAAGAAGACTATTTGTTTTCTAGTAAGAGATAGAAAGGGAGTGGATTCAGATGGAAGGAGAGGTGGGGAGGAACTGGGAGGAGTAGAGAGAGGGGAAACTGTAATCAGGATATATTATGTGAGAAGAAATTCATTTTCAATAAAAGAGAAAAAGAGAGGAGGTCACAAGCTTGAAGCCGGTACAGGCTGTATGATGAGTTTGGGGACAGCCTGGATCACAAAGCAAGACTCTGTTTCAAGAACAAAGCCCATAGCAGATCTGTAGCACAGACTACTTATTCACTGATAAAAAGGAATGAAATATGGATACAGACTACAGCAAGAACTGCTTCAAAAGCAGCACTAAGAGAAATAATCCAAATACAAGAAGCTCATCTATATGAGGCATCCAGGAAGGGAACTAGAAATAGGTTGCTGGTTAGCTGCTGCTGGGAGAGGGCTGGGAATGAAGTGTGCATAGTAAATCTTACTGAGAAAGTATAATGTTTGAAAACTCTGGATGTGTGGCTATACAACTCAGACAATTTATTACAAACCATTGATTTGTATATAAAAATTGTGAAATTTATGGTATATACTTGATGCATCTGAAAAGCTGTTAATAAAAAGAAAATAGGCATCTGGGCACAGTGGTGCACACCTTTAATCCCAACTCTTGGGAAGCAGAGGCAGGCGGATCTCTATGAGTTCGAGGCTAGCAAGTTCCAGGACAGTCAAGGCTACACAGAAAATCCATCTCAGAAAAAAAGAAAAGGAAGGAAGAAAGGAAGTAAAGAAGGAAGAAAGGGAGGGAGGAAGGGAGGGAAGGAAGGAAGAAGGCATCTATTTGTTTATTTGCACAAAAGACAAAGGAAGAATAAACAGGATAGCACAGATGTGAGGGAAAGGGGTAGAAAGAGAAATCACGGGGCAGGGTGAGGGGAACAAGAAGACACAACACCTGTTTGAGGACTAATTTGGCACAGCCTTGACTCTTAGAAATGCAATGACATTCCATTTATGTTCATAATACAAACAAGTAACCAGGAGGTGTAGGGGTCAGGTGAGATGTAATGGATAAGTGAGACACACAAAGAAAAAACTAAATATATTGTGAATTAAAACACAAGCAGGACTCATCAGTAAAGTACTAACCCCTCCCCCTTCCCCACACCATGCCTAGGCTGAGCAAGGTGTCTCTCCATAGAGAATGGGCTCCACAAAGTCAGTTCATGCCTTAGAGTTAGACCCTGGTACCACTGCCAGTGCCTCTATACACTGCCCAAGCCACACCATTGTCACCTGTATTCAGGGAAGTGCTGGTTTCTTACTGTGGAAAGAAAAAGCTGCTAGTGAAGAAGGCTGAAGTGACACGGTACTAATACAGAACTCAAAATGTCAGCGCTACCCATAGTTTTTAATATATATGCAGAAGAACAAGAACAAAGAATAAATAAGTCAGGCGTGGTGATACACACCCGTAATCCCAGCACTCAGGAGGCAGACAAGGGGATTTCTGTAAGTTTGAGGCCAGCCTTGTCTACACAGCAAGTTTCAGGACAGCTGGGACTATATAATAGAGAGACTATGTCTCAGAAAAACAAACAACAGCAAAAAATGAATAAACAGCATACATGCCGGGACATGCTAACTATGTGCACAGAGGAACCCTCAGAACAGTGGCAGCCCTGGGTTCTGTATACTCTGATCCTTTTCCACCAAAGGGACCAGAGCTCACTGTGGGAAGGGTTTGGTGCCAGGGCAAGCAGAAAACACAAGGAAGGTGTGGAGGAGCTTACAATAAAAAATATTAGAAAATTCTAAAAAAAAAAAAAAAAAAAAAAAAAACAGGATGTGAAAAATGACATAGGCAATAGTGAGAAGGAGCGTCCTATGGCTGGAGCCGGAACAATCTGAAAATAAATAACGTAATAAAACCAATGAAAGAATGGATGAACGAGCAAGGGGCAGATCTTCCTTAAAGAACCCAGTAGATTAGAGATGCATAAGGGGGTCCAGTGCGAATTCTCAAGGAGGTGCACACCACAGTGATACCTGCTACAGACAGGATCCACTGTCAGAGGCTAACGTCAGTGAACAAAGACTTGAGGGACAAGAAGGATCCTGGCTCCCCCAAATATGCTTCCACTATAAATGGGGGGAGGAAATAGTAACTTTGCAGTAGAAAAGCCAGTAGACACCATTTTTTTGTTTTGTTTTGTTTTTGTTTTTCAAGACAGCGTTACTCTGTGTAGCCCTGGCTGTCCTGGAACTCACTCTGTAGACGAGGCTGGCCTTGAACTCATGAGAGCCACTCACTTTTGCCTTCTGGGTGCTGCAATTAAAGCCATGCACCACATGCCCAGCTCACCAGACACCATCTTAAACCAGGTGATGATTAGCATCATCCGAATGGCACATAATGACATCATATATCGCTGACGTGGTTTCCTGGAAAGGTCACTGTGACAGCCTTCCTGCAATGCCACCAAATCATATCACGAGAAGACATGGTACATTCTCTTCTGACTGGTTTTAAATTCAGTGTACAGCCAAGGCTGAACTCAAAATCATGCCAATCCTCCTGTCTCAGCCACCATGCCTAGCTCTATCAATTCTTTGCCTCCTCATACAAGGCAAATGACCATAACAGTGTCCATCAGAAGTGTTGGTGTTGGGACTGGAGAGGCGGCTTAGCAGTTAGGAGCACTTGCAGCTCTTGCAGAGGGCCCCGGTTCAGTTCTCAGCACCCACATCAGGCAGCTCACAGTCACCTGTCACTCCAAGGGACTAGACACCCCTTTCAAGCCTCCACAGGCACCTGCATATGTGTAGCATACATACATATAAAATAAATCTTTTTTATCTTTCCCTCTTTCTTTCTTTCTTTCTTTCTTTCTTTCTTTCTTTCTTTCTTTCTTTCTTTTGGTTTTTCTAGACAGGGTTTCTTTGTGGCTTTGGAGCCTGTCCTGGAACTAGCTCTTGTAGACCAGGCTGGCCTAGAACTCACAGAGATCCGCCTGCCTCTGCCTCCCAATTGCTGGGATTAAAGGCGTGCTCCACCACTGCCCAGCGATAAATCTTTTTTAAAGTACTGATGAGATTCTGGCCTGGCATGAATGAGACTCTGAGTTCAACCTTCAATATTACGTAAGCCAGGGGTGGTGTCCGATGCCTGTAATCCCAGCCCTTGAGAGGTGGAGGCAGGATGATCAGGAATTTGAGGGCATCATCTCCTCAGCTACACAGAAAGTTCGAGGCCAGCCTGAGCTACATAAGACCCTATCTCAAAAAAGGTTGCTATGTGAGACAAAGAAAGAGTGAGAACTGGGGAAACACGAGAGGCACAGATGCTGGCTCTGTGGGTTGGGACCTGGAACTGGATTCTGGAGCGGTAACAGAGCATCAGGGAGAATCTGATGACGTTTGAATGATGTTTACAGTTTGGTTTTTTAAATGACATCATGCCATTGCTAATTTCCTAGTTTGGATGACCATATTGTGCTTTTGTAAGCTGACAGCATTGGGGTAAGATGAGCGAAAAATAGCCATGAGCTTAGAATGGTTTTATAATCTTTCTGGTCTAAAAGTGTTTCTAAATGAAAAGTTCTCTTAAAAAGAAAACAAACCACAAGATTTAGAAAAGTAAAAGAAAAATAGTCTAATCTCCAAGAACACCTGCCCTTACATGCACATACCTACATACAGACACAAGCAAACACATAATTAAAAATATAAATAAATAGGGGGCTGGAGAGATAGCTCAGTGGTTAAGAACACTGACTGCTCTCCCAGAGGTCCTGGGTTCAATTCCAGCACCCACACGGTGACTTATGCCTCTCTAAAACTGTAATACTATAGGATCCAATATCCTCTTCTGGTGTGCAGATATACATGTAGTCAAAACACACAATACATAAAATTAGTAAATCTTATATAAATAAATAGAAAAATACAGCTAGGTGTGATGGTACGCACCTATAATTCCAGCACTTAGAAGACAGAAGCAAGAGGATCAGTCTTCGTTATATGTCTGAGGCCATGTCTCAAAAAACAAAAAATTCAAAATCTAAACAAGAGCAGCAAACTCCAAAAATGAGTGTATACCACACACACCAGTTACATCTGGATGTTATATACTATCCCAACACCAAGAACTGGACTTCTCAGAGACAGGGTCATTTGAAACATCAAAACATGAATACTAAGTCAAGTCATCAAATGCCAGCCAAACAGACATGCGTTAAGCTGTCTTTTCTCCTGCTTGAAGAAGTTAATGCGGTCTTCCAAGGGTTTAGACAGGACTTTCTCAGTCACTATGTAGATTTTGTTCCTGTGGGCGGTGTTCAGATCAACTCCCACCAGGAGTTAAGCCCAAATTGTAAAGATTTTAAACCTCTCAGTGAAAGAGGCCTCCCGTATGCTCATCAAGGTTGGGTCCAGAGGCAGGAGAAGCATCAGAGCTGAGCCCAAATATCTCTCATCAGTTTGGGGATGTCTTATCCAACCAGAGAGGCAGCTGCAGACTGAGGGTGTGACTTTTGCCCGCAGGCTAATCATGTGTTTATGGCCCCAAGTCCTCAGTGTTTCCATCCATAAAATGAGCAATGGAAATGATCCAAAACTCCCTGAAGAGCCCTGTCATGGCTAACGCTCTGCTCCCTCTTGGGAGAGCACTTTCCATTTAGTGTGAGCTTTGGTTCAGACACTGAACTAATCCCCAGTGGGCAGAGTCCAGACTTCAGGGCCTCAGGTCTAGAGCACCAAAGAGCTAAATTCTCCCTCTGCACATATTTTTCCAGAGTGAATTTGTCACTCAAATAAGGCAGTGCCTGGGTATAATTCTGAAGTCTAATAAGTCCCAATCAATCAGCCCAAAACCACAGACAGGATGGATCCTCCAAAGACAGCAGAAGGCAGGACTTCAGTCCTTGGTCTCCAGGGAAGCAGGATCCTCGCAGTTCTAAGAGACTGGCTCTCCCAGTGAGTAGAACCAAAAGATAGCAAAGCATCACATATCCTTTTCCAGAAGCTACACAAAAGAACCTTTTGGAGCCAGATAAACCTGGAATCAATTCTAGGGAGCAACTAATGCCCCAAGAGCAGGTGTGTGTGCTCATTTAACCAATGTGAACTACGAGAGCTAAGGAGGGGCAGCTTCCCTGCCGCCCACTTACCTAGGGCCCTGAGCCACTTACCATCACACTGCCTGCCCTCCCCTTTGTAGCCAGGCTTGCAAGTGCACTTGTAGGAGGCGGGTGTGTTCTGACACAGCGCATCAACATGGCAGTCGTCTAGACTTTGAGCGCACTCGTCCACATCAGCAAAGGAACACAGCAAGCACCTGGTATGGTTTCCAAGCTGTGACCTTTCTGGCTCTAGCGTCACCTCCCATCAGCCTGCCCCACTCTACTCCTCCAAAGCCCATACTGCTAGGGCACCCCAGGATAAACCACACCAAGTCCAGGCCCAATTCCAAATGCCCTGTTCTAAGAGGAATCACCCAAGCATCCCTTACAGGGCTCCAAGATTCACTTCAGATCTGCCTCCTCTTGGAAGTGAGCCCTGACCCCCTAAAGTCGGGTAGACGTCCGCACCACGTGCTCCCATATAGTTAGCTCATTCCTAGCAGAGAGTATGCAGGGTTGTCACTGTCCGCTCTCATCTGGCTCTCCACAGAGCCCTTACAACTGAGCCAGGTCCTTGATGCCAAGCCCGCACGTGAGTAGATCGTAGACTGCCAGCTAGAGCCGAGGAGCCAAGAGCAGGGCTGGCTAGGAAGTTCCAGAAGACTGCAAAGACAGCTGTCCCTCAGCCTTCTCCCAGTTTGGGATGTAGGTGGGGGTAAAAGTTGCCCTGGTCTCTGAGTGAACAGTATCTCTCAGACTGTGCAATGTAGGTATGATGTTCCAGAGGCTCCAACCCCAACTCTGCCGGCCCTCTCAACCCACCATAGCCAAAGCATTTCCGGGGTCGACACTGCTCCGGGATATGAAGATAAAAACTAAAGTTTTTAAAGTATCTTAAGTCCCGTTAGAGCAGACTATCCAACTGGTTTGGAGCGTGGCTGCTCAAAACCTGGAGGCTTAGAGACAGTCTCGGTCTTGGGACGGTAGCTATTGGGTGCTCACAGAACTCTCTGCAGCTCATCCTGGAGTTGGCAGAACTTAACAGCCCCAAAGGAGAAAAATGAGCCAAATTGCCAAGAGCCCGACCTCAGTTTCCCTTATTTACACAAGGGGGAACAGGACACCAGACTCCAGTCCCCTCTACTGCACTCAGCCCCCAACAATCTGGCGGGCAAGCACTCTCAGAAGACCCTGAAAACAACAGGTACAAGAGCGGGAGAAGTCAACAGCCCAGATCAGGAGCCTCCTCGACGGTGAGGACGGCGGGTGAGGGCTCCCGGGGGCTGGAGACCACGCAAGCGGACCCAGGGGACCTTGCCCTGCGACCTGCCAGGTGCGCCCCGCGCCTGCTCACTCACCCTCCAGCGGCCGGTCGGCGCGGCCCCGGACGGCGGCAACCAGCAGCGGCGGCAGCAGCAGCGGCGGCGGCAGCAACAGCAGCAGTAGCGCTCGGGCCGTCCCAGGCCGACCGCGGCCCGCGACCCCCATGGCAGCCGCAGCGCGCGGAGCGGCAGAGAGCCGGCGGCCGAGGCACGGGGAGGCGTGCGCGGGCTCCCGGCCTCCGCGCCCGCCGACACCCCCAGGCCCCGCCCGCCCCCGAGCCCCGGCCTCAGTTTCACACGGTCCTCGGTGCCGCCCCGCCCGCCTGGCCCCTCCCCGGCCCAGGGCGGAGGGGGCGCGGCCGCCGTGGCCCGAGCCGCTGTCAGCAGCGCCCTGAGCTCCCTGAGCTCCTCTCTGGGGAGCGCCCTCCAACTTGACCGAATCCTTCCAGTCTGAAATAGTCACGGGACGCCCAGAAAGTGTCCCCACTGAGTCCCCACACAATGGGACAATGGACCCTAGGCCCAGCACCCCTCCAACAACACCTTCTTGGGGAGAATTTAGGACAAGGCTATCTGAGTGGGGCCATGAGTCCAGCTGCTTTGCCCAGTCCAACACACTCCGCTGCGCCTGACTGTAGCCAAGGCTCTCTGATACCCCAGCCGGTGGCACCGTGAGAACCCTGCCTGTCTGTGTGTAAGTCTGTCTTGTCTTCTCTCTCTTTCTCTGTCTCTCACTGTCTCTCTCTCTCTCTGTCCGTCTATGTGTCTCTCTCTGCCTCTCTCTTCTCTCTCTCTCTCTCTCTCTCTCTGAATGTTCTTCTAGTTAAGTGTATCTCAACAGCAAGGAAGTGAAAGAAAAAAAGGGGTCCAGAGGTCAAGGGTGAGCCACCACAGGCAGTAGAACACCCAACTTTGTCCAGGGCATAGGTGGCATCTATGACCATAGGAACTTTATTTGTTTGTTTGTTTGTTTGTTTTTCGAGACAGGGTTTTGCTGTAGTTTTAGAGTCTGTCCTGGAACTAGCTCTTTTAGACCAGGCTGGCCTCGAACTCACAGAAATCCGCCTGCCTCTTCCTCCCGAGTGCTGGGATTAAAGGCGTGCGCCACCACTGCCCAGCTGACCACAGGAACGTTAAAACATCAGATTTGGGGAGCTGCAGACAGAAGCAATGCCTACCTACCACCTGTCCTCCCAGCCAGGACTTCCCATCTTTTTCCAGGCACAGGTATTTTTCCAGTCAGCAACATTCCAGGAACAAATACTTAATGAACCCCTAGATCAATGGTTCTCAACATGTGGGTCGCGACCCCCTTGGGATTCAAATGACCCTTTCACAAGGTTCGCCTAAGACCATCGGAAAATGCAGTTATTTACATTACGATTCATAACAGTAGCAAAATTACAGTTTTGAAATAGTAACGAAGATAATTTTATGGTTGGGATCACCACCACAGCTGTATTAAAGGGCTGCAGCATTAGGAAAATTGAAAACTGATGAAACTGATGGCCATATGCAGAGATATGAATGTTCTTATTTGGGTTTCTCTGAATGGTACTTAACTCCATTTTCTCCTATGAATATTTGCATGCATCCTCATGTGTATGTGGACATATGTCTAAATATACTTACTGCACATGTATATGTATATTTACACACACTAATTCCTTGGTAGAAAAAAAAACTCATCAGAAGCCTTCACCTAGCTCAAACACAGGAGCACACAGGTCTTCTTGGGGCTCTGGCTATCACCTACAGCCTCCCCGCTTAGCTCTGGGACTGCTACCCAGCCCTGGTGTCAGCTCAGGGCCCAGGCTCAGCCTGTCTTTTTGGATGGGATTTTACATATTCTCCTGCTGCTGGATGGAGACTCTGAGAAAAGAATCTGCATTTTCCCTTTAACCTCTCCTCTCCGGTTCAGGCTGTCAGGTTCCATCCCTTCCTCTGTCTCTGGCTCCTCCCTCCCATTCCTTTTGTGTTTGGTGCTGAGAGAGAGAGACACTCCGCTATCCCTAGTTTGAGGGGTGGTGTTTTGTTTTAACACATTTGTAAATCTTCACTTAGTGAAACGTTCCCTTCAGCCTTTGTCTTTGTGTCTTTAATGGTAGCCATAAATTACTGCCTTCCTTTCTCCCTACGCATCAGGCTTCATTGCTTTTGAAACGATCAAAGTTATTTCTCCCGAAAATCCCACTCAGAACTTCCCATTGTGCGCACAGCACTCTTCAGCTCCAGTCAAAGCACATCAACACATAAGGCTGCCCATTAAACTCTAAGGAGCCTCTCCCAGCCCCTGTGCCTGGCGAAGACGACGACGACGGCTGCTGTTTGTGTTCTCAGTTACTCCACGTTTGTGTGTCAACGGGAATGCAAATTCATAATGATCAGGCCTCGTGCTTTTTGCCTAAGAGTGTCCTTTGTGCTTGTTTGTTTGTTTGTTTGTTATGGTTCCTGGAAAAGCACACTACTGGCTCAGATGTCAAAAATTCTTCTGGATCTGGTTCTGTTTGCTCTGGCTTCCACACAAACCTGTTTTTAGTTGGTCAGCTCCCAGATTCCTGGGCAACCTTTCTGCACTTGAGATTAAAGTCAATATGGTTTATGACTGTGGATTCCCATAGTGGAAAGGCAGGCGGGGGAAGGGGGGGACACGTTTAAATGTAACCTTGGTTGCCTTCTCCAGTGACCTGATTGGTCCTGCACAAGCTGCTTTCTGCTACCTGTTGTTTAGCTGAGGTCCCCACAGGCTGTCACTGTGTCACCTCCCCTCCTGAAGCTACAGGCCATGAATCAGGCCTGAAGGGACAGGTGGCCCAGCCAGTGTATAGGATTCTGGCCTTTCTAGAGAGAGCATCAGCGTCCTATAGCTAGGTCAAATGTGGCATCATGGGCAGCTTCAGCGCCCATTTTTCCTGTCACAGAATGCTTCTGAGGGGACGATCCCTCCCAGGGCTTTCACAACCCAGACTCCCAACTTCCTCTCACCTAGCTGAGAAATCCTTCTCTACTGTCTTTTTGGAATGCTTTTCCTACATCCTCTCTCTGGAATGTTCACTCATTCCCTCAATTCCATAACATAAATCTCCGGACTGAAGTATCCGTGAGCTGCTGGCCAAAATGGTGTCCTATCCCTGCCTCAGCTGTCTGTGATTCCCTCTGATCCAAAATCTTCAAAAGAGCTCATTGCTTTCTCAGTATGTTTCCCACGTTCAGTGACCTTTGTATTTCATCTCTTTAGAACTATCTGTCCATTCATTGATCAAGTCATTTGATTTCCTGTTTCACTTTTTTTTTTTTTTTAGTTCTTTGGCCATTTTAGAGGTTGAGCTTCTGGTGTATAGCTTGCAAAGATTCTTCCTGTTCTATAAGCTGTGTCCTCACTCGGTTAACTGTTTCCTTTGCTTTTACTCTCAGGAGTCCCATGTGCTGTATGTTAATAATGTAACACTTTCCATCCTTGGTTTCTAAGTGTGTAGATTTAGCTTTGCAGGGCTGTGGTAGCTGTAGACACCACCGACTCTAAGCTTGGCCCTTGAGTTTACTTTGTTCTGTAATGAGTTATTAGCAACATTTCTTGTCAGAGCGTCCCCATCATCCGTCTCAGGACTCAGAGCTAATACTAGCGCAGACATCGAGGGAAGGCTCCATGCTGCCCCCTTTCAGGTTCTCTTTCTTCTGTGGCCACTACTGCTGTTTCCACAGCCTCTAGATCAGACAGGGTGGGCCCCACAGTTCTGTGCATTCATCCCAAGGCGTACGCAAGTGCCAGGCAAACGACAGAGCCCACAAGTGACGATCTCATCCAGGCGTCTCAGACATCCATATCTGTATACTCTTATTCCACCAGATTTCACTTACAAAGCACAAATCTGGCCAAATGTCATGGTGTCCTCCTGTAATCCCAGTACTCAGGGAGATGAGGTGACACGATTGTGGTTTTGCAACCAGCCTGGGTTTCATAATGATACCCTATCTAAAACAAAACAAAACCTTCAGTTGTTGAAGATAAAATTATTAGCAATTCCAAGATGGCCAGAACAAGGCATAACACCAAACGTGGGGCCTTTCTGTCTCACTCCCCATGATGCACTCTAGACCAGCCCACATGAGTGCACACTCAGGGTCTATACTCTGACTTTAACATGTATATATACACACAGAGAGATAAATATATATAAATGAGACACATAGAAGGTCTCAGTGGGAAAACTACAGAATCTTCTCCATAGATTTTAAAAAATAATAAGAAATAATATTCAGTACCTGGAAATAAGCCAAGCAGATAATATTCAAGGCCTGTGTGAAGGAACTTTCTAAAGCATAACCCAAATAAAACATGTTCTTAGATACAAATGCTCAGTATCACAAAGATGACGGTCCTCCACAACTTATCATTTGTTGTTAGTTCACCCCAGAGATTGAGCCCAGGGCCGTGTGTACAGGTAGGTCCTCAGTCCTAGGTAATGTTATCCGTTAAGTTGGTACATTACACCAGCAAACTGTCATGTGCTGTCTCACTGAGAAGCTAGCTCTGGAAGTGATGTTGTCCTCCCCCGTTTCAGACCTACACATGTTTGTCTCAAAGTGTCCCCTAGGGTCCCTCATCTTGGATGAGGAGGGCAAGAGGCAAACATCACAAGAGTAAAATCACTGCGCCCTTGGGAACAGCTAGAAGGTGAACCATCTTCAACAGAGGTTACAGTGGTTTACCCCACGATCTAAAGGCTCCCGCTGTTGGGACGCTCAGCTGAATGCTCAGTCAGGACCACCAGCTGACTGCCTCAACTTCCCCGGATGGCAAGTCGAGCACCCAATTTGCTGGATGTCTTGAGCATTCGATTTGATGATATCATTGCTTCCCAATTGATTTCTGCTGGATGTTTTGATTTCCCAATTTGATGGTATCTATGTATCCGTCTGTCTGTCTGTCTGTCTATCTGTCTATCTATCTATGATTTCCTATTTATTCTTTTACTTTAGCTTGCTGTATGCTTAATAAATTCACTCATTCAAAGCTATCTATGGCTATCCTAGGTCATTTTCTGGACCACATATAACAAAAACATAAACGATATGACATCCATAAAGCAGAGCATTATGGCCTAATGAGAAGGCGTAACTGCTGAGAGCACCTGCAGCCAAGTCTGGTGACCTGAGCGCCACCCCGAGATGCACATCACAATGGAAAGTGAGAACCAGCTCCCGCAGGTCGGCCTCTGACCTCCACACGTGCACCACGGCATGCACACTGCAGCACATGTGCCCTCCCGATCAATAATTAAGTATAAGAAAC
Source organism: Ondatra zibethicus (assembly GCA_004026605.1). Classification (NCBI taxonomy): domain Eukaryota; kingdom Metazoa; phylum Chordata; class Mammalia; order Rodentia; family Cricetidae; genus Ondatra; species Ondatra zibethicus. The sequence continues at coordinate 276,336 of PVIU01000597.1, read as the reverse complement.
ATGAAAAGCATAGAGCATTATACAGCTGTACAAATGGAAAGAGAAACTTTCTGTGTTCCAATATGGAGAGCTCTCGTGTCCATAATCGGAGAAGATGCGGAACGTTATGAGCGTTTTGTTTCCTTTTGCAAACAGAAGGAGGCGGGAGAAAAGCCCGTGTTTGTACTTGCTTGCATATATCTGCATGAAAACTCGAGGAAGATGGGTGAGATATGAAGAAGGCAATTAGCAGAGATGCAGGGGGCGGGACTGGGAAAATGACTGGCAAGGATAGAAGGAGACTGGGTGATTATCTTTCTACACTTCTCAGTTGTTGACTACATCAGCATAAAAGCAGAAGGAAATTTAACTGACGGCGGGGAGCAGCTCCCACAAGACCGCTATATGTGAGAGTGCAGGACTTCGTGGCAATGCAGCAGTTTTGGGGTCACTCATCTTTTTGTAAGCAATCTCTTATCCATGTTCCCGAAGAAAGCCCCGTAAAGTCATTGGTTCACAAAAGGGTAAACTGAAGATGAGGAGGAGGAGAAGGGGCAGGGAGGCCAGAACTGGTGGTGTTTTTTCAGCCCATAAGCCCCGAAGCAACTTGGGGTGGAGTAGGACCCTGCTCCCAGCCCAAGAGTCACAGTGCTTTTCCCAGCGGACTTTTCTTTTTAAAAAGTATTTATTTTGTGTGGGGGTTGGTGCCAGCACACGGCTGGTCAGAGGGCTACTCGCAGAAGTCCACTCTCCTTCCAACGTGTAAATCCCGGGAATGGAACTCAGGCCAGCTGGCTTGGTGACAGTCATCTTACCAAATGAGCCATGATTCACTTACAGCCATAGAGTCCCACACTGACTTTCTCCTGTAGTCTTAGAATTATTGACAAAGCCATGGTGAATTATCCTCCTGGACCAATTAAGACTGAATGGAAACTATTGCCTGCAGCTTGTGGGAAAATATTAAACATCAAAACTCTCTCTCTCTCTCTCCTGGTCAGTGTGATTTTTATGAGATAAAAATCATCACATAAGATTACTGGTAACAGAAGTGGTGCAATCTTTTTTTAATTACCTCCCAGAGCCAATTAATAAGATAACAAGGGAAGGCGTGAGCTGCCTTTCCTCGCAATTATCCGTCAGTCGGTTTTGCAATTTCATTACAAGTCGCTGGCAGTGCCTTTCATTTATTAATAGGTGAATGCAAAGCCAGTTTGTCAATTATTTATCTCAGTGTTCAAGGAAAAAGAAAATAGAGTTCACATTTCTTCTTTAGAAACTAAGAATGTGTGAGGGAGCAGCAGGACAGCGACCCCAGGACAAGGACTTCACTCCTCCCTCTGATGGCAAAGCTGACCTCCCACCTCCCACACACCCTCAGCTTCCAGTGTTCCAGGCACCTCTGATGTACCAGCTCCTGGACCATGGCACCCCAATCCGTCTGGGGAGTGTGGGGGCTGCAGTAGGTTCTCCTAATGGTGACCGTGGAAGAGGCTCCTTTGGTACCTGGGTGGGAGGCCTTGGACATGAGCCCTCCACGAGCAGCTCCTCCTGGCTCCCTCACCATCCCAGGAGATCCCAGCCTCCACCGTGGCGCTCAGTCTCTAGTGACTACCCAGATCCTCAAGAAAAGAGCCGAAACTGTTTTCTTCCCTCTAAAGACCCGCAACCCAGTGCTGTTTTTCTTTCTTTTTTTCTTATTGAACTTTGATCATAGATTTATTTGACTCACTGTAAACAGTACCGTTTTGTCTCCACTTCATGTGAGAGTAAAATAAGAAATGAGAAGGGGGAAAAATGTTGCTTCTCTTCCACTTTGCAGTCCTGACAGCAAAGGCAAGTTATCAGCGCTTCCCTAATGAATATGCATTGCCTCCATAACGACAGTGAGAAGACGTTTTTAAATGCAAATGAGTTTAGGCTAAGGATGCAGATAGACCTGGATGGTAACTCTAATCCTGTGTTCATTATCTGGGACATCTTGGGTAGGTTGCTTTAACCTCTCTGAGACTCAGTTTCTCCAGATGTTTGCAGTGAGCTGAGGTGGACACAGGCTTTGGCACTGAGAAGGCTACAATCTGAGGAATTTCCACCTCAGTGGAGCCAGGACCTGCAGAAGCCAGCCCAGCCTGCACCACGTCGCAGTCCTTGATCACATTGTGCCAGAGACCAGACATTTGCCCTGACTTGTTGGGAAGAAATGATTTTTAATCTACCTATGGCACAGTGTAATTAGGAAATGTAGGGCTTGGGGAGCTAGCCAGCTCCGACCAGATTCGAGAAGGCATCTGCCCATGAGGTCTCTCAGCACGGAAAACCAAAAGGCTCTCAGTGTTTAAAGCAGACAGGCGTGGTTGAGAGAACTGAATACTGATGGGCAGCGCTGAAGGATGGAGCTGTAGCGGGACCTTCTGGAAGAATTCCTAAAGATACAGAATTGAAGCCACCATGGAAGCCACCGCTGCATCAGCAGCCAGTGGGCAGACTTCAAGGACTCACCAGGAGCCACGTGGCCTAATGCTAAGCTTGACCTTGCCAGCCGTGTAACCGCAGTCATATTAGGCCAGGTGTGATGGTGCATGCCCTTTAATCCAAGCAGGGAGAGAGAAGCAGGAGGATCTCTAAGTTAGAGGCTAGCCTGATCTATTCAAAAAGTTCCATGCCATGCAGGGCTACATAGACCCTTTCTTAAAACGAAATAAAAGTTGGGAGGGTGAACCTCTGAAGACTTAAGCCTTCTCCCAGCAGCTGCTTCTCTACCCCCCAAAGTGGCTCATCAACATCCCAGCTAGGGAACAAGCGAAACAGCTGGAAAGCAGCACACGCCTTACCCTTCACATCACACATAAGTGACATACATTTCACAGTAGCGATGAAGTCACACCCAAAAACTGATGTGCAAGGGAACCTGAAAATGCTGCAGTTTTGCCTCTCAAGCTCAGCAGTGCAGAAAGACATCCCTGTTCTTGAAGTCCAGGCTGAGTACCAAGCTCTCATGGAAACCTCGGACAATCCTGACCAATAGCTGTTTGTGCTGGAAAGGCTCCGACCCCAGCGGAAACCTTCAGCCAGCTGTGCTGTGTGGAGAGGTTGCTTTGCAGGGACACACCACCCCTTCTCTCTTCCTAGCAACACACAGGTTTCTGTTTACCCTTGTCTTTCTTGCAGTCAATTCTCTGACAATGCTCTGGCTTTGGAAAACCACTCCAAGCATGGTCACTAGACAAACCAGCGTGTTCTGTCTTTCCAGCCACAGAAGTGGCCCAAGAACAGACATGATAACAAGATCAGAAGACTCACAATGAACCTCGAGAATCTTGCTGGTCCTGCTGATGTTAAGCCCTCTCGCTCCTGCTGTGAAATCTCTGATTTCATCTTGCTATCATGAGTGAAGCTAACCTGAGGACAAAGTCTCTGTGGCGGGTATCCCAGTATCTCCAGTATCTCAGAGAATAGAACCAGCCTCTGTCAGACCATACCCAAACTCCTGCACATCACTAAAAACATAATAGATAGAAACCCGCACAAGGACAGCCAAGCCTAGGAGCTCAAGCCTGTAATGGAAGTGCTCAAAAGACTGAGGCTGGATGATTTCTGTGAGTTCGACGCCAGCCTGGGTTAGAGAGTGAGGCTGCATTAGTCAGTTTCTGCTGCTATGATAAACCCCACGACCAAGGCCACGTACGGAAGAGAGTTTATGTGGGCTTACAGATCCAGAGGGATGAGTCTGTCAAGGCAGGGAAGTGTGACAGTGAGGGAAAGCCATGAAAGCCAAGATAGAAGCTGAAAGATCACATCCTCAACCACAAGCAGGAATCAAAGACAGCAAACCGGAAGCACAAAACCACTCCCAATGATGTGCTTCCTCCGGGAAGGCAGGCCCTCTTAGACCTCCCAATCAGCACCAGCAGCTGGAGACCAGGGTTCAAATCTAGGACCCTATGGAGAACAGGTCATTCCAACACCATAGAAGACTCTCAAAACAAAACAACAACAACAGGTTGGGAGTAGTGGTGCACACCTCAGCATTTGGGAGGCAGAGACAGGTAGATCTCTGTGAATTTGAGGCCAGACTGTACATAGAAAATTTCAGGCCAACTAGAGCTACACAGTGAGACCTTATCTCAAAACACAAACCAAAGCAAACACAACAAAAGACATCCCAGACCCAGGAGATAGCTCAGCAGGTAAACACACTTGCTGTGCAAACGTGATGACCTAAGTTCCATCTGACTCCCATAGATTATTTCCTGACAGCCACAGGCACATGCATACACACACACACAAGCTAACAGAATTAGGAAGTAGGATAATTGAAAGATTCAAAGAACTGGAAGTAGACAGATCATCTTGGGCACAGCTGAGCTAAAGTTAGGACCTGTCCTAAGATCTAGGTGACAGTGACAGGCCAGGAATATCTGGGGGAGGCACCTTCCTGGTGAGTCACTGCTCCATGCACAGGCTGTGGTATCGAATTAAAGTTGCCAGTTCCTTTTGGCCTAGAAATAGTGGGGAAACAGTTCTCTCCTGGGAGGGCAAGCGCCACCCTGTAAGGCCTGCAAGGACCCACACTTCTGCTCGCTCCCCACAGAAGGGGCAGTAAAGCTGATTTCTTTCATTTTGATTTTTAACTATAACGTTTTTGCTGCGCACCCCCTGAAAATATGACCAGAGATCAGTATTTATTGAAGTGGAAGGCACTCATAATAGAATATGAAGTGGAAAAGGCTGACTGTGAAAGTGCACATTACATCTCACTTCAACAATCAGACACACAGAGAGCCAGAAAGGTGAGTCAGCAGCTGAAAGCGCTCAGTGAGGACAGGGGTAGAGTTCCCAGCACATATATCAGGCAGCTCACAACTGACTGTAACTCCAGCTCCGGAGATCTGACACCTTCTTCCTCCAAGGACACTCCTACACATGTGCACATAAATACAAACACATAAACTTTTAAACATTTGCCAAGCCTGATAACCCGTGTTTATTCTCCAGAACTCACGGAAGGAGAGAACTGATTCCCAAAATACTGTGACACCCATCCACGCTCCAGTCCTCACACACCACACACACACACACACACACACACACACACACACACACACACACACACACACACCACACACACACACACACACACCACACACACACACACACACACCACAAATAAAATTTTAAATTAGACGTGGAAGTATATGTATACGTAGGAAAAAGTCTGGTGGGGCCAGGGATGTGACTCGCCTATGATCCCAGCACTACATGGGCATGGTGGTGCACACCTGTAATCCTAGCACTTGGGAGGTGGAGGCAGGAGGATCAGGAATACAAGTTATGGGGGCAGGGAGAAGAGGAAGGGAAAAGGGAAAAAGGTGGGAGAGAGAACCAGAGGGAGCAAGCCCAAGGGCAAATATGTGTGCAGAACATATGCGCTAAAATGCTTGGGGTTACCCGAGCTGCTGTCCTGTGGTAGATGTGGGGGTCTTTCTTCCCCTGTAGTTCATTCGTCTGCTGCCCTTGCGTCCTCAAGTTCTCCAGACTCAGATCATCCTCTGGCAAGCATTCATTCCATATAGTGAGCACATTCCAAGGCCCTCCCCCAGCTTTGCGGTAAATTTCCTGGTTCACGCTCAAGTTTGCTTCTCCTTCCTCTTCCTGCCTCTCCCTGGCACCCCACTCTCGCAGCTGTTCGCTTTGTCCTCAGTTAACCCAAATATGGAATGCTGTCCCCTCTCCTGGATCCCCTCCCCAAAGAACATCTTACCCGGGGCGCTACTGAGAGGCCACAGCTCCGTGCAGTGCTGTAGCCAACTTAAAATCAGCAGGAGCGCCCCTGTGCGTGTCCTGGCAGCGGCTGTTTCAGGAAGTGTCTCACTGGACAATCTTCTCTCAAAGCTGCCTCTCAGTACCGGAGACCAGTTCCCTCACTTCTGCCCCAAGGACCCACCCTGCATCCACCGGGTCCCTGCCTGTCACCCAACTATCACAGTTTTAAATATCCTTTGTTTTCTTCTACACAAGTTAGCAGTCCCTGCCAGTCTTACTAAGGACCTGAGTCCCATCCCCAGCACCAGGCAGAAGAACAACCAAAACTGAACAGGGCAAGACCGAGGCCCAGGAAAAGGGAAAGTAGCCAACCACTTTATGCCTTTGGGATGGGAAGGGTCCACCACACAGATGCTGGCTTGGGTATTTTCTAGGGCCCCTGGGCGGGTCCTCCCGTTTTTCTTACTGATCCTATTCAGGTGCTTGCCCCATGCCCCCCTGATATTTCTCCCCACAATATTTTCCATGATAAGAAGCTACACTCTGAGAATACGGACTTTCCACTGATTCCCACTAATTCTCCTTCAACGCCATGACTCCCTGCAACCCTCTTCTTCCCCCAGGCTAAGAGGAGAGTCACTGGGCCCATGTCAAATATACAGACCACCACAGGCTCGGTATTCCATGGGCTGCTGAGTCCAACTTGGGTAGGTCAACAATGGGACTGCAAAGGGACAGCTGACCAGTGAAATCAAGGGAGGACTATATCCCAGATAACCAGGACACCTCCCTATTGGTATCCCAAAAGAAGGATAGTTCTTTCTTCTGTCTTGTTCCAGATGTTCAGTTTCTATCTATGTTAAGAAACTCAAGAAATTGGTTATCAAAATAACAAATAATCCAATTAAAAAATGGGGTACAGACCTAAACAGAGAACTTTCAACAGAGGAATCTAGAATGGCTGAAAGACACTTAAGGAAATGCTCAACATCCTTCACCATCAGAGAAATGAAAATCAAAACAACTCTGAGATTCCATCTGTAAGAACCTGTAAGAATGGCCAAGATCAAAAAACACTGATGACAACTTATGCTGGAGAGGGTATGGGGTAAAGGGAACACTTCTGCATTGCTGGTGGGAGTGCAAACTGGTACAGCTGCTTTGAATTTCAGTATGGCAATTTCTCAGAAAATTAGGAAACAACCTACCCCAAGATCCAGCAATACCACTTTTGGGTATATACCCAAAGGATGCTCAAACATATCACAAGGACATTTGCTCAGCTATGTTCATAGCAGCATTATTTGTCATAACTAGAACCTGAAAACAACCTAAATGCCTCTCGACCAAAGAATGGATAAGGAAAATGTGGTACATTTACACAATGGAATACTACACAGCAGAAAAAAATGACATCTTGAAATTTGCGGGCAAATGGATGGATCTAGAAAACATCATATTGAGTGAGGCAACCCAGACCCAGAAAGACAAATATAATATGTACTCATTCATAAGTGGCTTTTAGACATAAAGCAAAGAAAAACCAGCCTACAATTCACAATCTCAGAGAAACTAGACAACAAAGAGGAGCCTAAGAGAGACACACATGGATCTAATTTACATGGGAAATAGAAAAAGATAAGATCTCCTGAGTAAATTGGGAGCATGGGGATCATGGGAGAGGGCAGAAGGGGAAGGGAGAGGAAGGCAGAAGAGCAGAGAAAAATGTAGAGCTCAATAAAAACAATTAAAGAAATAAGAAAAGCAAAAGCTCGGTGATCCCCTGAATGACCGCATTACAGTGTCATGGAACTTGACAGGAAAAGGCCTGTCTCTTGTGCTGGACCATGATCACATGACCCTGCCTAGCTTGGAGGATGCTGGGGAATATCTGTGAGGAGGTACAAGGATCTATTCAGTGAGTTTAAGTCCTCTCTGCATGAGACATTAGTCGTACTGTCGTGTGACAATGGAACTGTGGAGACAATTGGAAGCATGATGGAACATTCTCTCCGAGGCTTTGTTTCTGGTTTCTTCTGTGTTTTAATCATCAGGCTTGTTTTACTGCCTGGAGGAAAAGGAGAATATTTCCACTACTCCGTATCCCTCCAAGAACAGGGTTGGGAACACGACAGTCTCTGCACCATCCTCGGGCCAGGCAGATGCTGGGCCCCATCCTAAAGGAATGTCCTCTAGAGGAAGGTGTCCAGCTCATCCCAATTTGTTCTGGAATTTGTGGGCTTCAGTCCATATCTTGAAGACCCATCTCAGAATGATACCCTACTATAATGGATGAACTGGACTTTAGGCTGTAAAACTGGATTTGGGGATTGACGGCATTTGTTTTGCTCTTTTGCAGTGCTGAGGATTAAAGCCAAGCTGTTAGACATGTGCTCTGCCACTGAGCTGTGGCTCTAGCTCCTGACTTAAACAAATAAATAACAGCTTTACTGAGACAATTCACGCACCATAGAACTCCCCACTTAGGCTGAAACTCAGCAGGTCTGGGTACATTTGCAGAGTGGTGCCGACTGTCAAGAGTGACTTTAGGACGCCTTCACTATGCCCGGTGGTTCTCAGCCTCACACAACTCTTACTTTCTGACCCTGCAGATGTGTCTACCTTGGGCATTTCAGACTAATGCCGTCACAATACACATATTCTCTCTACAGCTGAGGGCCATCCACTGCGCAATGTTTAACACACAGCGGCGTGTGCTAACGACTGGTTAAACACTGCTGAAGAGTCCTCAGTTGACGGACATCTGGGCCGTTTCCGCCTTTGGAACACTCTGCTATCAGCGTTCACTGCAGCTTCTCTGCTCACATACCTTCATTTCTCCTAGATGGACACCTGGGGGTAGCATTGCTGGGCCATTCACTAATGCTTAATGTTTAACCTTCTGATGACTGCACTGATATACAGCGAGGGCTCCTGTTTCTCTGTACTCTTGCCAGGAACACATTTAGCTTTCTCTACTGCTTCATTTTTCTCTTCCTTTCCTTTCTTTTTTTTTGGGGGGGGGGAAGCTAGGATTCAAACCTGGAGCCATGAGAATGCTAAGTAGATGCTCTTCCACTGAGCGACAGTCCCTGTTAGCTGCCCTCAACTCTCAGACTTAAGCAATCCTGCCTCTGCTTCCCCAGTAGCTGAGACTACAGGCCATCAGGTCCTCTGGAACTAGAGTTACAGATGGTTGTGAGACGCCATGAGGGTGCTGGGAACTATACCCGGGTTTTCTGCACAAGCAGTGGCCGCTTTAACCACCGAGCCATCTCTCCAAGCCTTCTTTACTTTTTGGTTTCTGTTTTTGTTTTTTTGTTTTCCGTGAATGACACTTTAGTCTTTACAACTGAACTCTGGGAGTTCAAAATTACCATCCTTGCCTGCAAGCTTCTTCAGTTTTAAAATAATTCATTTTTATTTTATGTGCATTGGTGTTTTGCCTGCATGTATGTCTGTGTAAGCATGTCATATCTTGGAGTTACAAACAGTTGTCAGCTGCCATGTGCGTGCTGGGAATTAAACCTGAGTCTTCCCAAAGAGCAGTCAGTGCTCTTAACCACTGAGCCATCTCTTCAGCCCATACATAAATGAGAGATGTATTTTTTAAAAAATAAATAAGTAAAGACCTGGTCTCACTATGTAGCCCAGGCTGGCCTGGAACTCTCTGTGTAGATCAAGGTGGCCTCAAACTCACAGAGATGCAAGTGTTGAGATTAAAGACATGCACCACCATACCTGGATCATGTTAAATCATTTTGGTATAATCTAAACAACAGATAAGGCTGGATTTTTTGTCTCTTTATAGGTTTTGGCTTTGCTGTATTGGGCTTTGCTCATGCTAGACAGTCTACCACCGAGCTGTGTCCTCAACGCCCGTGAGTGTCTTACACACACCAGAAAATTCCAGCCTTGCGCCCCACTTGCTCCCGTGAGCTTTACCTAAATGAAGCTCCAGGAGCCGGCTGCCATCCAGCTTCACACGGATCCTCTTCCTCACATTCTCACTTGGGAAGACCATGTCCTCAAGGATGGCATCATGCATTGCTGCCAAGGTGTGGCTTCTGGGCACTTTTGCTTATTTTTCCTACCACTTTTCCAAGTTGGCTTGGGCAGAACCCCTCTGAGCTATACGACTATGTGCTTCCCGACATACTTTTTCTCCAATTCGCAAACTAGCCAGACTTGGGTTCTCTAGAAAGAGTTCAGCTGAGAAACTGGTACAAAAATTACGATAGCTTTCCGACCACCAACCTCAGTGTCCTTGATCATAGCGATGCTGATTTCCCGCACCTGTGCCTTCAGATCTGAGAGATGCCAGATTTGAACTCATCCGGCTTCCCGCCATTGGGCTTCACAGTCTTGGTGCTCAAGCTGAACATGGCCTCGTCCTTACAGAACGCCAGCTTAGAAAGAGCTTCTTTATCCATTTTCAAACTGAATTGTCTTCTTATTAAGTTGTATAAGATCTTTACATATTATGGATATTGGTCCTATGTCAGCTATATGATTTACAAATATTTTTATACTGTTCCTTTTACTTAACAATCCATTGAAGGATGAAATTTTTGCTTGTGTTTTGGATATCATAACTAAAAGACTATTGCCTAATCCTAGGTCACAAAATTTTGTAACTAAATTTTCCCCAGGAATTTTATAGCACTATTACATGTAGATCTTCAATCCATCTTGAGTTGTTTTTTATAGGTGTTGTGAGCTAGGATTCAACTTCACTCTTCTGCATGGAGATAACCAACCGAATGTCTAGGCCCCCATTGTGATAAACTCTATCTTCCCCCATTGTACTGTCTTGGCACCTTTGCCAAAAATTGACAGACCATTAACATGACTATTTATTTCTAGACTCACTTTTATTTCACAGATCTATATGTCTGTCCTTATGCCAATACTACACTAACTTGATTACTGTAGTAAGTTTTAGAATGAGGAAATTCAAGTATTTCAACTTTAGTCTTTTATAAGTTTGATTTGGCTAGCCTACATCTCTTGATTTCCACATAGAGTTTTAAGGTTAGCTTTTTCTTTTATTAAATTTAATTTTATTTCATGTGCATTGGTGTTTTGCTTGTATGTATATTTGTATGAGGGTGTTGGAGCTACTGGAACTTGAATTACAGACAGTTGTGAGCTGCCATGTGGGTACTAGGAATTGAACCCAGGTCCTCTAGAAGAACAATCAATGCTTTTTTTTTTTCTTTTTCTTTTTCTTTTTTTTTTTTTGGTTTTTCAAAACAGGGTTTCTCTGTGAAACAGTCCTGACTGTCCTGGAACTCACAGAGATCCACCTGCCTCTGCCTCCTGAGTACTGGGATTAAAGGCGTGCACCACCACCGCCCTGCAGAGCCAATGCTCTTAACTGCCGAGCCATCTCTCCAGTGCCCAAGATTGGCTTATGATGTATACAAGAAGTCAGACTGGATTGTATCTGGGAGCCTGCATGAGCACACTGGTGCCACGAAGCGCATGCTGAAGTCAGAGGACACCTCTCAGGAGAGGGTGCTCACTTTCCGTCTGTCGCTCCTAGGCTATATTCCAGCCTTACCGGGCAAGTCTCCTGTGTCCTCTTCCCATCTCACCACAGAGTGCTGGGGTTACAGATGCACAGTGCCACAGCCAGTCTTTAATGTGGGTTCTGGGGCTCAGAATCGGCTTAGCAGGCTTGCATACGCAATGCTTTCCCTTCCTGAGTCCTCTACTGGACTCAGGAAGTAAAAGAGACTACCTTGACTACATAGCTCAGTTGGGTAATATTTTACCAATACTAAGTCTTCTGATCCATAAACATGAGCTATTACCAAGGCCTTTTCCTATCTCTCCATGATCTTTTCTGGTTTTCAGAGTAAACATTCTGCATTTGCTTTTGCTACATTCCCTAAGCACTTTATTCTTTTGGATGCTATTGTAAAGGGAACGTAAATTGCAGTATGTTTATTGCTATTGTGTGAAAGTATATTTTTGTATACTAATCTTGGAACCTTACTTAGCTCTCTTATTTGTCCTAATAATAGTCTTTAGTAGATCATCTGGAATTTTCTACATATAAGATCACATCATAAAGCTGGCTGTGGTATTGCACACCAGTTTGGGGTTACTATGTGTGAGCCTCCATGTGTTTATGTGCGCTGTACATGTAGTACCCACAGAAGCCAGAGAGAATGTCAGATTACTTGGAACTGGAGGCACAGGAGGTTGTGAGCTGCCCAATGTGGATGCTGGGAACCAAACCAGGGTCCCCTGAAAGTGCAGTTAAATGCTCTTAACCTTTGAGTCATTTCTCCAGCTGTGATGGTGCTCATGTGTAATCCCAGCTCATGTGAGGCCACACCAGGTTCCATGGGATCCTGTCTCAGAAAACCAAAACTAAACAACCACAAATCACAGAATCTGCAAATAGATATTTTTAATTCTGGGTGTCTATAACATGAATTCTAATTGGTATTAATAATAAAAACCTGGAGCCAGATCTTAGGGGGTGAAAGCTGAGCGATCAGAGAAGCAGTGTAGCCAGCCACTAGAGACCTTTACCTCTACTGCATCCTCACACTGAAGGGCCGGTCCTGTCCCTATGAATCCTCAGACTGCATCTCAGACTGTAACTGAGCTCTTGTCTCTTCCTGCCTTATATTCTTCTCTCCGTCCAGCCTGTATTCCTTCCTGTCTCCACCTCCCTAGTGAGTACTGGGATTAAAGGTGTGAGCCACCATCGCCCGGCTCATATTCTCTTTTAGACTGGATTGATTTTATGTAGACCAGGCTAGCCTTGAACTCACAGAGATCCATCTGCTTCTGTCTCCTGTGTGCTGGGAATAAAGGTGTGAGTCACCACTGCCAGACTAACTAGTAGTTTAGCTCTGAACTCTGATCTTCAGGCAAGCTTTATTTGTTAGATTACAAACAAAATATCATGACAGGTGTCTTTTTTCCTTAGATTTTTTTTTTTAAATTTTAGGTATATGGGTGTTTTACCTACATGTTTGTCTGTGAACCATGTGTATGCTTGGTACCCACAGAGGCCAGCAAAGGAAGTCAGATCTCCTGGAGCTGGAATTTCAGATGGTTGTACATCACGTGGGTGTTGAGAACTCAGCCTGGTCTTCTGAAAGCGCAGCAGAGCTTGTCATCACGGAATCATCTCCCCAGTCTGTATTTAATTTTCTTACCTAATTTGCTTTGCTTATTTTTGAGGACTGTGCTGGCTAGTTTTATGTCATCTGAGACGTGTAAGCCTCAGTTGAGAAGATGCCTCCATAAGGCTGGGCTGTTGGCAAGTCTGTAGGGCATTTTCTTAATAGTGATTGATGTGGGAGGGTCCAGCCCATTGTGAGTGGGTCTACCCTTTAGCTGGTTGTCCAGGGTTCTATAAGCAAACAGGCTGAGCAAGCCACGGGGAGCAAGCCAGTAAGCAGCACCCCTCCATTGCCTCTGCATCAGTTCCTGCCTCCAGGTTCCTGCCCTGTTTGAGTTCTTGTCCTTACTATTTATGATGATGAACTGCTATACAGAACTGTAAGCTAAATAAATCCTTTCTTCCTCAAGTTGCTCTGTTTCTTCATAACAATTGATACCCTAATGAAGACAGAGACCATTTACTGACTAGTTCCTTTTCTCTTTGGGCTGAAAAGATTCTTCCATACATAAAAGGCAATGGAAAATGGAAAACAGTCAGGCCAGGCTGTGTGGGTTCTACAATAGGCTAGGACTAAAACTTCACTGACTCGGTGTCTCAGATTAATGCCTGTCCTTGGGGTTCATCAACATTGGTAAATAAAAAGCACCCTCAAAGACCCACAGTTGCAAAACCAGCATGGTTTTCTGTGAGCAAAACAGAGCAGCAGTGTTTACTGAGCCTTCTCATGGCTTCTTGCTAACAAAGTTGTACAAACCCAGTCTTGGGACAGCTTAAGCTTGAGCTTTGCAAGGTGCATGGCCAGCACCTCAACTGCAGCCCAGGCCACTCAATTTCCAGTCTCCCCAGAGGGACCCCCAAACTCCCAAATGCAAAAAAGAGGCACAGATACAAGGCCAGCAAAGAGTGGCTTTTTACAGTCTCACGGGTGGTCTTTTAAAACGTTTTTTGTTTGTTTGGTTGGTTTTTTTGAGATAGGGTTTCTCTGTGTAGCTTTGGAACCTGTCCTGAAACTCACTCTATAGACCAGGCTGGCCTTGAACTCACAGAGATCTGCCTGCCTCTGCCACCTGAGTGCTGGAATCAAAGACATGTACCATCATGCCTGGCTATTTGTTTTGTTTTAATGTGTGTGTGTTCATGTGTGAGTGTAAGTGTTATGTATAGGAGCCAGAGGATGAGATCCAGCGTAGGTCCCTGCCTTCTGTTTGCTCTGTGTCGTAGTTAGGGTTACTGTGCTGTGAAGGGACACCATGACCAAGGCAACTCATAAAAGAAAGCATTTTATTGAGTCTTACTCACAGTTTTTGAGGGTTAGTCCATGGTCATTATGATGAAAAGCACAGCAGCAGGCAGGCACGCAGTAGCTGAGCACTTACATCTGAAACTCCAAAGCCCACCCCCAGCGAAACACCTCCTCCACTAAGGATCATTCCCAAACAGATCCACTAAGGCTCAAACACATGAGCCTATGGGGGAGGTCAGTCAAACCAGCAGTTTGCAAGCGTCTCTTGATCACAGCCTATGCCAGGCTAGCTGGCCCACAAGTTCCCACATCACATCTCACTTTAGGGGCACTGCCCTGGAATTACAGACACACACCACCATACAACCTAAGCGTGTCCTGGCGATCTGAGCTCAAGTCCTCATGCTTAGGGCTATCTCCCCAGTCTCCAGCATCTTATGGAAGGCCTGACCTGCTGCATTCTTGGCTTAGATTCTCACTAAGAGTACGAGGAGCTGCCTGGCCAAAGGGGACCAACGGATGGGGAAGATAGAGCCACTTCCTGAGGACAGTGGGTCGGGAAGGAAAGTTTAAAGCGAGATGGTAAGTTCGGTCAAGGGACAGGTTGGGCCAGCTGAGGGCTGGAAGCAGCAGCCAGGATCTGGCTGAGAATTTTTTGCCGGGCTCAGGAAAATTAATCCTGGAGTTCCAAGGCTGCTGCAACTGAGCAGCCTGTGTGGCCTGAGTTAAAGGTCAGACCCTATAATAAGCCTTCAGGAAGCTGAGATCGCTGGGACCCCAGAGGGCCAGGGGGAAGTTTTCAGGGCCTGCTTCCTCCACCCGGAAACAGAAACTGCCAGCTTCACTTTCAGGATCACTGAAAAGGAAGGACCTGCCCTGAGTTCCTGGGGCTTCTCCAAAGTCAGCCAGTCAACCTTCCTTTTGAGAGTATGAGAACTGAAGTTTAACACATCTTCATGACACACCAGCAGGGTACTTGTCCACTCAGCCCACATCCAATCCAACAAAGCCTCTGCCTCTAAGCAACTATGGAATCCGTTCTCCCCCACCACCACTCTCCCAGGTAACACTCACCCTCTTTGAGCACTACCTGGAATTCTCAGTCCTTCCTCAAAGTGCTAACCTGAACCTGTCACCCTTCTCTGTGACTTTTCAGGCTCTAAGGGGAAGATGTAGTTCTCTTGGATGTCGACTCTCAACTACGAAGCTTTGCAGAATCAGCAGGTCCCTGAAACTTCACAGGGAGCACGTGTCTTGAAAACAGCTCTGAGAAATTGGGTACCACTTGCCTTTCCTGCCCAGTCACATGATATAGTCAATATGATGCATGTCTGGTGTTCTACAGGCCATCCAAATGGCCACAACCTCTCTGGATAATGCCCAAAGCCAAGAGAGTTAACACAGCTCTAGTGCCAAATCAAAAGACTGTTGTCTTTCCCACATGAATGCCAGATGTGTCCAAACTTCTTCCATTAGAATAGATAAGAACACATATGGAAGTTCCAGGCAGCCAGTGCTCACCCTCTGTCAGAACAACCCTTCAAAGTAAAAGTCATAGTGAAAGGTGAAACTGGTAGAGATGCCCTGATCATGCCCTGGAGTCTAGACCCTTGGTTCAAAAAACAAAAAGCAAAAGATAAATTGAATTCTCTTGCATCTTTTAGAAAGGAAGCATGCCTCCTTGCATTCTGGAGGACACATCCCACTCCTAAGAATTCTGTGGTGTCATAGAAACCTGTCAGCTTGCAGTGAGGCCTCAAATGTAAAAGGCCTCTCTGGGAGGCACAGGTGACTGGGTAAATGGCTTGGCACTGGGCTCTTAAGATGTAACAAGCCCTATGTGCCGGAAGTAGCAAATATGAGAGATACAACATGGATCTCTCTATATACACCCCAGCAAAAGCCACTAGCAAAGTTCCTGGGATCTAGAGAGAAACTGGGCCATCTGCAGCAGGAGATTTTTAAGAAACAGCTCCTGTCACATGATTAGGCCCTCCTTTTAACATCTTAACTATAAAGTGTCAGGACATCCAGAACTGCCTGTTATGAACTGCCACGGTAGAAATGGTGCCCAGCTTGTTTGCTGATGAGCCACGTAGAGGGCCCAAGATGGACAGCGGCCACATAACAAAGACAGCGGTCACATGATAGACAGCGGCTACCTGACAGACAGACAGTGGCCACATGACATTGGCTATGTGACAGACAGCAGCTACATGACAGACAGACAGCGGCTACACGACAGACAGACAGTGGCCACATGACAATGGCTACGTGACCAACACCCTGAAGGGTCATCTAGAAAGACAAGACACGGAGCTGCTGCTGTGCACACAGGAGACTTTGCACACTCCTGGGGTCAGGGCTGGTAAGCTCTGTGATCCTGACTTTGAACAAGGGTTATCGCTTTCAGATCTCAGAATAGCCATGAGTCGGGAGGGAAAAGGTCTGGAAGGTTTCCGACAAGATCTGGTAGAGGCACTTGGTGGGGGGGGGGGCGACACTTAAGAGGGCTCAGAACATGGAAATTTCTGTTTCATACATTAACACCCACCAGACCAGCCATCCTGGAGCAGGTGCACTGAGCACTGGGGACAGCGGTAGGAGGGACCAAAGCCCATCCACTCACAGCTGCCACCATCTGACTTCCACATGCACAAGCGGCATAGTGCCTCACACACATACAAAATTAATTTTTTAAGAATTTTTTTACGTAGTACATTTTGCTTGCCTGCATTATGTATATGCACGATGTGCAAGCCTGCTGCTTGTGGAGGTCAGAAGAGGGCACAGAATCCCATGGAACTGGATGGTGGTAAGCCACTATGTGGGTGCTGGAAACTGAACCTGGGTCCTCTGCCAGAGCAACAACTGCTCTTCACTGCTAAGTCACCTCTCCAGCCCCTAATTAATTAATTTAAAAATGCTAATTAAAAACAAATGTCTAGCAGTTGTGAAGAGTGAAAGCAGTGGGAGGAGGAGGGAGGGCGTGTGTAATTACAGGGCCCATCTTTCAGTACTTCACTGAGCTCATCTGCTTGCTTACTTACCCAGAAATCTTGGCATGTGGGAAGCATGGGATGAGAGCAGGTGCAGATGCGGAGGCAGGCAGGGCTGTGTGCTAGGAAATGGGATCCATGCTTACCCAGGGCTGCCACAGGGCCTGACGGGCCCCAGGCAGGATACAAATGACTCAAGTGTCCTTGAAATCCTGAGCTACTGGATGTGGCTGCTCTGTTACTTCACTGCTCATTCCAGGAAAGATGAAAGCACAGTAAGACACTCACAGCAGAACCAGCTCTTAGAAGAAGCGGGAAAAGTCCTAACAGGAAACATGTTCGCATCTACCTTCTCAGTAACTCTCTCTGCTTGGGGCTGACCCAGGCCACCGACTCCCTCAATGAAACTCACGGCTGAGTTCCGGTTGCTGTGCCTGCCATCCGTCT
Source organism: Ondatra zibethicus (assembly GCA_004026605.1). Lineage (NCBI taxonomy): Eukaryota > Metazoa > Chordata > Mammalia > Rodentia > Cricetidae > Ondatra > Ondatra zibethicus. The sequence goes on along the minus strand of PVIU01000597.1, from coordinate 258,752 downwards.
GTCCGTCCGTCGATCCATCCACCCACCCAATCCTCTCTGCTCTTTACTGTGGATAACCAGTTGCTTCAAGCTCCTGTTGCTGTACCTCCCCCACCATAATTATAACCTGAACTAAATAAACCTTTCCCCTAAGTTGCTTCTTTCCTGAGTCCTGGGACCCTGATAGGCAGTGTTCAACCAGAGCCTTCAATTACATCTGTGATGCGCAGACACACGCTCGCCTTCACCCACCCAGTACTGGGCTGCACTCAGGCCACATGTTACCATTTCTAACTTCCGTGTGAAACAACGAGGGCCAAGAGCAGGACCGTTCACGATGGAAACACATGCTGAGAACACCAGTCCTTGCGTTGTGACTGGTCTGCAGTGAGTGGAAATTCCACATCAGTCCCCAGATCTTGAGCATCCATTTGGTGGGTGCCCTTCCATACCTGTAGGCCCCTTCCCTGACCTTGTGGACAGGGAGCCCATGAACCTGCACCTCTGCCCTGTTCAGGCTGACCTCTGAACTGCTTCCAAGCTTCCAACCCACTGGTGCTCCCTTACCTCTCGGCTCCTACTGCTCACACAGCATGTAAGGACCACTCCCCGGCTATCTGCTGCCCAGAACAGATCCCACAGTGAGTTCCGATCCTCCCCAGAGTCACATTCCCACCACCACTCGCCTCCAAGTGTCAGTCATCTCTATACCAGGAAAAGACAGGATGTAACACAAGGAAACAGCAAGAGCAGACACTGGCACACACCTGACATTTCTTTTTCTTACATTTACTTGTGTGTGTGCATGCACATACAGATGCATGCCACAGGGCATGTATGTGATTAGCATAAGTCAGATCTCTCCTTCTACAATATGGGCCCCAGGACTGACTCAGGTTACCACCAGCAAGCATCTTTACTGCTGAGCCTTGTCACTGGCCCATGCCTGGCATATTCAACCTTTACAGCATCCTTAGGATGCAGATGCTATTACCGGCCTATTTCTGCTTCTGAGGTTTGGGGAAGTAATGCAGCCTACCCTTGTGGTCTGAATCCTATGACCAATGAAGTCACTTATTCCAAACACTTACTGGGTTCCTACCACAAGCAGGAACAATTTAGTGAGCAAAGCAAATCAAGTCTCACCTTCATAAAGCTGACACTCAGAAGCAAATAATTAGTGTAATGCTTGTAAGCAGAGGAAGGAAAAGCGAAATGGCTGATGGGGCCAATTAGGGCAGGTTTCTCTAAAATCATAAAGCATGGAGCACTCGCTCAGACAAGAAGAGTAGTTGGGGGAGGGGGAAGTGACCACGAGCTAGGGTTAGAACTGCTCTAACAACCTCAAACTACTTCTGGACTAAATGGCCTTGGGCAAGAAACTCAGCTTTTCCAGGCCTTGGTTTCCTCCCAAACCCGGGATAATTTACACTTGCTTTGCAGAGTGTGCCTGGAAAGCTCCTGGTTTCAGATGTGCCCAGGTCACAGCATGCACACACACAGCTGAACCTCATGCTACCCTTTTTGGGGGCCTTCTGTACTCCAAAGACATAGCCTACCCTCTCCTCTCTTTTCCCTCCCTAAGCTGCAAAAGAACTGAAGTCTCAATAAGCAGCCGGCTCATGCCCCTGCTGGCAGGACACCACAGCACGGCTCTCCTGAGTCTCCTCCTTCCTATCTCCTGCAAAAGCATCCTTTGTGCACTCCCCAGCACTCAGTCCAGGAGTGGCCCTAGAGTCCGCCAAGCTCTAAGAAACTGAAGGGCCACAGTTTGAAGACGACAAATGCTTGGGATGTTGAAGACATCATAGCAGGTGCCTCCTAAAGTAAACACTGCACAATGTACAGGTGGTAGCAAAGTGTGGGAGCCCACAGAAGTGGATCCGTTCCACCTTGACCAAAGGTCAGAGAGTTTAAGCCTACTCTTACTCCTTCAAGGTTATTGACAGGAGATCTGACTTAAAGTGTGGCTACAAACAAGATATCTTGACCTAGGGTGTGGGTACTTGGTGTTTTGGGGTATTAAGATGGTAATCGTTTTGTTTGTTCTTTGTATCATAAGTTCTTTGCTTTCTTCCCCTCCTGTGGATTGGGGTATTTGAAGATCGTAAGAATTAACATGGCACATTCACTATTCACTGGACTGCCCTCCAGGTACTGCCCTCCGTCTCTGTATCTCTTTTGTATCTCTGTCTGTTCTGCCTGACATTTCTAACCACACGCCCCTACCCCGGAACGCAGGAACCGACAGATGTCGCCCCAATGTGTGGCTACAACAGCAAAGGGAAAGCAGAGCATGTGCAGAACCATGAGAACACTGAAGAGAACAATGGCTGATATGAGGGCTGTATGTGCTCAGGCTATGCTTCTGGAACATTCTGACAAAGAAGCCCTACTTAAAAAGAAAAATTTGCCGGGCGGTGGTGCACTAGGGAGGCAGAGGCAGGCGGATCTCTGTGAGTTTGAGACCAGCCTGGTCTTACAAGAGCTAGTTCCAGGATAGGCTCCAAAGCCACAGAGAAACCCTGTCTCGAAAAACCAAAAATAAATAAATAATTAATTAAATAGAAAAATTTAGCTGGTTACTAGGGTCCTAAGGCTCTCCCACTGTCACACCTGACACAGTAAACCCTTCACTAGAGAAAGAGCTTTTGCACCACACACACACACACACCCCGGAGGGCACACAGAGCCACCCATGTTCTCTATTCCCACTCAGTCTCTGATCGTCAATCACGTGACAATTTTGTAAGGTTGGCCAAGTCTCCTCCCCTGTGCAGTGGGAGAACAACCCTCCCACATCCCCTTCTTCAGCTCACTGAATTAGCTATGAGAGCCTAAGGCGCCTCAGAGGGAAGGAAGGTCCAAGGACACAGGTCCCCAGGGGGCTCCTAGGCAGTCCACAGACCCCAGCCAGCTGGGGAGAGAGAGATGCAGAGTTTGGTTCTCAGGCGGGCCCACACTCCCACAAAAGCCAGTGACCAGTGAGGTTCGTCTCAGGTGTTTTATTAAGTGGGCCATACTGTAGCTGGTTTCTAAGTTGCAAAACAACATAAATTTAACAGTAATAACATAGTCAGACTGTGACAAGCTTTTCCTTTTCTTAAAGAGGAAAAAAAAGAAAAACAAATACTTCAAACACATAATGGCAGGTTAAATAAATAAGATAGATGAAGAAAAGACAAACTTGTTAAAACATGCTCATGTTTACTTCTGTGCAACTTTGTGCCAACAGGAAACATGATTTTCTGCATGACAGCGGCACAATGACATGTCTTGGCATGTCTCCTTCCCAAATAATACTGACCAAAAAAAAGGGGGAAGGCAGAGGAACAGATGTGGGGCTGACTCCGCAGTGCTTGGTCAGAAGCCCTGCTAAAAATCCCTTTGATTGGAGCACAGATTTTTCCCGCTCACACACCTGTGCATGGCCCATGAAAGCCAGATATTCAGAATAATGTGAATATAGAAAACATTAGTTTAAAAACGATGTGGAATGGCCTCATCAACATGACGGGGCAGCATGTGGAATAGCCCCACACGTGTGTGCAGGCTCAGTCCAGGAGGCCACAGGCTCCCAGTGCGTGGCCGTGCAAGGGAGGGCACCCGCTTCAAAATAAGCAGCGCCAACCTCGCTCCCTCTTCCTGTCACTCTTTCTCATGAAAGTGTGTAAAAAGCAGATCAGCAAATAAACTCTAAAATAGATTATTTTTTCCAAAAATCCTCTAGTTTTCTTTTTACAGTAAGTATACATCTCTTCTTGCCCCTTACAAATGCTTAGGTTCCTTTGGGATGAAGAGGCAGAGCTGCAGGGAGTCTTTCTGGTCCTGCTGCTGCTGGTGCTGGGAGGTCAGATGTCAATGCCCTTAACGAGGGACGTCTCCAGTGTGATGTTGAATTCTTGCAGGGTCTGCAGCACTCGGATCAAGGAATTAACAAGTGTGTGGTCTTTGATCAGGGCCACATCCTCATACATGTGTGCAGTGATGGGGCAGTCGGCCAGCAACGCAATCCAGTGGTGCAGGAGGTGATCTCTGGAAGGGTGGGGATGGTCCAGACAGGTCAAAGCAAGGGAAAAGAGAAACAGGACAAGGCCAAGGGGGATCCTTGAGCTAAGTCTGAAGATGAAGAAGCTAGCACTTCTCCATAGTCCCACTTCCCTCCCTAACTAAGCTTGTCTTCCTCTGAGAGCTGCTCAGCCTGGGAACAACCCAACCTAGCTATCCCTGTCACCTGGCTCTCCCTAGACAACCTTAGCACATACCAGTTACTAGGCTGAAATGAGTGCTCCTCTCCTCCATCAAACACAAGTCCCAGAGCACCTCTGTCCCTCCAGCTAACACCACCAGAAAGAAATGCTAAGACACATTTCTCATGTGCCAGGACAGTTGCAAGAGGTTTAGGACTTTTTTGCACTTGTTTGTTTAGTTGGTTGTTTTGTAAGTATTTTGAGACAGGATTTTTCTGTGTAGACCAGGCTGGCCTCGAACTCAAAGATCCATCTGCCTCTGCCTCCTGACTGCTAAGATTAAATGTGTTTGCCACCACCACCTGGTGAGGTTTAGTTTTTATGATATCCCAGGATTTTTTTTTTTTTCAAGACAGGATTTTTCTGTAGCTTTGGATGGCCTTGATCTCACAGAGATCCTCCAGGCCTCTGCCTCCTGAGCGCTGGGATTAAAGGCGTGTACCACCACCGCCAGGCTAGCCCAGGATATTATCATCTCCACCTCATAGATACAGCGAATAGCTTGTTCAAGATCAGAGAAAAGTAAGATGTACCCAAAGACATGAACCTGGTAACTCTGGTTCTAGAATCTATTTTTTTATTTTTACTTTCTTCTATGTGTGTATGGGTACTTTGTGTGCATGTACATCTGTGCGCCACCTGCATACAATGCCAGGAAGGAAAGAAGAGGGTCTTGATCCTCTAGAACTTTTATTAAGTGCCCATGTGGGTACTGGGAACCCAACTTGGGTCCTCTCCAAGAGCAAAAGGTACTCTTAACCACTGAGCCATCTCTCCAGCATCTTATTATTTTACTTTTGTGTTGTAGAGATAGTGGTCTCAATTTGTTGCTCATGATGACCTTGTATTTCTAGGCTCAAGCAATCCTCCTGTCTTAGCTTCCCAGCAGCTGGGGTTACAGCCATGTAGCACAGTGCTCAGCTTAGAGTCTATATTTAACCACGACACCAACTCTCTCCTGCAGGTGGCCTGAATGCCTCCAGTCTCCCTGGCCATCATGCTCTCTCAGTGATGTCCACTCCAATGCACACTACCCATGACATCAGAGCCACGCGATTTCAGCCTTCTCATTACACACTGCGGTCCTGATACAGGAGGGATGTTCTCCATCTCAGGTCTTGAAGGCCCTAACTTTCTTTGAAATGTGCTTCCTAATCTGCCCCTCCCTCATCCTTCTTGTCATTTCTTTCTACAAGAGCCTCATCTCAATACCACCTCCTCCCCTGAACTCCCTGGACTCTCCTCTCTAGTAGGGTTTCACTCTAATGGATTCCTGCTGTCCACCCCCTCCACCCCATCCCCACCCCTCCTACCCCCGCACCCCCATTGTATAGAGAGACATGGTTTCTCTGTAGACCAGGCTGGCCTGGAACTCACAAAGATCCTTCTGTCTCTACCGAAATTAAAGGCGTGCGCCACCTACCTTTAGCTTTTTAACATGACAAGTAAATTTCCCAGTTCCGCTTTCTTCCTACCACTTCCATATGGCCTGGGACACTCAAATGTTTATTGAAAAAAATAACTACATGTATTTACTTCCAATTTCCTCAAGGGAGTGGTTTTAAATCTTCCATCAAAATAAGGCGTCCACTGTCCCTAATTATCTACATTCTCCTTCAGAGAGCCCCACAAACACACAGGCTACAGACGGGAAGTCACCGCCTAGAGGAGCCCTCCCAGGTGACTCAGCGCCCACCCATACAGCAGAACTGCTGCTGTGATCTCAGGACTGAATGCGGAATACTCTGGTCCCTGCAGTACCTGGCTCCCAGGCACACCAGCATCTGAAACTTGCCATCCTTGCCGATGTTTCGGGGAGTGTTGTTGATGGCAGTGACAAAGCGGCAGAAGTTGCGGGCCCTTGTGTGCCAGTTTTCCTCGGGAACTACGTCATTCTGCTCCAACGTCTCATAATAAGTTTGTGCTTTCTCTATGAAGAACAGAAAAGTTGTGACAATGGCTCCCCAAAACCCATTCTACAGGTCACGTGGGACTCTCCAAGCCAATACAGGCAGCTTCAAGAGAATAAAACAAGTATTCTGATGTCAATGTGCATATTTAAAAATAATGTTTCTAGTTTTTAAACTTTATTTATGTAGCCCTTAGCATAAACATGGTATTTTTCCCTGGTCTGAAGAGACAAGAAAGCCCAAAGGACTGTTTCCTGGATAAAAAAATTCTCCAGTGGGGACCACACAGAACTTGGGATCCAATACTCTCTACTGTTCTTGTGGATCTACAGGGACAGAGGGTGAAGACCTGGGGAAAAGTCAGTTTTAGATGAAGGGTGCTTAGAATCTCTTCTGTCTAGAGCTCATAAAGGATGAGCATGGAGTTGGGGTGCTCCCAGCAATCCCTCAAAGAAAACAAGGGCTAACAAAGAGCAGACCTAAGTGAGGGTTGCCTAATTTGGCCTCTACAGCTAGACTACATGCTACAGATAAGACCTCCATATCTACATGCTTTTCCCATTCTTGGATAGGCCAGCTCACCCAGGAAATCCCAAATGAAGACATTTTTGAAGAGCCGGGGTGATTTAAATCCATGCTGGAAAGCCTGTTCCAGGGCTGAAACAAGACCACACTCTCCACAAAGCAACAGCGTCAGACTGCCACGCTAAGAGAGAAAACAGGGTGAGTGACAGGCAGATTTTAACTGAGCTGCCCTGCCTCCACTGCATCCTAAACCACAGCCAGGCCAGGATGAAGCAAAAGACCACAAGACTCTTGTCTGTTGTCCAGCACTAACCATAGTGGCTGGCATACTCTTTTGGTGAGGGCCTCCTGAAAGGCATGTGATGGAGTGGGGTCATGCAGGTAACTGCAATACCAGGATGACTCCCTGTTACTCAGAAGGCTCTGGGCTGGAGGACAAGAAGGCTCACCTCTTTCTCAGGTTTATGGAAGTGCTTCACAATGCCATTGACTGCCTCCCCAATAGACTCCTGGATCTGCCCAGTGTTCAGCCCTGAGAAAATCAAGCAGACATCCTTAAGTAGTCTCAGAGGTTACCAAGAAGGAAACTGAGGACACAGGGAATAGGCCCATGGGATAAGCAGGACGGTGGGAACTTAGAACTCCTGCCTACTTCTGCAGAGAGAGCTCTTCCCAAAATCTTAGGGGCAAAGTCATAACTAAAAGAACTCTATCTCTATGCGATATTGGCCAGGTTTACTTTCCATTTTACTCTGGTATTCTTGGCTTCCTTAAGAGAGCCATGACTTGACTGTGAACTATCACCAGGAAAGGGGAGGCCAGAAATGACACCCGCTCCCCAACAGGCACATGGAAAAAAAGGAGACCATCAGATTCTTCTTCCAGGCCTCCAAGGCAAGAGCCACATACACATGATGATCAAGAAAGGAGGTGGCATTATCAGTAGTGGTAGCTCCTGGGGCTGCTGCATAGCTGGGACCAGGAATCGCAGACATATGCCCATTTCCAGACTCCCTTCTACTTACTGGGCTTGTTGTTAGGCGAGATGGTTACAAGTCTCCGGATGACACTGGGGGACTGCTGCAGGGGCGGAGTCCGACAAGGCCTCTCATCCACCTCAGGGAGGGAGGTGAGTAGCTCCCCAACCAGCACTCGCTCCAGGCTTCCATCATCCATACCCTTCCCCAGCCATCGGCCACAGGGGAACCTGGAAGTAAAACAATGGCCCATGAGAGTTGCTCATTTCTCCAGGATCCTCCCTAGATGCTCAGCAGTGCCATCAACAAAGACAATCCATAGAGGCATGTTACAAAATCAGACTGGGGGCTCCCCAGACTCTCTGTTCCACAGTGTATTATCACTGGAACTACCTGAGTCACTTGGGTGACTTGGGACACGTGTCCAGCGATGTTATACATGTTTACTCAGTTGGAAACCATCTTGTACCTTTCAAGTACACAAGGCAGAGTCAACCCTCAAGAGGCTCCTTGAGAAGCTCCTCCTCGCTCACACAGACAGCCCTGGGTGCACTCAGAGTCACTCACTTGTAGGTGTGTCCTGTGATCTCATTCCTGACCATCACATACTCCACAAGCCATTTGGCATACAACCCAGAATTATCGTGGCCAATCTGGACAGTGGTGAGCTTCCCTAGGTTCTGGCACTGAGGGAATAAAGAAAAGAAGCCTGGTCAGAAAAGCAGGAGGAGAGATTGGCAATCCTTGGCGGCACAAATCTGACTGGCTGCCTGCTACCCAGCAGGAGCAGAGCTCACAGCTCCACCTACTGCCAGGTTTGTCTCCTAGGCAGCTCATGGCTGAGAAAGAAGATGCTAGCCTTAGAGGAAGACCAGGGTCTGGGGTAAAGCCACTTCCAGAGGGTGGTCCTAAGGCTTAACAAATACCTGTGTGTAATAGCAGAAAGAACTCTGGGGAATTTCACAACACCCCACCCCACCCTAGTATGTGCCCCAGGACAAGGAAGTACGTGAGTTCCCACAAACTCCTTCTAGCCAGTGACTACTGCAAGACGCAGACTCTTCCCTCAGGTCAACCCTGGTCCTGGCCTCAGACTGGCTAAGAACAGGTCCTGTGCTGACACACAGGCTGTGAAACAAGGCCTCCACAAAGTCCTGCAGAAATCTCCCACCTCAGGTGTTACAAACTTGGGTCCCCAGTCTTGGGTTAGGACCCCCAGATAACACATACCTCAAAAGTCATCTCTAGCACATTCCTGGGGATCTGCAGAATCTGTGTTTCCCCCAGTTCTCCTGATATACAGATCCATGGGTTGGCGGTGAACATGGAGCCCCCCAGCTTCTTGCTTGGTACGATCAAAATGTGGTATGGAATCACTGTTTAGAGAAGTCACAGAGGTACTGGTGGGGATTGGGAATCTCCCACCTTATGGGAGGGACCCTGGCCCGTTCCAGGTGTACTGGCATGAGTGCAGTGCAAGATTGGGAATCTCCCACCCGATGGGAGGGACCCTGGCCTGCTCCAGGTGTACTGGTGTGAGTGCAGTGCCTGCTGTGCACTGCACAGCCCCTGGCTGCTTCAAATGTCAGCCTTGCTCTCACTATTCCAAGAGTTATCATCCGATAAAAAAGCAAGCCTATCTGAAGGCTCAGTTTTAAATGTAACTAACTTCTAACTGAATTCCCTCTCAGAGTGCTTTGTAGTCTCCTGCCTAATGAACCCTAATAACACAGCAATAATGATCTTAGCAGTTCACACAGCTTCCACTTCTCTTTTGCAGGTCACAGAGAGGGAAGCGGTCTTCTGACTCCAGTTCAGTGCTAATCCTATCAAGTCACAGCCCCAGTGTCTGCGAGGGAAGATTGGCAAAGGCAGAAACGAGAGCATGAGTTACGGCAGCAGAGGGAAGCTGGCCAGAGAATGAGATGGAAAGCAAACCTAAAGGTTACCAAGTACAGAAAGAATTTTGGCATCAGACAAGGATGAGGGTCAAAGACTTTAGAATATCCTGAACTCTTCCCCTCTGGAAGAATGCAGAGTGAGGCCCCAGCAGGGACATATAATGCTCACAGGAATACAATGAGTTAGGGGCAGGGTTAGCAAAGTCACCTATTGCCACTGGAGTTCTTCCTGCTATTTAAGGAAGAGATCTTTATTTTTGAGGCTACCACAAATCTGTGATGCTGAGACACCACTCTTTAGAAGTGTGTAAGGCAGGAGGTTAATGCAGCTCCCTGGCACACTTTTATTCCTTCAGCTCCAAGAGCAGAGCCTGGAACAACACTAACGTGAGAAGAGAAAGTTCAGAGAAAACAGCCATCCGGAAGGAGCTACACCCCTTACTTCTCCCACAGACACACAAGGCAAACAGAAAATACAAGGGAAGCCAGGTGTGAAGGTGCATATCAGTATTCGGGAGGCAGAGGCAGGAGAATTGTCATGAATTTGGTTTTGATGCCAGTCTTGGCTACACAGTGAGACTCTCTGCTAGAGCAGGCCAGTGGGGAGTGGAGCAGAGCTACTCACAGACGGTTGTGAAGACGTTGGTGAAGCAGAAGTAGTCCACTGCATTGAAGGAGAGCAGGTGATAGAGGAACTGCTCCTTCTCATCATCACAGCGCAGGAAGGCATAACGCTTGTACAGCTTCCTGTTAGAGGCAAGACATCCACACATCAATCCCCAGCCAGGGAGAGGAAAGAAGCCAAGCGCGCTCATTTCCACAAGCAGATGGGTGAGGAAGCAGGAGATGTCAAGCCTCAAGCTTCTCAGGACAGCTGTGTAAAGGCTGAAACCAGCTGGCTCACATGGCTGGGGCTAGAAGAGAGCTTGAGCTGCAGCAGGCCCACATGGAACCTCCTTTTCTACACCAAGGCCTGGTCTGCAGTCCATCAGAGGAAACACAGACACTGCTGGCACAAGGTCTGTGGTGTCCATTCATTACCAGGCTACATCTCAAGCCTTCCACAGACCTGAAAGTATGAGTCAGAATACTGCCTTCCAAAGGTGGTGCAGGGTAGGATCCTGCTCCTACCTCAGACCCAGATTACAGAGACAGCACACCAAAGCCCAATTCCTTTGCCTAATTCTAGGCCCTTTGGGGTTTGACAGCAATGGTACCTTCCACAAAAAAAGGAGATGCTGAGAACATAGTGTTCAGGCCCTTGTCAAAGAGAAATACAGAGAAAGAAGGAGACAACTATTCTAGTTGCTGGTGTAGGAGGGTCCTTCTGTATTTGGGTTGCTTTTATTAGTTAATAAAGAAACTGCCTTGGCTTTATGATAGGGCAGGACTTAGATAGACAGGGAAAGAGAACAGGATACTGGGAAGGGGACAGAGAGCCAGAGAGAGTAGCCCGCCATGAAGCCTGCCAGGTCACACACGCTGAATCTTTCCCGGTAAGCCACGACTTGTGGTGACACACAGATTATTAGAAATGGGTTAAACAAATATGTGAGAGTTAGCCAATAAGAGGCTAGAGCTAATGGGCCAGGCAGTATTTCAATGAATACAGTTTCTGTGTAATTATTTCGGGTATAAGCTGGCCAGGCACCGGGCGGCGGGAACCGGGTGGCCACTGGGACCAAAAGCAAGCCCGCATGCCTCTTGCAACAAGTTGCCCACACTACAATCACCAGCAGCTACAGCAGTTTATTAAATACCTCACCCACAGGCCCTAAGAAGTGAAGTGCCTGCCCTCTATTGGGTAAATGCCAATACATATAATAAGTTACTAGATGAAAGGATCTTTCTAGGAATTTAAAGAACAGTGAGCTTAGTCCCGCAATGTTTTCAGATCGAGGGGTGTAGAGAACAGCACCAGACAGATGTTCTAAATCACAGGGAAAGGAAGTGTAGAAATCAGAGTGGTTAGAGTTGAGTGCCCAGAAATGATCACATAGCAATAAGGCTGGAAAGTTGGGCTAGAACAAAACAAAGGAAGGCCCTACATTCTCAGGCTAATGACTTGCAATTTGCTTTGTTAAATAATGGGTTTCTGCATTGTGCTTTAGAAGTAAAGGGGAAAGTATGGCCAATTTTAGGAACTTTAGTTGGTGTAGTGGGAGGTTGAAGAGAGGATGATGACTAAAATAAAACAGAGCAGCAAAAAAAGCAAGGAGCCAGGGAAGGCGGGAGCTAAGGACTCAGCCTCTTTAGAGGGAGCAGAACAGTGGCATCAAAACTGACTTTACTCTGGACTGTGGGTGTTGGGAAGAGAGTGGGGAAGATGTCAAGATGTTCATAGAGAACAGAAATGACATTGCAAACCTGTAAGGAACTTAACCATGTGATGTGAAGCCTGGTTTTATTCTCTCCAAGTTATTCCTGTGGTCTAATGGAAACAAATACAGGACTGGAGCTCAGAAGAATGGGCAGGGCTACAAGCTACAGAGATGGAAGTCACCTGCTCAGAGGTGACTAAAGGCATGAATGGGTGAGATCAAGTGAGAGAAAGCAAGACAGAGACAAAGAAATGGCACATATGCAGAGACTGGAAGACTGTTGAAGCCAACGTTCTTCAAAGAGCAAGGGGAGAAAGAAAACAGGAGGCAGGGGTGGTGAGATGGCTCAGTGAGTAAAAGGCCTGTTGCCAAGTCTGAAATCTGAGTTCTACCCTGACATCTACATGGTGAAAGGACAGAACACCCAGAAGTTGTCTTCTGACCTACACACACACACACACACACACACACACACACACACACACACAGGCACAATAAATAAATATTGTAATTTTTTAAGAAGGAAAAATAAAAGAGCAGAAGGACAATTGTAGCCATACAACATCACACAGCAGTTTCAAGGTAAAGGAAGCATGACACAGCAGCAAGAAGCCACCATAAAGAGGTCAAGGTCCAAGAAAGCTCTGGTAAAGAAAACTTCTGACTAGGTCCTAAAGCAATTGGTAGATGGAGAGAGGATGAGAACAGAGTCACACAGGTGAGCAGAACAACGGAAGACACCTGGGAAGGAGGAACGTATGGCATGCTGAAGCCCTGAGTAACGGGGAGAAAGTTGAAGATACCAGATGGGTGCTATGGGATGGGCATGGTTTGACTGAACTCCCTAAAAGGCCTATGTGCTGAAGTGTGGGCCCGAGTGTGGTGATACTGAGGTAAAATACTAAAATGTCAGACCTAAAAGAAAGCACCTGGGCCAGAGGAGCAGCACTCTCAGCAGGGGTTAACGGTGGTCTTCTTATGGAATGAGTTCTCATGAGAGCAGAAGGTTAACATAAATCGAGGCCACTCCATGCACTACGTCCCTTCTGTATGTGGTGATTACCTTTTCTGTGCTGTGATGTAGCCAGGGGAGCCCTTGCCATAGGTCGAATAGATGTGGCTGCCTGATCTTGAACTTCCAGCATCCCATTTATTGTAAAATAAGTAAATCTTTTTTTCTTTATAAAACATCCAACATTGGGTATTCTGTTATAGCAATGCCACGTGGGCTAACACCAGGGGACTCTGCTATGTAGTACTCTTTTTTCTCTCCTATACTCCGAAGTTCAATCTGTGAAAGCAAATCTCATTTTCTAGTCACTGGAATAGTTTAAGGGTCAGAACATCAGTAAGAAAGTACTATATACTGAGTGAATTTTAAGCTAATGTCTCTTTAATAGGGCTAGAGCTTAAAAAAAAAACAACAAAAAAAATAAGATTGGGGCTGAAGACTTACTGGCTAAGTAGTACAACATTTGCCTCGCTTGTGTAAGGTCCTTAATCTCCACCACCATCACCATCACCACAACCAACAAACAACAAACTACAAAAAGCCAGATGTTCTGTATCTGAAAGGATACAGGGGAGTCATCTGAGAGGCAGAGAAAGAAGGACCTCTTATTCCTGGGTTTGAAACAGTCTTGGTGGGGGGAGGGGGTCACAGATGCATAGACTGCGGGTTTGGTGGCTCTGGGAAGTGTGAGCACCTTGGACTCCCTCCCTATCCTAGTGGGAGATGTGGAGGGAGAGGCTCTTGGGGCGATCTGAAAGTTCTGGGAAGGTTCAGTCAAGGAAGAAACAAATGTAACTGCTGCTCTGGGTTGACCGCAGACTCAGAGAAGAGATAAGGGGGTGAAACTTGGAAGTTTCCTTTTAATTCTCCAACCCTTTGCTTCTTGAGACAGGAAAGAAAACAGAAGAAAAAAAATGCCTCATGACCAAAAGGTACCAGGAAGAAGGAGGACCCACTGGTTTTAGGCACGCAGGCTAAGAGGACGGGGTCAGAAAGCAGTACACCTCTGCTGATGTAGGGACTTTGTCCACAGCCTGAGTCTGACTGCACGCTGCTGCAGTGACATGCTGCACTCCCCCCTTTGCATCCCCTGCCAACCCTGGAACCCTGTTCTCCTCCAAGTGGAGTGGTCTTACTTGGTGAGCTCGTGGTCTGAAAGAAGCTGCTTCAGGTGTCTGGAGAGTAACTTCTTCTCCATGGACAGTCGAACCCATGCTCTGGCCTTTCCCACATCAGTTTTGATTTCCCCAATATTCTGGATGTGCCTAAGGGAAAAAGTGTAGGTGGGGTGGAAAATGAACTCACTGTCATAGCCTCACCTGTGAGCCAGAGAAGGCAGGCAAGACAGCCCTACCACCCTGAGAGAGCCGCTCTCATTCTCCCATGTGGCTTTGCCAGACAGATTTCTCACAATTTAGAAGAAAGATCAGAGAATATAGGTTTCAACAAACCAGGCTAATCCCCAACCCTAGGGTGGTGAAATGTTCTCCTGTGCTCTCTCTCTCCTGGTATAGTTCACCAAAATACCAGGGAAACCACCTTTTCATAAACTACACAAAGACCAATAATGAAGACTTCCTAATTAGCTGGGTTAGTTGAAATGCTTTACAGCCCCAAGATCTTGTGGGTTGAGTGTCACACCCAAGCAGCAGCTGAGACAAGACTTTAGTGGCTAATTCACGACGAGCACAGACGGACCTCATATCCTGAATTAGGGAGATCCTCAGGGGAGACATGACGGCACTGGCATCAGACTTTCTCCGTTCTGAATCAAGAAGTATTCCTAGAACAACAAAGAGACCTGAGTATCCAAAGAGCAAACTCTCTCACATTTCAAATCACAAATTCTACAGCAAACAGTGGGGTATATCATTAATACCTTAATCAGTCATTCACAAACATTATTAAATTTCTAATAGAGATTAGATTTTTTGCATATTATTTAATTCTTGAATAATTTTTAAGATAAGCCCAAAAAAAGGTGCAGTCTTCCCACTTAACACAGTGAGTCACAGCAAAGTTGATTTTGTGGCAGAAGGGACTTGAGCACAGATCTGGCTCTCAATTCATCGTGTGCAATTACAACATGACCCAGGAAAGCAGGACTTCCACCTGGAGCTACCACTCACTTCCAATTCTATCTTCAAAAGTGCCAAGAGAATGTTCCAGAATGAACCTGTTCCAGAACACTTAGGTCCTCCAGAAGGGAAGCCACACCTCTGACCTGGTGCCAGACCCTATGTTTAAAGCTTAGCATTTCCATCACCAAGCTTTTGAGAATATTTTGCTGCAATTTATTGCTTAGCAGTAACTGTCATAAACTTCCTGAGAGGACTCTGAGACTCACGCACCCACAAAGTACACCAAACCACTTCAGAAACTACTTCAAGAATGTCTGTCCTTGGTCTTTGACCAATTATCTACCTATATCCAGAGCTACCTGAAGGTCAACAGGTTCAAGGGCATGAGGTTCATGTCCATTTTTTAAAATTCCACTTAACTTACCTTTACCATTAAGAAGAGCTGACTAAACATGGTGTACACACCTTTAGTCCCCACACTGGGGAGGCAAAAGCAGATGGATCTCAGTGATTTTGAGGCCATCTGGTCTACATAGCAAGTTCCAGGTCAGCCAGAGTAACACAATGAAATCTTGTCATTTAAAATAAATAAATAAAAGCCAGGCAGTGGTGGTGCTTGCCTTTAATCTCAGAGGCAGGCAGATCTCTAAGTTCAAGGCCAGTCTGGTCTACTCTACAGAGCAAGTTCCAGGTCAGCCAAGGCTACACAGAGAAACCCTGTCTCAAAGAGCCAAAATAAGAAAAAAAGAGAAAGAAAAAAAAAAGAATAGCCCTAAACTCCCTCTGGCAGGGCGGAGGAAAGGAGGGCATAAAGACAATTGTAAAGGAACCAGTGTACATATGGGAAGAAACGCTTCAGGATGGCATGAAGGACCCTAGATGAGTAGACAGAGGTCTGCTCCCAACCTAGACTTTTGTATTAACTTATTTGATGATCTTATAAACATCCTGTTCCTTTTGGGACTTCAGGTTTTTTTTCTCATAAAATAAAACAGCTGGACTAGATGGTCCAGGTTGTATTTGTTTTTGTTTTGTTTTGCAGGGTGGAGATGGATCTAGAGAGAAAGCTAAGCAGTTAAGAAAGAGCACTGGCTGCTCTTCTAGAGAACCTGTTGTTTTTATCAAAATCTCAATTTTCACACTCCAGTCAGGACAAAAAAAAAAAAAATCTCAATTGTTTGAATTTACCAATAAAGACTCAGGAGCCAGACACCTCTCCTCAAGGCAGTACTCCTCTCTTCTCTTCTGTGTCTCCCCATCCTCCTGACACCCCCTTACTCTGTGACTGTTTCTTAACAATCCTATCTTCACTTCCTGTCAATTGCTTGCTTGCTCTGACTTTTGACCTACGGTTGACTTTATTTAATCCTGTTTAGAATATTCAAGAAGAAAGCTCTTAGATGAAAGGTATGTGCTAGGGCTGAGCCACCACAACTAGAAACAGGTTTTTCCAGTAAATAACGCAATCTCAGGGCTCATTGGTGTGATCAAATAATCCTGCAACAAGGACCAAAGGTTTAATTCCCAGCATCCACATGGTGGCTCACAACTGGCTGTAACTCCAGTTCCAGGGAACACAATGCCTGTTCTGACCTCCACAGTTACTAGGCATGTATGTGGTGCACACACACACAATGCAGGCAAAATATACATGTGATAAGAGAAATAAATTAATTAAAAGTTTTTAAAAATCAACTCCAGCCGGGCAGTGGTGGCGCACGCCTTTAATCCCAGCACTCAGGAGGCAGAAGCAGGTGGATCTCTGTGAGTTCGAGGCCAGCCTGGTCTACAAAGTGAGTTCCAGGACAGGCTCCAAAGCTACAGAAAAACCCTGTCTCGGAAAAAAAAAAAAAAAAAAAAATCAAAACTCCAATATTTTTCACATTGCTGGTGACTGAACCCAGGACAAGGCTCTATCACGGAGCAGCACTCCCAGTCTGACATTTTTATTAAATTAGAAACATAAAGGAAGTATAAAGGTTTGTTCATACTGGGCTTTTGACTTGACTTCCAAGGAAGGACACAGAATTAACTAATAATTTCCATGCTCATTCAGAGAAATAAAAGATGTTAAAAAAAAAAAAGCTTCCTGCAAACACCCAGACAATAGTAAAACCCAATTTCTTTTTTTTTTTTTTTTTAATTTATGGCCCATTTCAAAGCCAAAATAGGATGTTTTTACTGATCAAAAGGGTCTACTGGCTGGAGAGATGGCTCAGAGGTTAAGAGCACTAGCTGCTCTTCCAGAGGTCCTGAGTTCAATTCCCAGCAACCACATGATGGCTCACAACCAGCTATAGTGAGATCTGGTGCCTTCTTATATGCCTTGCAAGCAAACATGCAGACAGAACACTGTATACATAATAAATAAATCTTTTTCTTTTTTCTTTCTTTCTTTTTTTTTCCTTTTCTTTTTTTTTTTTGCTGTTTTTGTTTTTCGAGACAGGGTTTCTCTGTAGCTTTGGAGCCTGTCCTGGAACTAGCTCTTATAGACCAGGCTGGCCTCGAACTCACAGAGATCCGCCTGCCTCTGCCTCCCAAGTGCTGGGATTAAAGGCATGCACCACCACTGCCTGGCTATAAATAAATCTTAAGAAACAGGACAATGGTGGCGCACACCTTTAATCCCAGCACTTGGGAGGCAGAGGCGGGTAGATCTCTGTGAGTTCGAGGACAGCCTGGTCTACAAAGTGAGTTCCAGGACAGGCTCCAAAGTTAAAGAGAAACCCCATCTCAGAAAAAAAAAAAACAGAAAATTAAAAAAAAAGGGGTCTACTAATAGATAATGAAAGCAAACCTGTTTTGCAGTGGTACAATCGATGCGCTGTGTTTTAGAAAGCCTGGGGGCTCCATTTTTTAAAAAACGATTTATTTTTATTTGTGTATATGTGTGTATGTGGGGGGCTACACTGTGTTTGAGTATCCATGGAGACCAGAAGAGGATGTTTGAGCCTCTGGAAATCTAGTTACAGATTGTGATCTACCCAACATGGGTGCTGGGAACTGAACTCTAGTTCTCTGCAACAACAATGAGCACTTTTTTATAAAAAGATTTTATTTTTCTTTTATGTGTACAATTGCCTTGCCTGCATGTCTGTACATATGCACACTACATTCATGCCCAGAAAAAAGAGGGTGTAGGTTCCCCAGAACTGGAGCCGCAAATGCTTTGAGCAACCATGTGGGTGCTGGGAACCCAACCCAGGTCCTCTGGAAGAGTAGCAAGTGCTCCTAACCACTGAGCCACCTCTCTCCAACACCACAGCAAACACTCTTTAACTACTGAGCAGAGATCTCTCCATCCAGATGACTTTATCTTTAAAACAGAAAACATTCAAAGCCAAAGCGCACTGGCCTGGACAGGGAAATCGAGATCATTCCAGCGAGGGGCAGGAGAGTGAGCTGAGATACTCTCTGCACAGGTGAACAGAAGGCCTTACCTGAGGTACTGAGGCTTCCCGATGTGAGTTTTCTTTGCCGGTTTTCCTGATAATGTAACAGGTGAGACCACAAAGCTGATTTCCCCTGTAACCAATGGGAGGGATGAACAGCTGTTATGACGTTCAGCATGCAAACAGCAACTTTTGCTAAAAGTATTAGTGCTGCATCTGGTTTCAATTTCCTCAAACACACAAATGTACACAAATCATCTTCTACTAAAATCCAGGGAAGACAGAACAGAAGAGAGCAACAAGCTGAAATGGTTCCCAACTAAAATCCAAAAGGCATGGAAAGGACCCATGATTAAGAAAGTAAAAGACAATCCCTAAATGCTCTGGTGGATGACAGGTCAGCTCTTGCCCACAGAACATATGCCTAGCCTATGAGAGTCTATAAACAGCTTCTAAACTTCCTATTATATATATTTTTTTAAATGGATGTATCTCTTTTTCTTTTTTTTTAAATTTATTTATTTAGTGTGTATACAGTATACTGCCTACATGAATGCCTACAGGCCAGAAAAGGGCACCAGATCTCATTATAGATGGTTGTGAGCCACCATGTGGTTGCTAGGAAATGAACGCAGGACCTTTAGAAGAGCAGGCAATGCTCTTAACCACTAAGCCATCTCTCCAGCCTACTTCCTATTATATTTAAAGGCATTCTTGCCCTTCGTTGCAGGTTGGGATGAATAAGTCAGGCTGGCCTCAAACTCACAGAGATTCTCTTGCCTCTGCCTCCTGAGTGCTGGAATTAAATTATGTGCCACCACACCCAATTCCATCTTGGGAGTTGTTTTGTTTGGGGGGATTTTTTTGGTTTTTTTTTTTTTTTTTTTTTTTTTCGAGACAAGGTTTCTCTGTGAAACAGTCCTGGCCATCCTGGAACTCACTCTGTAAGCCAGGCTGGCCTCAAACTCACAGATATTTGCTTGTCTCTACCTCCCAAGTGCATGCGCCACCACCGCCCAGCCCCATCTTGTTTTTTAAAGACGGGTTCTCTCACTGACCTGGAGTTCATCAAGTACTGGCTGTCCAGTGTGCCTGCCTCTCCTCCTCCTCATGGGCACTCATCACCATTAGCTTTTTTTACATGAGTTCTGGAGACTGAACTCAGGTCATCAGGCTTGTACAGCAAGCATTTTACTAACTGAGCCATCTCTCCAGCCTTCATAACTATCACAGATGACAAATATTTCAGATTCATGGTCATGTTCCTATGTGGTTGATAAAAAATATAGTATGTATTATGTTAGTAACAGAATTTATAATAATCTTACAAAGTCTTTCAGTTTTGTATTTAATAAAAGTAATAATGATAGATGTTATCATATCTCAGCACTTACTAATAAGATAGCACTATCTTAGTGCTGTGGATGTGGCTCAGTTGGTAGAGTGCTTGCCCAGCAGACACCAAGACAGTACCACATAAATCCCCATTGTAGCAATCCATGCCTATAATTTCTACACTCCAGAGGTGGAGGCATAAGGATCAGATATCCAAGGACAGCAAGGGCTACACAGAGAGACACTGTCTCAAGAAGAAAATAAAAAAGGCCGGGCAGTGGTAGCACACACCTTTAATCCCAGCACTTGAGAGGCAGAGACAGGCAGATCTCTGAGTTTGAGGCCAGCCTGGTGTACAGAGTGTGTTCTAGGATAGCTAGGGCTACACAGAGAAACAACAACACCTCCCCTAAAAAAATTAAGCACATAAAGGGCTGGGGATACATGTCAAATGGTGGAGTGCTTGCTTAGCATACATGAAACTCTGGATTTGATTCCTAGCACTTAGTCTGTAACAGCACTTGGGAGGTAAAGGCGGAGGATCAGGAGTTCAAGGTTACTCCTGAATGCTTACAGAGTTCAAAGCCAGCCTGGACTACATGAGACCCTGCTTCAAAACAAATACATTAAACAAAGATGCTACTTTGACTCCCACTTAAAAGTACATCACTGAAATAAGGAAATTCTCTGGGTATTATGTGGGGAAAAAAAAAAAGGGCTGGAGAGATGGCTCATGGTTAAGAGCACTGCCTGCTTGTCTAAAGGTCCTGAGTTCAATCCCCAGCAACCACATGGTGGCTCACAACCATCTGTAATGAGATCTGGTGCCCTCTTCTAGCCTGCAGGCATGCATGTAGGCAGACTACGGTATGCACAATAAATAAATAAATCTTTAAAAAAAAAAAACAACAACAAAAAAAAACCGGGGCTGGAGAGATGGCTCAGTGGTTAAGAGCACTGAGTTCGATTCCCAGCTACCACATGGTGGCTCACAACCATCTGTAATGAGATCTGGCGTGCAGGCATACATGGAGGCAGAATGCTTATACAAAATAAATAAGCAAATCTTAAAAAAAAAAAAACATTCAGTGGAACCGAATAAAGACCCGGATATCAATCCGCACATCTTCGAACACCTGATATTTGATAAAGAAGCAAAAAAAATCAAATGGAAAAAAGAAAGCATATTCAACAGTAGTGCTGGCATAACTGGATATCAACATGTAGACAAATGAAAGTAGACCCATATCTATCACCAAGTACAAAACTCAAGTCCAAATGGATCAAAGACCTCAACATAAAGCCAGCCACACTAAACCTTATAGAAGAGAAAGTGGGAAGTACACTTGAACGCATTGGCACAGGGAACCACTTCCTAAATAGAACCCCAGCAGCACAGACACTGAGAGAAACAATTAATAAATGGGACCTCCTGAAACTGAAAAGCTTCTGCAAAGCAAAGGACACGGTCAACAAGATACAACGCCAGCCTACAGAACGGGAAAAGATCTTCACGAACCCCACATCAGACAGAGGTCTGATCTCCAAAATTTACAAGGAACTCAAGAAATTGGACAACAAAAGAACACATAATCCAATAAAAAAAATGGAGCACAGACCTAAACAGAGAACTCTCAACAGAGGAATCTAAAATGGCTGAAAGACATTTAAGGAAATGTTCAACATCCCTAGTCATCAGAGAAATGCAAATCAAAACAACTCTGAGATTCCATCTTACACCTGTAACAATGGCCAAGATCAAAAACACTGATGACAACTTATGCTGGAGAGGCTGTGGAGAAAAGGGAACACTTCTGCATTGCTGGTGGGAATGCAAGCTGGTACAACCCCTTTGGATGTCAGTGTGGCGATTTCTCAGAAAATTAGGAAACAACCTTCCTCAAGACCCAGTAATGCCACTTTTGGGTATATACCCAAAAGATGCTCAATCGTGCCACAAGGACATGTGCTCAACTATGTTCATAGCAGCTTTATTCGTCATAGCCAGAAACTGGAAACAACCTAAATGCCCCTCGATCGAAGAATGGATAAAAAAAATGTGGTACATTTACACAATGGAGTACTACATAGCAGAAAAAAATAACGACAGCCTAA